>CM060341.1:7051375-7114820 GCA_030674155.1 Stramonita haemastoma
ACACAGAGGCATGCACAAATATACACGTACATGTATGCATTAGCAGTTTTATTTTGGGCAGCAATCAATGATACAAGCTCAGCATGTGTAGGCTACGAATGTAAACTGCATGAATCACACCCTAGAATATCAAAGCTCCCTGCAAGCTCTATGAAAACTCCTAGGATTTTATTCTAAAAAGTCTGTATGAACCGTGCACCACTTCTACTCCTATTTCCTATTACCACTACTTCCACCACCACTACCACCACTTTGCACTAATACCACTTCTGCTTTACCGCCACCACTATTTTTACTAATACTTTTACTAGTGAAGAAAATTGAAATGGGAGAGATGAAGTTGAATGTTCTTGAATGTGGACCTGCTTGACATGTGGACAGTGAAGCAGCCCAAGCAGCCCAGGAAGCAGCAGCACGTATCAACCGACAGTTTGGGCTTAACCAGGTGGATCCTAACATGCAGCCCCAGAAACCAATGCCTCATCCAGGGATGGGGCTTGTTACCACGGAAAACTATCATGTCCCCGATAAGATGGTTGGACTTAGTAAGTACTTTTTATTTGTTTTTCTTTTCAGTCGGTGTTTGTGAGCGTAGGAGGTAGTTTTTTGTCTTATTAACCCTAGTAGCGCTGTTCCCGGATTACTCCGGAGTGACGTAGTAATGCTTTCTGGCGGCTCCCGGAATATTCCGCGATGACGTCGGTGATCGTAATTGAAGGCTTTCTTTCGCTTTCAAAGGTCATCCAATGAACGTGAAGGCCATTGTAGGGCCGCAGAAATGGGTGAAGGTCGTCCGCAGTCGCAAGCAACGAGGATTCTGATTGGTTTAGAGGTGTATTTTTTATTTTTTTTGGGACGAACGTCGATCGCCTGAAAACAAAATGGCGGCAAAGTGTTTGCGCTCGTATCACTCGAAGTATTTTTCGAGTTTTTTGACGATATTGACGGCGATGAGGAGTTTTAGAGGCTGGATTTGGTTGAATTAAACGATAATAGAGACGATAAGGTAAGGATTGTGAAATATTTTTGAAAAACTTCGGAAAAATTGATCGCGATCGGACTGAATCGAGCGGCGCTAAGTTTTGTCCAAAGCACTTCATAGCTACCGGGCGATTTCGATGTCATACATTGTTTTACTTTATTTTAACGCAACACGGCTTCGAAATAACTGTTTTTAAGTCATTTCTATATGCTGTCGAGTACCTTGCATCACACGAAATCAAGCGATTGTCTTATTTTCGTCATAGAACGCCGCCAGTTCGCACGAAATAAGTGTTCACCGCCATGACGATCGCGATCGCGTCGATCATTTCGCTGGACTTTTCCGAGTATTTGACGACCGATAAAGCCACGGAAGCTCTTTATTTTTTCAAAACTTATGTCAAGAGACAGTATTTATCGAATCATGACATTTTTGCACCGCAACAACATTGCATATCGTGTTAAAATCAATCTGGGTCACGGACATCGCAACAGTGATTGGTAGTGCACGCGCAGTTTTTAAACTTTATTTATTTTTTACATTATCATAAACACTACATGCTGCTATAAAATTTCACTCTTTTAAAAGCTTGTTATCTAAGCTTTCCAGTGATTTACAACTTTACACACTTAGTTTAGTTTTACATATCAATATCAGGAGTTGTTTGACCCCACCCTACTGCAAATCAACAATGGCTGCTGTTAATTCAGCCAGCAGCACCTAGTACCGCTGCCGTTATTACAGCGCTACTAGGGTTAACTATTAACCCTAGTAGCTCGGAGTTGTCGGCAGTGGTACTCAGTGCTGCTGGTGGAATCAACATTGGCCAGTGTTTTGAAGCAGGGTGGGGTCAAACAACCCTTGATATTGATATGTAAAACTGAACTAAGTGTGTAAAGCTATAAATCACTGCAAAGCTTAGATAACAAGCTTTTAAATGAATGTTATTTCATAGCAGCATTTAGTGTTAATAATTATGTAAAAAATAAATTGAAAAGTCACGTGTACACATCCGATTACTGTCGTGCCATTGGGGCCCAGGATTGATTTTAACACGATGAGCGATGTTTTTGACATGCAAAAATGTCATGATTAGGTAAATACTATCTCTTGACATTAGTTTTGAAAAAAATAAGGAGCTTGTGTCGCTTAATTGGTTGTTAAATATTCAGAGAATTCCATCGAAACAGTTGACACCATTGTAATTGTCATGGTGGTGAACACTCATTTCGTGTGAAGTGGTGGCTTTCTATGACAAAAATATGACGATTGCTTGATTTCTTGTGATGCAAAGTACCTTGCAACATATCAATTTGACTCAACAATTATTTCAAAGCTTTGTTGTGTCAGAATAAAGTAAAACAATATATAATGTCGAAATTGTGGATTAGCAAAGAAGTGCATCCTGTGAAATTAGCACTGCCTGGTTGGATGGATCGTAATAAATTTTTACCAGGTTTTTTGAAAAATATACCACAAGCCTTATGTCACCCTGTCTGTCATTAATTCAACCAAATCCAGCCTCTAAAACAACTCCTTGCTGTCAATTGTAATAAAGCTTGCAAAACACTTCAAAGAAATTCTAGTGCAAATGCTGGCTGCCATTTTTTCTTCAAGACGATCGTGGCTGGTCTGGAAAAAAAAATATTACGCTCTTAACAAATCCGAGACGACCTTTCGAAGCCATGCGGAATATTCTGGGAACTGTGCTACTAGGGTTAGATAGTGGGTTTAACTCGTAGTTTTAATAAACTGCTCAAAACCATGCCAGTTTGCATGTGTTGTGTGCATTCAGAAATTTTATGTCAGAAAACCATTTGTGTGTGTGTGTGCGTGCGTGCGTGCGTGCGTGCGTGTGTGTGTGTGACCATTAAATATAATGGAAAAGTGGATTTACTGAACAATAAGAGTTCGTAATCTGTCAGGCAAAATTTGTTTCATTTTTGTTATATAAGATTCAAGGTCTAAGGTGTAATATTTCAAACTTTTATGGGTTTTTTTTTTTTTTATAGAGGAAGAAATGGTACAACATTTAAATGGATATAGAATTTTGATTCTGAACCTTTACTTTGCAGGCACAAAAGTTGGTTGATTGTAGTCTCTGATGTAGAATTGTGTGGATTAAAATTTGATTTTGAAATTATAGTGTTTGTATGTATGTGTGCACACAGAAAATGTTGACTCTGAAAGTGGTGTTGACAGTCATTGGCAAGGGTGGGGAGCAGATCACTCGGCTGCAGGCAGAGTCGGGGTGTAAAGTGCAGATAGCTCCAGACAGTGGGGGCATGCCTGAACGACCATGCACCCTTACCGGATCACCCCAGTCTATCAAGTGGGTAATGCCATAGGAAGAGGGGAGGTGTGTGTGTGTGTGTGTGTGTACACATTTGTGTGTGAATAGAAATAAGGCTCAAGAACTAAGGCTGGAAATAACTAAACTAGAAATAAGGCTCAAGAAGGCCCTATTAAGCGGTATTTTAATAGTATGACAAATTTGAAAAAGTAAGAGGGGGAAAAAAGGAGAGGGGTTAGGGATATAATATAGGTTGTCTGGAACTGGAGTGTGCTGTTTATGAAGAATGAACTTGATTGCTGATATTCTTTTCTGGCTCAAGCCAAGAGCTGTGTCAGTTACTTATATCAGCTAAGTGCCAAGGCCTACATTGAAATGATTTGTTGTAAAAACGTTGTGTCGAGATTGCCTTCAGCTGTGTCAAGCTCTTAACACTCCATTAAGGGGATGTGAGGCACTAAATTTTACTTTTTACAATTGGTGAATCAAAATCTAGTTTTTGATATTAACTTATAGTACTATGACTTCTAAATACAAAAACACTATTTGTTTTATGTTAGTGAGCCATGTTGCCATGGAAACCCAGATAAACATCCGCCATCTTGGATTTCTTGGGAATCCTTTTTTACCTATAAAATCAAGTGGTACAGTAATGATTTTTGGCACAAAGGTACATTATAGATGTATTTATGGGCAGACAGTGAGATTTTTTTCAATATGTTTATTGTTAATTTTTTATAATTTTTTTTTCAAAAATGGACATTTTATATGTGTGGTATTATGTAATCTGCTCTAATAACAGAAAAGATACTTATAAAATTAAAAAAAGCAGACTGTCTGCCCATCAAGAAGACAATAATGTACAAATGTGCCAAGTTCCATACATTTCTGACAGACAGTTTCTGAGAAATTTTTCTCCCAAAATGCATGTGATGCAAAAAACACAAAGTGGAGAAAAAAGAGGAAAAAGAACACAAACATGTTCAGACCACCATATATTACTCATAGCCTTGTTGGAAAGCTTCAATTCACTCATCCAGCCTTTTAGCAACATGAATAGAGAATCAGAGCACCCCTGTAGCATAGGTTGGGCCACTTTCCAGCACCATCAGCTCCTCTACCTCTTCAGTTTGGCAGCTCTCAGAGTGTCGCGCCTCTTGATCACACAGGCCCTCTGGTACCTGAGGCTGTTCTTCTCCCTCTCCTGCTGTCTGGATGCCCTCAGCCTCTTCATGTGCACACTTATATCAAATCTAAAGCAACTGGCAGTGTCTTGGGCAGAAGCAGGACCAAAGTTGAACTCATGGATGGCTGTCAGACTGCAAAGAGAACTCGCCGGCATGATGTGAGCTTGTCCTTGGAACAACAAATTCCACAAGGCTGTTCAGGTACCCCTTGAGTCTTGCCAGCACCACATCTTTGAAGCAGCTGCATATTTGTTATTCTCTCATAAACAGGCATGAGGTAGATATGCTGCTTCTCATAGTTCAGGGGTGTTGTCAGCTCACTGAAGGTATCACAGCTTGTCGCGTTCCATGGAGCACACCCCAGGACTGCTTCAAACTCCATGTGTGCTCATGAATTGGATCAAGATATAATGATCTAGATGTAACATTTTCTTTTTGGAGCTCTGTGGTGTGTGTGTGTGTGTGTGTGTGTGTGTGTGTGTGTGTGTGTGTGTGTAGAGGTAGGTAGGTATGCATGCATGCACACATACACACACACACACACATATATATATATATATAATATATATATAGAGAGAGAGATATACATATATATAACATAACATAACATAATATAATATAATATAATATAATAATAATATGCTAGTGTGTTTGTGTACACTTGCATGGAGAGTATACTGTAATCTAGTATAATAAATTTGTTCAAACAATAAAGCTGATTTCTACTCCATATTTATTTCAGCCTATATCCTTTTGTGAAACTTGTTCATTAATTCATGAAGTTCTCTCCAATAAACACAACAATATATTCATGTTTTGTTTCAATAGAATTACAGGTAGAAATAGATGAAGAAAACTGTCTCTCTCTCACACACACACACACACACACACTCATGCACACACACACACACACACACACACACACACACACACACACACACACACACACACACACACACACACACACACACACACACACACACACTCATGCACACACACACACACACACACACACACACACACACACACACACACACACACACACACACACACACACACACACACACACAAATATAACACCTAAACTTGTTTTACACCCCCTATGCCCCCTACAACTTGCTAACTAGTGAAACACAACACACATTGAATACACAGAACAACTAACCCATGTGGTTTCTTTACCTCTGTTCTGAAGCCAAAAGTTTGTTTACACTGGGAGCAATTTCTGCTCATTACAGTTACCAGATAGCTCTGAACTGGCATTTGGAACCTTTTTTTCACAAACTACCTGATATGGTTCATGTTTGAGCGGAATACAAGCTTTCTTGCTTAGCAAAACACTCACAGTACGCGGCGATGCTGTCAGCGAAGCAGACGAAGAGATTACACTTTTAGAACGCTGTAGCACTAAGTCAGACTCGGCACTGATTCTCAACAATTCGTCCGTTTCCTTCCATGTTTTGCACTGCCGAGCAAATGCAAGGTGTTTTTCTCGACTCGGCTTGCATTTATGAGCCAATTGAAGCCTTTATTTCTTCAAACGAGTCATTTTTCTGCTTGAAGCGGAGGTACGAACTCGATGTAAACAGCGGCCATTTTGCGTCACGTGACCCGATTCAGCTAACCGGCCGTCGTGTTTTTGAATCGCTCTCTATATATGGAAGTTGCCGTTGATATGCTAATCGACTGAAATGACGTATAGCTCGTTGTGAATGAAAGTTCGTAGTAGAAGCTCTTCGGAATAGTGTAGGGGAGACAATCTAGTTTCGTTTGGTGTATGATACGTCATACTTTGTGAACTAGAAATGCATGTTGCTAGGGCATAAATGTCGGCATTTTCACGCATTTTTCGTAATATAAGAACACAAACTCGGTTGGGTTAGGTTAGTAAAACGTTTTTTAATTGCATAAAGACAATGTATTTGTAAAATTTAATTATGGCATATGAAAATATACATGTCATAGAGTGTAAATTTGGAAAAATCTAAAAATAGCCAAAATGACCCAAATTTAGCATACTTGGGTGCCGCACATCCCCTTAAAGGAGAAAAATCTTCTGAGTATGGCTGCCTATATGGTGAGGTACTTGAAAACAATCCTACACGCAAACTTCTCATCTAGTGTACTTATATCTCATAGATTGCCAGGTGGAATGAGTGAGTCAAAAGTGCACATTGTGGGTGACCCCAGCGTGTCAAGCTTGGGAATGCACATCATCATCATCATCATCATCATCATCCCTCTTTTATGAAGCATTTTGTAGGAGAAGACTCAGAGAATACAGGGAAGTTACATCAGTAGAATTATATTAATTAAACTGGTTTTGCTCACTTAACTGAAAAGAAGCTTTTCATTTTGTGGAAGGCTTGTAATGCATTTCTGTCAGTGATCTTAATTCCTCTGTGTGTGTGTGTGTGTGTGTGTGTGTGTGTGTGTGTGTGCGGGTGTGGTTGTGGTTGTGGTTGTGTGTGTGAAGCATTTGCAAGCAGCTCATCCAGCAGGTGATCGATCGTGCGGGCAATGGGCCTCATATGGACGGAATGGGGATGGGGGGCCCGGGCCCTGAGGGCAACTCGGTGCTGGAGATGTCGATTCCTGGGGGGAAGGTGGGACTGATCATTGGCAAAGGAGGCGAGACCATCAGGCAGCTGCAGGTCAGTTAGTCAACACAGACTTCTTTTTTTTTGTTGTTCTTTGTGGATTTTTTTTTTAGTTGGGTCTTCAAAAACACCCCTCCCCCTCCCCCCCACAAAAAGAAGAAAATCTCCAAAACAAAACCCAGGGGGCTGGGGAAGCATGAAAAACTGTAGCACAAATCATTTCAACCAAGTTGGTAACCGTTTCATCTGCTGTACCTAAATCGCTGATGTGAATTACTGCTATTTCATGTGGATCAGAGAAGGGAACTTTAATGACAAAGATCATCTTGTGCAAACTTGCCAGTGCCATATCCCTCTGTATGTGTGTTTGTAAGTTCTTATGATGACTGTTCAAAGGTTTTCAAAAACATAGATAACAAGTATGCACCAATCACAACAATGATTAGAGGAACAAGGGTTACAAGCATTTCAAATGCCTGATAACCCTTGTGGCACTGAATTCACAACAGAGGATTCAGTGTTGCTGGCTGAACTTATAAATCTTGGCAGCGTTGAATTTACAGCAGCCAGCTCAATGCTGCTGGCTGAATTAACATTGGCCAGTGTTGTTCTGAAGCTGGGTGGGATCAAACAAGCCTTGATATTGTGTAAAACTGAACTAGGTATGTAAAGTTATAAATCACTGGAAAGCTTAGATAACAAGCTTTTATATGGGTGTTATTTTGTAGCAGCAAGTACTGTTTATGATTATGGGGAGGAAAAAAAGTTGTCTGTGCTTCCTATCACTGTCGTGCTGTCTGGGCCCCGGGTTGCTATAAATACAGTGTGTTGTTGTTGGGGTGGAAAAATGTCATGAGATAGTTAAATCCTATCTCTTAACATTAGTTATGAGAAAACTAAGGAATCTGCATCGCTTCGTTAGTCGTCAAGTGCTCAGAAAAGTCCAGCAAAACAATTGGCCCTGTTGGCTGTGAAGACTCATTTTGTGCCAAGTGGTGGCTTTCCATTTTGAAAATGCAACAATAGCTTGATTCTTAGTGATGCCAAGTACTCAGCAGCTTATTGTTTTATCTCAACAATTATTTTGAATTTTTGTGTAAAAATTATAAAAGTCAGTGACGTTGCAATCAGTGAGTACCCCCTTTGATAATATGAAGTACTTAACTTGTATCCCAGTCCCATTTGATCGCTTTCTCCAGAAATATAGCAATAATTAGTTGCTGTGTGTATTTCAATTGTGTCATAAGAAATACATAGATGGGTGAATTGTGGAAGTAGACTTGCCCAGAAATGACTTATTTCAGTGGTGTCATAAGAAATACATAGCTGGATGAATTGTGGAAGTAAACTTGCTCTGAAATGACCATGTTATTTCAATGGTGTCACAAGAAATGCATAACTGGATGAATTGTGGCAGTAGATTTGCTCTGAAATGAGCATGTTATTTCAATGGTGTCACAAGAAATGCACAGCTGGATGAATTGAGGAAGTAGATTTGCTCTGAAATGAGCATGTTATTTCAATGGTGTCACAAGAAATGCACAGCTGGATGAATTGAGGAAGTAGATTTGCTCTGAAATGAGCATGTTATTTCAATGGTGTCACAAGAAATGCATAACTGGATGAATTGTGGCAGTAGACATCTCTGAAATGAGCATGTTGTTTCAATGGTGTAACAAGAAATGCATAACTGGATGAATTGTAGAAGTAGACATCTCTGAAATGAGCGTACATGTGCCTGTGCAGGAGCGGGCCAATGTGAAGATGATCATGATACAGGACAGCAATACGCCCACGGCCTCGGACAAGCCTCTGCGCATTACTGGGGAGCCTTCCAAGTGCCAGGTACACACAATTCTCTCTCTTCTTTTCATTGACCTGTGACTGTTTATTGGAACCACCTGACTGACACTGTTTTCTTTTCTAGAATGTGTATTTGGTTTCCTATCAGAGTGGCTTTTTCCTACGTAATTTTGCCATGGACAACTCTCTTGTTGCAGTGGGTTCTATTACATGCACTCCATGGGTATTGCAATGGGACCTTGGTTTATTGTCTCATCTGAAAGACTAGCACCCAGACCACCACTCACAATCTAGTGGATGGGGTAAAGGTGAGGGGCACAAATGGGGATTGCACCACCACTGAGCATGTGTGGTTAGAAACTTGTTACCATTTGCGTTTCTTATGCCATGTTTTGCAACATTCTGGTTATATAGTTTGTAATCAGTCTTCTTATGCACATAATTACCAACACTTTATTTTTTTCTTTAAACCCTCATCTCATTATTGGACCCCCCCCCCCCCCCCTTCTGCTCTTCCTTCACCTAATATCACTTAAAAGTGAACAGACGTAAAATCAGACACACCTGTTAATTGTTTCTGTTGGCTGGTAGAGAGAAGAGTGGTGTTTACTTGTAGTGTGGGGGCACTGTTGATGGGAGTGTGAAGCAGCAGCAACATCAGTGGTGGTTTTGTGGTTTCAGCGGGCCAAGGAGATGGTGCTGGAGCTGTTGGCAGAGAAAGACATGCAGGGGCCCGGAGGAGGCATGGGAACCTTCAACAACTTTGACGGCATGGGCCACGGAGGGGGGTGCCCCCTGGAGGCATGGAGGTCAGTCAGTCTCTGTTGTGTGGATACAGCTATACATGAAGTCAAGATGTAGAAGAAAAAAAAACAACAAACATCTCTACATGTATGTATACAGAAAGGGATGACTCCTGACTGACTGATATACCTTAAAGTTTACATTTTGATGACTTTAGCTCTCTCTCTCTCTCGCTCTCTCTCTCTCTCTCTCTCTCTCTCTCTGTCTCTGTCTCTGTCTCTGTGTGTCTCTCTCTCTGTGTCAGTGTCTGTCTCTTATAATGGTCATTAGTGGTTTTAGTAAAAAAAAAAAAAAAAAAAATGCACACCATAGAACCTTGTGGATCTGAGTTTTGTGCAGCAAATAAGTGCAAAGGGTCAAGCATACTTTCTAAACTGTACCTGCGGTGTGGAAGTAGATAGTACGCTTCTTCTGTTGCTCTGGATGGGGGGTTGATCAAATTGTGTGTAACGGGCTGATGCATTGGTGGGTATTGAAAGTGGGTCTAAAGAAAGAAGGTGGCAGAACGGTTAAGACTTTAATCTGAGTAATAAGTAAACCGTAAGGTTCTGGGTTTGATTTCAAGTCTACTTGCCTCTTCTGTCCAGTTTGACAAGAAAATCGAACTGAATGTTAGAGTCCTTTGGATGAGACTGTAAACGGAGGCCCCATGTGCTAATGTGCTCTGAACATTTTGCGCACAGGGTTAAAACCCATTTCGCCCTCCAGAAGAGAAGGTCATTTTGTGCAGGTAGGAATGGATAACAATTAAAAAAAAACAAAAGCATGCACCTTGGTGTTGTGTACAGGCACCATCCCTGAAGTCAGAATGGGGCTACCTAAAAAAATTTTTGGGGTGGGGGTGGGGAATGTTACATACACATAAATATCCCCATTTGTGACCCACACAGCTCTAGTCAAGAAATGGGGGGTGTTTTTTTTTTTTGGTTGCAGCTGAGCTTCTTGCATACATGGTGATGGAAACGCAAGTTTAGGGATTTAGGTGAAAATCCAGTGGTAGCATTGCTCAGGTAAATGTCATTGGGGTGATTGTGTTGGCCACAGATTCCTGTGCCCCGTCAGGCCGTGGTCTGGTCATCGGCAAAGGAGGAGAGATGATCAAGAAGATCCAGAACGAGTCTGGGGCCAAGGTCCAGTTCAAGCCAGGTAGGTCTGTGTGTGTGGGCAAGGATTGTAGTTGTAGAACAAAAATTGGGCTAAAGTCGCTCAGAGCATCTCCCCCTTGCTTCTACATAACTTACTTTGTCCCTTTGTAGCTTTTCAATCTTTGACATCATGGTTTTAAAAACTTTTATTTTATATGTATATAATATACAGTCATTTATATAAGTTTATAGAAAAACCACAGTACCTTTTATAGAATCTCACAGGCAGAAAGCTGTGTAGCTTAACGCACAATCTCACAGCCTCACGTTTGTCTTATGAGACCTGAGGTGTCGAATTTGTGCAACAGTAATGTGGAAGGGTTCGCTAACACCACTAGGATACCATGTGTGTCCCGTTAGTGGAGTTTGATAGTAGACCTTCTGACATCTATGTACTGACATTATGTATTAACTGTTAGCCATGTGGCTTTTTATTTTTTTTGCCTGGTTGTGACTTCCAAATTGTAGGTGTAGGATGAACAAAAAACCTGAGGGCGTGAAATTTTTGGTTTATGCTATCTGGAATTCACCTTTAATGGATTTATTAAACATTCCTGTGATAAAATTACGAGTTGTTGCAACACAATGTAACACACTTTTGATTCACATGTATATATGTAAGAGTGTGACAGAAGGTTAGCGTAGTATATGTTGAGATCACCGACGATAAACATTTGAAATGGAAGAGTATTTTTGTTGTGCATGTCCACTATTTTTGTTGGTTTAAATAGATGATCTTATTCTGAAAAGTCATGACACTACATGCATAAAGAGCTGTAACAAGCCAATAGCTTGTGGCATGCTCAACAGTATATTTAACTCATTAGTTGGCTGCAGACATTCAACATTTTTTGTTTTTGAAGTGGTTTGTAGGTGCGCACATGTACGACTTTCTGATTTAGAAGACAGTGCTCTGTGGGTTGGGCAGATGTAGCAGAGTGTGTATGCGTGTTAATATATCCTATGTTTTGTATGCGAATCTCTCCACATACTGAGTCACATGCATCAGAGTAAATTTTGGTATGTGTCATAGATCGCAATAAAAAAGTTATTCAAATTAAAAAAACCCAGAAAATTGGACAATTCAATGAGAAGTTAACAAATTGAAATGATACATTGTTGAAGTGACAAACTGAGAAATTAATGGAAGTTAAGGTTGTAAAGGTGATCAGAATGAAAGCTTGGGTATTTTAAACACATTTGAAGCAAAATGAAATAAACTTGCGCCTTGAAATTTCAGTTCAAAATAGAAAAATGGCTATAGTTTTATAATCAGTCAAAATCTCAAAATCAACAACCTGACCGCACCTGCCAAAAATGCCCCAAGCAGAAAGTGGGTCAGTGCAGATTGACTCATTTTGTGGTAGAGTGTCACTATGTGTATATATATGTGTGTTGTGTGTGTGTGTGTGTGAATTTTGCTGACAGACCATATACTATATGACAAGCTGACTGCCATGCCCTTCCCTGTTGCAGATGATGGCAGAGTGAAGATCGCTGTGTGCATCACAGCATCATGACAAAGTGCAGAACGCCATCAGCATGATCCATGAGCTGTTGGTCAATGCCAACGTAAGACACAGCTTCCCCCCCCCCCCAAAAAAACACAACAAACCACTCCTGCGGTCCACCCTCTCAGCATGTACTGGGTGTAAGTGGCATGCTAGGAATAGACTGACACATGGGGTTTGTTGGGTTGCATTGCCTTGGGAAGCCAAGAATGTGTTTCTGCAGGTGAAACTGCTGTCCATAGCAGGATTTTATGGGAATGTTTCCTTCACTCGCTGTGATTCAGTAAGAAGGAAATGATCGTCTGAAAATGTAATACTTAGGTAGATGATGTAGAATTAATATGTGGTAGATGAGATTCTGTTGGAGGATAGGAAGGGAATGCTGTGGTGTAAGGAATGGCAGGTTACAAATTCTAGAAGATAAAGTTGTTTGTAAACAAGCCCAGAGCAAAACTCATTGCTGTAAATCTTGTTCTATAATTGACCTGGCACCCAAGATTGGCACATTGTGCCTGTTCATGTATATAAGAAATGACGATAATGGTCTGAACCGAAGACTGAGTTGGTCTTGGGATTTTTTCAAGCTGACAGAAAGACTGAAATAGCGTTAGTGCAGGTCTTCTGCTATCATTGTGGATTCCATTCCCTGCAGAAAATGGAAAAATGTTAATTTGATCTCCGCATAGTTGATTGCAAGAGTCATTTCTGATCAACAGAAGAAAAAAGTTTCGAGGGTATAGATACAGCATAAAATAATGTTTATGTCAGTAGAGTATGAAACCATTTTCCTTTCAGCTGAGAAAGTCGGTTTATAGCATCTTTAAGCAAGAGGCAGGTGAATTATGAGCCCAGAAATAGCACAGCTAATGAGTAGTTGCAGACAGTGTCAAGAAGAGCCCCAAATTAACATGGTTAATGAGTGGCAGAGTAATTAAGCCAGAATAGCTCAGTTGAAAGCTTTTCTGTGGACTTTGCATGTTGTCAGTGTTGACCTTTGTCTGTATTCTCTTCTCACTTTTTATCCTTTTAAAAAATTTTTTTTATTGGTTTTCTTGTATATATAAATGTCATCCGTTTCCATGGCCACTCTAAACTAGATTTGTTAGACAATTTAGCTCCTTTGAAGTTGCCAAAATTGTTGCCAGAGTGTACACAGGTTTGTCATTGAATTCTTGCAAAACTTCAAATTTAAAATAAGAACTCGCGATGGAATATCTCAAAACAAGATGGTAAATGATGAAGTGGCAAACTGGTTTCAAAAAAAACTTTGACCTGACAAGTTAGTGGGTGGATAACCCTAGAAATGGGTCTGTGGTGATGCATATAAATCACTATTCGTGTAATAAGTGATAAGGTAAAAATGAGTCGCGTAAATTGCTTTTTTTTTTATAATTCTGTGTTGTTTTAGGAGATTAAAAAACATTTAAATATTTTTTTTATCTTGATCATGCTCTCTCACGTTTGATGTGTAGGATTCTTTGAGTTTACCTGTTGAAAAGAGGTGATGTCAGTTTAATTGACATCGTTGGTTACAATGTGTGTTTGTTTTGTTTTGTGTCAGCAAAGTGCATGTTTTGATCCTGTGTTTCGTTGGGCAGATGGTGGCCCAATTTCCACTGCATTTGGTGGTGGCCAAGAGGTAAACTAGACACATGACTGTAGACACAACCAATGCAAAACATTCGCACATGATCTTCGTCTGTCTGTCTGTCTGTCTGTCTGTCCTTTGTCTGTTGGTCTGTCTGTCTGATGGTCTTGCATGAACAAGGTGACTGAGCATTTTGTAAGGGTTGTCAGGTATGCGTGCATCAGTTGCTAAAACAGGATTTATCTTTGTCCCCCCCCCCCCCCCTTTTTTTCTCCCAAACTGTAGTTTGTCTCTGGTCTTTCTGCTCCCAGTTTTGTCGAGGCTGGCACCTTTCTTATCCTT
This sequence comes from Stramonita haemastoma, assembly GCA_030674155.1. Classification (NCBI taxonomy): domain Eukaryota; kingdom Metazoa; phylum Mollusca; class Gastropoda; order Neogastropoda; family Muricidae; genus Stramonita; species Stramonita haemastoma. Next base: position 7,065,631 of record CM060341.1, read on the forward strand.
CTCCCCCAACTTCAGTTTCTATCTTTGCCTGAAGGGCACAGTTCAGTTAAAAATGAAAAAAAAATGTTGACAGATTTTCATCTGTGTAAATATTAACTGTTGCTACTCTGTTGAACTAGACAGAAAAAAAAGAGAAATAGTTTGGTGGACACAAATGATGTGCCGTATGAAAAGCATTTTTATGGGCTTTGTATTTTCCAGAAGTGTGTTATGAGACAGCCCCAGTAAAGACAGTGATAATGGTTAAAGGTTCCCTGAGCATGGTAGAAAAGTCCAACTTTGGGAAAATCAGTTTTTAATGTTTTTACTCTAGAAAAACCGTGATTATTTTCTCTTTATGGACCCTGCCTTTCCAGGGATAAAGTAACAGGGTACTAGTGCAGATAAAAGCGAATGTTCTTTGTCAGCTGCGAACAAGACTTGGAGCAGTTGGAATGGTGAACACCTAGTCCTGTAGACACAAATTCAAGGATGGTAAATAGTAACTGCTAACACTTCTTTGGTTTTGTGTTTGTTTCGTCTCTTCTTTAGTTCAGTCTTGTTATTGTTTTGAAAATGATGTTAACCCTAGTGGCGCTGAATTTATGGCAGCAATACTCGGTGCTGCTGGCAAAATTAACATTGGCCTGTGTTGTTTTGAAGCAAGGTGGGGTCAAATACCCTTGATATTGATATGTAAAATTGAGCTAAGTGTGTAAAGCTCTAAATCACTGGAAAGCTTAGATAACAAACTTTTAAGAGAACACTCATTTTGTGTGATATGGTGGCTTTCTGTGACAAAAACATGACAATTGCTTGATTTCCTGGGATGCAAAGCACTGAGCAGCATATCGATCGACTCAACAACAAGTATTTTGAAGCCTTTTTGCGTCAAAATAAAGTAAAACAATCTATGACGTGAAATTGCGAGTAGTGAAGAAGTCGTCCGGCAAAATTAGTGCTGCTCGATTCAGTCAGATCGCGATTAATTTTTACAGAGTTAAAAAAAAAAAATCCACAATCCTTCCTTCATCCTCTTCTGTCATTGTTTACTACAACCAAATCCAGCCTCTAAAACTCCCCCTTACTGTCAATATCGTCAAAAAGCTTGCAAAACTTTCAAGAAATTCTGGCGCCAAACACTGGCCACTCATTTTCAAGACGATCGTGACTGGTCCCAAAAATAATTACCGTCTTTTCTTCTCTTTTCCCCCCATCTGCTCTATTAGTCTTATCAATATTCTAATGGAAAAATCCTATAAATCTGCTCTATAGGTGTCAAAATCATCTCTCAGCAGACATCCCAACCATTGCCTGTAACAAGATTTATTTGAGCAAAATTTGAAAATTCATAATTTGCTTAAATCTTTACCGATTTGGACACAGTAAGTGCACAGAATGGTGGCATCTTGTTACCACACAAAACGAAACTCTTGCAAGAGTCTCATTTTTATGTGAACAACAAAGGCGGCGCCCATAGTAAGCAACATTTTGGAGGCGTTAGAGGCAGTCATGGGACATTTATATGGGGCAATGGGTAGTGGTCTAGCGGAATAAAGTCAACATTCATTGGGTGACCATTCAAAGCGAAAGTGAGCCTTCAGTTACAACCACCTACATCATTCTTGAATATTGCAGGATCCGCCACACGCTTTGAAAGTTCATGGTCCTGGAATGTTCAGGAACCACGCCACTAGGGTTAACATTACGATAACTACAAACCAATAGTGAGAGAAAAGATGGGAGTATGGACAGAGTGTGACCACAGAGCTGGAATGTTGAACCACGCCACTAGGGTTACAACTTATAGACTACAAACCAATCAGAGAAAAGATGGGAGTATGGACGGTGTGTGACCACAGAGCTCCGGATTCCTTGTGCAGTTCAACGTGCGTGGAGGCCCGGCCTTTGGCATGGGTCGTGGTGGGGGTCCCCCGGGCGTGGCGGAGCTGTGGCGGCAGGGGGCGTGGCGGTCCCTTTCCTCCAGGAGGACCTGGGCGGGGGGGAGGGCCCCCAGGAGGAGGCGGCATGGGGAGGGGAGGGTTCGGGACCCCAACTTCCAGGACCAGACCCAGTACTCGTGCCGCTGACAAGTGCGGGCTGGTGATCGGGAAAGGTGAGTGTGGTGAGTGGGTGGGTGAGGGGGGGAGGGTGGGTGTGGGTGGGGGGGGGGGTGGGGGGGGGGTGTGTCAGTGAGTGTTGTGTGTGTGTTGTGGTGTGTGTGCTTGTGAGGTGTGTGTGTGTGTGGTGGTGTGGGTGAGAGAGAGAGGGAGGGAGGAAGTAAGTGAGGGAGGGAGGGAGTCAGTGAGTCAGTGAGCGAGTGAGGTCTTTAGAGATTGATTAAAAAAAACAACTAACAGAACGATTTCAAATTGTTACTAAAAATCTATGAATAGTTGAGAATTGATTTTTAGGGTTTTTTTTTTTTTGCATGGTGATCTCTATTTTTTTTATTTGGAATTTTATAAACGTTGATTTTCCGGAAAATGCGTTAGTAAAAAAAAAAAAAAAAAAGGTGACAGAGATTTGAACACCCAGCATTAGTATATTACTAACAAATTTGCAGACATATGGGGACTGTATTTTTTTTTTTTTTTTTAAAAGCACACGGTGCTTATTCCATTATTCTCAAAATAAGAGTAAAATAAAATAGAATAGATAGATAACTTGTGAGATTGAATTTCATGGTATTATCCACTCAGTTACAGCATCTGCCATCAACAATTAAGTTGGTGCTTGATTTTAGGTTTAGGTCAAGGGTTTTGTTACGGTCACCTATCTGATTCCCAGGACGTGTTGGCCTGAAAATGTGTTTTTCCTGGTAATATTTCTTCTCCAGTGAAAATCCTTTGTGCCCATCATTCCTTGTCTTTGAACAGTTGAAAACAGTTCTATGAATGTGTCGTTTGTTTTTTTTCCCAGGTGGGGAAACCATCCGGGATATAATCCGTCAGTCTGGGGCTCACGTGGAACTGGACAGGAACCCACCCCCCAACATGGCGGAGAAGTTCTTCAACATCCGCTGGCACCCCTCAGCAGATCCAGCATGCCATCCAGCTCATCTGTGAGAAAACTGGAATGCAGGTATGCTTGGCTGCAATGGGAAAGAAAGAAAGAAGCGAAAAAGCGTATTTCAGAAGTAACTTGTGTTGTAGGGAGAAGTGTGGTTTTTCCCTGTAGAACATAAATAAAATACAGATGTGAAGAATACTAAAGAAAATATGTTAAATGGATCAATTTCAATTTCTTGCAATATCTTTTCTTTTGCTATCAACAGTTTTATATTTTTGGGATGGGGGGGGGGGGGGGGGGGGGGGTTGAAAGTAAGTGTTTGTTAGATATTATGTAAGTTTTGCATGTTTGGTTTGATTTTCCTGCTTGGGTCTATTTTGTTGTTGTTATTGTGCCAACTATTTGCTGCTAGCCTTGTTCTTCATAGACTGGCATTCTAGTGCCAACATTGCCCCAGAAGTTAGCTGGGCTGAAACTGAAAGAATGAATGTTTCTCAATGTAACGTTTGTGAGGCCTCATTGTGACAGAAAAAAAAACAACACAGATGAGTGAATGAGTTTTTCAAGTTTTTTGTTAGTGTGTGGTTTTACTGTTTGTTTTTTGGTGTTATTTCTTTTAACGCATGCTAGTTAATGTTTCTGTGGTGTTGTTTCAGGGGCCTCCTGGTGGCCCTCCTGGTGGCCCCATGGGCCCTGGACCAGGGGGGCCCGGACCTCAGGGCCCTGGTCCTCAGGGTCCTGGTCCACAGGGCCCCGGTCCCCAAGGCCCCGGTCCTCAAGGGCCTGGGGGATTTGAACAGTTCAGCCAGTTCGGCCAGCCAAAGTAAGTATTTTTGTCTACAAGTATTCATAGTTAGCTGTTTACTTAGTAATGTGCCAGTCAGCTTATTCAGGGGCAGTGGTTGGTTTGGAGAGATGGATCTAAGTGAGATTTGCTCATGACAGACTGTTTTGGGAAGGGAAATCAGCTGTGGTAAGTTCAGTGACATGACTGTTTCCAGTTCTCAGATGAGGAAGCATTGAGGCCCCTGCACTGATTGTTTTTAGGCATTGTGTCCTGATTACAGGCCAGCTCTCTCCAAGTTTTAGGTTATATGCTGGGTATGTCAGTTCTGTGCCACCAACCTGAGGCTGGCCTAGTCTTGAAAAGTTGGATTTAATTTTTTGATGAGTACACATGATGGAAGATATGTGGTGTATGTCTGGCACAAGACCTCGGTTCATTGTCGCATTCGAAAGACCAGCCATCATGAGTTGAAACTTGTGTTTACTGCAGTATGTGAGAGAACAGGATGACATGGCATTAGAGAGGTTGTTGAAGTGGGAAAACAAGCTTGACTGGTACAGGAGAACATGTAATTTGGAGAACTTACAAACTGAATAGGATGATTGAAAAAGATAAATATGAAATCTGAAGATAATGTTCATGTGGAAGTCCTTTCTGCAGCATGTTGTGCATGGATGTATATGTTCATTCTCTCTCTCTCTCTCCCCCTCTTCTCTCTTCTCTTCTCTCTCTCTCTTCTCTCTCTCTCTGGTGATGTTTTGGTTTTTAAAATAAAAACTATGTAGTCATACACAAACGGTTACAATTTTTTTATGAGATTGTTGTCAGTAAATCACAAATTTGTTTTTCCTCTGGGTTTAACTAGAGAGAGAGCAACATAGTATCTCAACTGTTTTGTGGAACATTTTGAAAGATTTCTAAAGGATATTTATGGGACAAAGGGATTTGTGCTTTTGTGAAGGAGTGGTGGTTGGGGGGGGGGGGGGGGCATTAGAAAGGGGGAAAAATGTAATTGAATGAAAGAGGATGATTTAATAGTGGTCATAACATATTGAGGGTTGTGTTGAAATAAGTAATTTTTGTGCGTCATGTGTGCATATGTTTTAAAGAAGAGTTATCAATGATTTTGGTGGAGACTAGGATTTTGTATTTTACAGAACTTTCCCCTCTCACAACTTACATGCTCTTTTTCTTCTTGCTCTCTGTCTCTGTCTCTCTGTCTCTGTCTCTGTTCTCTCTGTCTCTGTCTGTCTGTCTGTCTGTCTCTCTCCCTCTCTCTCTCTTCTCTCTCTCTCTCTCTCTTCTCTCTCTCTCTCTCTCTCTCTCTCTCTCTCTCTCTCTCTCTTCTGTCTGTCTGTCTGTCTGTCTGTCTGTCTGTCTGTCTGTCTGTCTGTTGTCTTTCTGTCTGTCTGGTCTCTTTCCCTCTCTCAACTGTATCTTAAATTTCCATTTTCAAAGTAACTTGTGAAATTTGATCTGATTTTTTAATTTCAAATTCTTAAAAGAAATAGTAGTTTTTAACTTTTGTTTTTTTGCTTGTTTTGTTGTTGTTGTTGTTGAATAAATGATTGATGCCCGTGCCACATTCTTTGAATCTAATAATAAATCGATGATGGTAGTGGTAGTGTGTGTGTTGACAGTCAACCACCCCAGCAGTACGGAGCCCCTCAAGGGTGGAATGCTTACGGCAATCAGTACCAGCAGCAGCCCAGTGATCCTAGTGAGTACACGACATGTGCTGGAGAAGACTGCTGCAGTGTTTCTTCTTCAGTTTTGTTGTTCATTTGTTTTTCCTTTGATTTAATTTTAGGGGAGGGGTGGAGTAGGGCAGGAGGAGTGGGCTGTATATGATTAGGGGTTTATGTTTTGGAATAACTGAAATGTTTATGGAGACTTCAATTGTTGTTTGTAGTGTTAAAAATCGTTGGCCTTTGTATTGTTTAAAATCTTTGCGCATCATTTTATATCGCGTAGATTTCTGTCCTTTTTTCCCATGAGAAGGATGCTTCACATTCATTTCCTTGTTCTTCAGCAAATGAAAACAGGAGTTTTCTGTTCTTAGGGAACTTTCCTGTTTGTTTTTTCAGATGAAAATGTTCTGTTATTTTATAAATTTCATTTTCTTTATTTAGATACACTCGCTGTTCAGTTGAGAGTGATGGAAAAAGCTGGTGTTATCCTTTAGGTAGAAGTAGGCTTTTGAGGTAATTTTCAGTTTCAAATGAATATGTCTGCAAACCTTGTCATATGTAAGATTGATCAGTCATAAGTGACTAATGCTAATGCAGAATGCAAAAGAACTTGTCAGTGTGGTTTTAAGCTAGACGTTCTTTTTCTAGGTAAAGATTGTGCAACAATCATTTTACCAAGGGTTTAGTTTTGTGCATCTTTGGTTGAGTATAGAGTGTTAGCCACCAGAACCACTGTGTTTCCGTATGTTATTCATTGGGTTCTACTTTTCTTTCCTTTTATTTGGCCTGGCAGATGCAGCAGTGGACAAGCAGGTGCAGGACAACGCTGCAGCCTGGGCAGCGTACTACACACAGTACTACGCCAACTACGGGCAGTATGGGCAGTACCCGCAACAGCAACAGCAGCAGCAACAGCAGGCTCAGCAGGCCCCCCAGCAACAGCCGCAACAGGCTCCTCAGCAGCCTCAGCAGCCAGCTGCTGCCGCTGGACAGAGCTATGCTCAGCCCTGTAAGTTGACTTACTGCTTCAACAGATTGGTTCCACATTTATGTTATGTTGATCACTGAAGGCTATGCTCAGCCCGTAAGACTTACTGCTTCAACAGATTGGTTCTACATTTATGTTATGTTGATCACTGAAGGCTATGCTCAGCCCCGTAAGTTGACTTGCTTCAACAAATTGGTTCCACATTTATATCTTTTGTTGATCACTGAAGGCCGCCTCGTTTCTGACACAGTTCTGTAAGAATCCATGTATACTCGTCTAGTTTGTCGTTTTTGAAGTCTGTGTGTGGTGAATGTGTGTGTGTGTGTGTGTGTGTGTTGTGTGTGTGTGTGTGTGTGTATATGTGCATGTAAGGTGGTATCGTGTTTATATGTGTCTTTGTGCTTACGAGTTAATAGCTCATGTCATCACTCCCTCCTTCCCTATTTCTTGTTTGCATCACTGTCTTCAGTTATGCTTTCCCCTTTGCTACAGTCTTGCCAGTTGATGGTGTGGATATTTTTATGTGCTCTATAAACATCATAGATTCATTCATTTATTATTTATTTCCCCTCTTCTTGCTACATTCTACTTGAACGACTTTGTGTGTACATGTCCAATTTTGGCTGTGCATGTGCAGCGATACTGAATTATAGTTGTCCCACCTGGTTTTCTAATGGAATTGAAGTTAATTTAACCCTTTGCTGGGCACAGCAAAATCATTTGTCACCTTCCTGCCGGGCAGAGAAAATGGAGGTGGATGGCTTGTGAGTGGGTGCATGTATTTAACATGCAATAACTCTACAATGGTCAGATGGATTTTGATGAAATAAAAACAGTAAGACGCAGAAATGAATAAAGAAATTGCTAATACCCAATTTTTGTCATTATCTTTATTTTCTTTTAGAATTATAATGCATAAACACACAAAGTCATTGATTGGTTTGTGTGTGTTACAGTTAGCGTTGCAATAACTTTAGAATGCGTGCATGGATTTTGATTAAATAAAAACTAAAACATTAAGAAACAATTATAGAAAAGATATTTTCAACCTACTGTTGGTTTTTTTAGTTTTTTTTATAAATGGTGCACGAACACATCGAACATTCCGACGATCGCCATTTTTGTTTACCGATGATCGCGATCAGCTTAACGTTTAAGTTTGAGCCGCTACCGTATCAAAATCCCAAATAGCAACCAATAACAAAATATATCAAGTTCTGAACCATTGCCGAACTTGAAATCCACGATAATTTCCCCAAATCTAAGAGTAGAATTCAAAACGCGTATCGGCCGTGTTAGATTTGACGATCGATTTTCGTCTCGAACTTCGCCGTAGTCAAAGTCGTCTCTCTCACTTCAGTCAACAAACTCAGAAGTGCACACACTACTAGGATCGATTACATCGATATTTGAGCCTAGATACACATCTCACAGCGTCATATTTTCGGCATGGAAGCTGTAAAAACGATCGTAAATGTCGGGTTCGAAGATAGCATCCATCTTGGAAAAATTTGCGATTTTTTCCTCCAAAACTTGCAACAAACTCACTCCCATCGCCGCCATTTGTAATAAACATGCGGAAGTCTCGCGGGCAGTCTCGTGGCTTCTATATTCACGAGATTTGAAGCGAGATTGGCGGGAATTTCGACTGTATGATCGCTCTGAAGTGACGGTCGTGTTGCCGGGCGCTTTGGGGCGTTTTGCCCAAGGACAGGTCGGGCGCTTTGGGGCGTTGTGCCCAGCAAAGGGTTAAGCTTCAGCAATGCTCAAATGATCAGCTTTACTTCTCAGTGTTTTTGAGGAATGATGTGAAATTTGATTGCAGTTTAGGAAATTTTTGTAAATTTATACCCCCATTTCCTATTTGCCTTGTAGAAGTGTTATGAGCCTTGAAGCTTTATACTTTAAAATTTTTTTTAAATATACTTTTCTATCGAGGATAACAGAATAAGCAATCATGCGCTTTTTTTCATCCGGTCCCCATGTGTATGCAGTTTTGTAAATATTGTCATCTGTTCCCACCGGCACACAATGGCCTACTCTTACAAAAAGCGGAACAGGATTTAATGTGTGAGCATTGAAGCTTTGAAACCAATAGCCTCCCCCCCCCCCCCCCCCCCCCACCCAAAAAAAAAAAAGTGTTCAGAAAAGTTGATGGCAACATGGCCAGAGCAGTTCAGGAATTTTTGTGTAAATTTACACCCGCATTTCCTATTTGCTTTGTAGAAGTGTTTTGAGCCTGGAAGCTTTAAAACCAATAGCCCCCCCCCAAAAAAAAAACAAACAAAAATAAAGACAAAAAAAGTGTTCAGAAGTTGACAGCAACACGGGCAGTGGTGGTTGACATTTTTGCAGCGTCCATAGCGCCGGCCATCAACCCCCAGACGGGCCAGCCTGACTACAGCGCGGCGTGGGCGGAGTACTACCGCCAGCAGGGCATGTACCACCAGGCCAACATGATCCTGCAGCAGGCACAGGCCAACGCTGCAGCCGCCGTGGCCGCTCAGCCCCAACAACAGCAAGCTCCCTGAGGCGTGGAGCCTGGAGGGGGGTCTCTCCTACCTGCACCTGTCCGCTAGCCAGTGAGCACAGAGCTGGGGGTATGTGTTTTAATCGTTTGTTTTTGTATTTATTTAGTTAGTTAGTTAGTTATGTATGTATTATTTATTTATTTGTTTATTTATGTATTCTATTATGTCGAGGATAATGGAATAAGCACTTGTGTGGGATTTTTTACATCCAGTCCTTTTGTGTATGAAGTTTTGTAAATCTTGTCATCTGTTCCCACTAGCACACAATGGTACTTTTAGGAAAAGCGGAACAGGATTTAACATGTGCGCAAGATGTGCTGTGTGCGTTCGCACACGGGGCCTCGGTTTACAGTCTCATCCGAAGGACTTTTGGGGACAGTGGAGTCAGCACTGATGCTAACTTCAGGGGAAAAAATCCCCTTGAATGTGAATCAAACCTGGGTCGTCAAATAGCGAGCGCAATGTTCTGACTACTAGGCTATCCCCCCCCCCCCCCCTCCACACACACACACAGACACCGACACACACACACATCACTTTGTACAAATTCTCACAGCTGACGCCCATCACACCTGCGCGACTATCATCTACTTTCGCATCACGAACACTACCACGGTCACTCTCACTGGTCTCTTCTCCCCCCACTTCAATATAATATCCAACTCATTTCTATAATTATTAGGTTCAAATCTAAACATTTCAAGCACAATTCAGCTAACTATTCTTTCTCTGTCGAAATCCTACATGTGTTTTTGGGGGTGTCGACAGAGAAGCACGATCGTAAAAAAAAATATTCACTACAAATTCACACATTATCCTGACTGGGCAGAAAATTGGCGCGATAGGAAGAGGAAGAAAGCCCATATGTAAGGCTTGATTCCTAACTGCATAGTAAGGTTAAAGAGCCAATGCGAGACGCTGTACTATAGTCACTGTATGACGGGCGGATAGGGGCGGTACAGTGACCGGGTGCTATTTTGATGTCGGCAGATCTGGTCAGTCTAAGTGATGGATAATTAAAAAAATTTTGGGGAGGGTTCAGTTTTGTGGGGTTCATTTATTAGGCAACCACACTCAAAAGTGGAAAGAAGCCACTTCCAACTTAAAATTTTTTTTATTTTTATTGTCTTTTCAAAAGAAAACTTAGTTTTTATGATACTTGTGTATTATGTTTTATAATATATCATTTTCGTTTTTATGATACTTGTGTATTATGTTCTATGATATATCATTTAGAGTACTGAATTGTTGTCGTTTCTGTTTGCTTTCAGTCTGATGACCCGGCTCTTCACCAGCCATGGGCTTGGTGCTGTGACAACGTCGTGTGTTCCGTGTTTGGTGTCAGATGAGTCGTATTGGTCGTTTCAGTGCTAAGTTCTCCCCTCCCCTCCCCTTCCCCACACTTTCCATACCTTTGGTTGTTGGCTTTTTCTGTTATTTATGTACGCCTTTGCTATGACTGTAAAGTTTAGACATAATTGTATCCTTTCCTGTTTTTTACCATCAGTATTGATGATTAAGTAAAAGGTGGTTTTTTGGTTGTATTTTTATTTTTAATGTTGTGTTGGAAGTTAACGTTTATGTACAAAGTGAATATCCAGTGTGTCATCTCATTCACATTTTTTTCCACTTGATCAAAATAGTTCTTATCCTTTGTACACTACTTCCCCGTATTTTTCTACTTATCCCACCCTGCTGCTTCCTTTCTGTCCCTAGTTTTAAGTTAAACAGTAATACCTGTATTATTGACAATTTATTATCCTTTTAAAAAAAATGCTTTGCCTTTACTCTTTATTGCCATCACTTTCTTAACATTCATTGGGCCGTTCTTTGCCATAAATTTTTTTTCATGAATTATGTTTTTTTTTAGATTTTAAAACAACGTTTTTCCCCCCGGCCTTTTTCTCTCTTCCCTGCTGTTTTTACATCTGCCTGAATACTTTTAAAAGGAAGCACCTGGTTTGATTGTTGTTGCTGGGCTGTTGGCCCTTCCTTTAATTTGACCGTTCATGAAGTTGTAGCTTGTTAGAGGACTGTGTAACTCTTGTGGCCCATAGTTAGATCCACATTCCAGCATCCTGGAGAGTGATGTAGTCTTGCGTTTGTTTTCACATTGTTTTATTATTATCATCATCATTTTTGTTTTGGTTTGAATTGGTTGATGTTCAACCTGTGTCAAGTGTGTACAGGTTTAGGCACGGGTGACTAGGTTTTGGAAGTTTTTTGCCCTTGATTTTGTGTTCTGTGGGTGTAGGAAGCTTTGTTGTTTTGGCAGGTGACCAGGTGTGGTTTTCCTTTTTGTTTTTTTTTTGGTCTTATTTCTTGTGACATGTAGTTCTGATGGACGGCTACCCTTGATGCCAGAGCACGACTGATATGCATGGAGGATGTGCAGATCAAATTGTAGGCCACATGGGAAGTGTGGACCCCATTGCAAAAGAGTGGGGGGAAAATTGCTGTGTGGCTGTTTAGTGTGAGTGGCATTAGGGAGAAAGAAGGGGGTGCGATTGTGCTGTGTGTGTATGTGTGTGTGAGAAGTGGAGAGTAATTACTCAAAAAAAGAAAAAAAAGAAAGTCATCTTAAAAAGATTTGCTTCATATCAAGTAGGACGGGGTGGGGTCTGTTTCATGATTTCTCTATCTCTATTTTCTTTCCCCCCCTCCCCATCTTTTCTTTCTATCTCTTGCTCTCTCTGTCTCTGCAGAAGTGATATATTACTTGAATGTTATGTGAATATTTTTCATTTTCCCTATGTAACATGATCATGATTAAATGTACTGTTTTATTTTTAAAAGAAATTGCAGCATATTTTGAAACAAAACGTTTTAATTCATGAAATGTATGGAGTGATTTTACACTCGGTCTCTCTTGACTACTATATCCCTCTCCCTCTCAACTTTTTTTTTTTTCCTTTTTTTTTTTTTTTTTTTTTTTTTTGCGTACGATGAATCAGAGATGTAAATAGCCAGCTATTTACAAAAGTATTTGGGCATCTTCAGTTTGGTTATAGGGGACGAATCCAGGAGGGAAAGTGCGATAGAAACCAAGAAATGCTATGCTTTTTCAGGACTCATGATAAATAATGTATGTGACTTTGCATTGCTGCCCTGGTCCTTCACAGTCTGTTCTATATAAACCATGTTGATATGACCTTGTTGGCATGTATCAGCTACCATGTTTGCTACTAGTTGTGTTGAAACAAAAAAAGTGTCAAAAGAACTTCTGGATCATGCTTCTGATGAATCTTGTTCTCTCTCTCTCTTTCTCGGTCTCTGTCTCTCAGTCCGATGTTTTTATCAGATGTGGAATAAAATAGTGTATGTTTTTTATGGTGTTCATTCAATCAGGGTGTTGTATCCCCTCAGGTATAGGTATTAATGTCCTTTTTTTAACATGTGTGTTAGACAAAGATTGAATATGATATTGTGTTATTACTTGCAGGTGATGTCATGCTCTTATTTTGATTTTTCCCTTTTTTTTTTTTTAACAGGTGTTTGTTGCATACTGTATGTCTTAGATTGTTATGCACTTGTGTTTCTTCTCTGTCGGAAATGAACCAAGTTTTTGATGAAATGCATTAAATGTGTTCGCAGACTGTTGTTTTAATATCACTTTATATTTTGGCAGTTGACTTTTTGTTATTAATGCCCTTGCCTTCTCTGACAGTAGATCTAAACATTAGTTCTTTATTTGATTCCACCTGAGTCTTGCCAAGCCATTTGATTTGCTCACATGAACAACATATTAACGCCAGAAAATCATTCCAGCATTGTGTGTACGTTTGAAATTTGTTACCGCCCCTTTTTTTTTTTTTATTACTATTATTTTTATTTTTAAAAAAGTCAATTATGTTGGATAACTTGTCCACCTGTTTGCGTCCATTGAAATAAGATTGGAACAGAAATGATCTCGTATGACATAATGTACTAGTTTCATTTGAGAAGGTTTAAAATAAACGAAAAAAATAAAGGGAAGTATTCACGTGGAAATAGAAAATACATGCTTTTTTGACTGTAGTTTGTTGTGTAAATAACCGATTTGAATTTTTAACGAAGAAGATACTGAATTATATGGTATGACGTAGTGCCTATTTTTATTCCGTTTTGAGCGTCATTTAGGCTTTGCTTCCGAATGTTCCAAGATTATGAATGATATCCTGATGTTTTTATGAAGATTATCATAGTCATTTAGATTATTGCTATCATGGTTAAAAATACAATTATATTGGTGCCATTATATTTTATTGTCAAGAAGCGTATTTGCATCTGAGTCAAAATAGAGTGTAAATAGACTTTCCCCCCTGAAGTAAAAAGAAGGGGGGGAAAACCAAAACATGGAGAACTGTATTACAGTAATGAATTTTAATGGTTACTATGATAATTGCCTTTGTAACAATGACAGATTGAAATTGCTCCAGTTAAAATTCACTGCCTCAAGTTCAATTTCATCCAAAGAAACAGTATAATAATTGTAATTGCATTTTCTTGCTTAATGTGAATTGTTCTCAACTGGGTGTATCTATGACGTACGTATTTCTGCTGCTTTTGAAGTGATTGTCTTTTCATGCTGTGTACTTACACACCAGATGCAATACTCTTCATTTGGATGTTATATAGTAGTATGATTTGGGTTACATTTTTTTAAAACATTTTATTTATTGTCGAGAATTGTTGGATATCTTTGTTATTTGCACATTCTTTGTTGAGTCCAACGGGTTGCTTGGTAGGGAAGCGAAGTGTACACAACTTGATGGGGTGATGCAGAGAATGTCAGACGATATTGTGTTTAAACACTGTTATACAGTACTGCATGTGACATCTTTGAAAAAAAAGAAAAAAAACAAACCTCTCTTCAATTGATCCTCTAATGTTTGAGTTTCTTGTCGTTGTGTGCTGTTCTTTTTTCAGTCAGTTGGTTGGTTGCTGTTTTCTGTATGCTGTCGAGTTGTTTAACACACATGCATTGGGTAGTCTTTATTGTTGGTGTGATAGAGAAACCCACGGATGGGTCGAGAGGAACGGGGGGTAGACCCCGTTTTTCTCTACGTCCTGTCATTTCAGTTCAGCATTTTTTTTGTTTCTTTCTTTCTTTTTTTTTTTTTTTCTTTTTTTTCGTCATGTGTGTGTGTCAACTCAGCTGTGATACCTCTCGCTCTTGGCCTCTAGGCAGAGCCACTTCAACCCAACGGGGGCGCAATGCACAATTACCATACATAAATTATAATGATGATGATGACGATGATGATGATGATGATGACGTTGATGACATAACAATGACTTGCATTCATTGGATTTGGATTGCTTGCACATGTATCATGCAAAAAACTGGTAGACAACAGATGCTCTTTTTTTTTTAAATACCCTTCAAACTAAAAGAAAAAAAAGAGAAGAAGAAGTGACTTATGACTAAGGACATGATTTTAGCATTATTATTACTACTATTATTTATGCTGTTAATGAAATGATCCTATATTTGAAGATGTTTTTATTTGGAGCTAAGAATGCAAAATGTAGTTTGATGATGAAGCAGAGTATGAGTGGATGGTATGCGAGTGAGTGAGTGGGCGATTGTGCGCATTGGTGCTGGCTGGTCAACATGTGACCCAATGGTGAAAAATTGGGTCAGCAAGAAATGCGACAGTGGATTATCGCGTCAAAAGACTTGGCCGCGACAATTCACTGGGTGATAGCAGAACATCAGAAACTTATAATCACATGAGTTTTTTTTTTCTCTCTCTTGGTTCAATATTGTCCTATGTCAGTGAATTTTGTATGTGGAATTACCCTTGTATTTCAACGTGTGCACAAGTGTTACTATCATTATGGCTAATCAACATTGTATTTTCTTGTTGAGAGCTTATTATTTAGCATTAACTTTGACTGTAACATGTCTTTTGCTTTGTACTGAATGTACTGGTGTACTTTTAGCTGACATGGTTGCATTGTTTTGTGTGTGGTTTTAATTATGACTTTTCCTACATATACGGAGGCTTGTCAGCAAAAAAAAGTGTTTCCATTAACAAGATTTGGTCAGTGTTTGATTTGATATTTTTCGTTTCTCACGCTGTTAACCTATTATCTGGTATTTCTTGTAAGTATTTGTATCTTTGGTTTTTGAATTGGCATATGTACGAAATGCAGATCAGTAAATTGGTTAATATTGAACTGTATGGCTGTAGTTCTGTGTTGTATTGCTGTGAATGAGAGAGAAGAATAACACCAACTGTGTTTCTGCCTTTTCCTTTCTGTTCTTGAAGAGTAGGTTATCACTTGCTGTTAAGAATAGACAGCAAAATAAAAACAAAATTGATGTGCACTGGAGTTACGCTATTTTTAAAGCAAAAACTTGAACTAAAAACTTTAACGTGGCAAAATAATCCCACAAGGAAAAACCTTCGCATGGTGGACTTGTAGCCAAGGAACAAAGACATCCAATGTGTAAAAAGCACATTAAAAAAAAAAAAAAATCTTCACACCATTTGTTAAGCTTTGCACAACCTAAGAACATTATATTATATATATATACGCTTTCTGGAGACCATCTGTAAGATGTAATAGCCAATCCTTGACACAAGGGAGACTGGTCCTGTCTTTGCCTTTTTTCGTTGTTATTGATGATGAAGCTGCTGAAAAAGATCTTCACTCTACACAGAAAGCAACATCACAGATTAATGACAGCCAGGCAATTTGCTTGAGGGAAATCTCGCCACAAAATTGCCAGAACTGTCAAATAGATGGAAGAATTTAAGTTTAAAAAAATTGTTCTGCTCCTTGGCTGGAGCTCTGTGGTTTACCAATGGTGATATGCATACGCTGCCATTTTTGCCCACCATTAACAGTCTAGTTATAAGTAAAAAGGAAATGTATGGCTTTACATTTCTTAGCGAGTTGAGAAGAGATTAACCCTCTTGCATTCAGATTCCCTGAACACAA
Source organism: Stramonita haemastoma (assembly GCA_030674155.1). Lineage (NCBI taxonomy): Eukaryota > Metazoa > Mollusca > Gastropoda > Neogastropoda > Muricidae > Stramonita > Stramonita haemastoma. Next base: position 7,081,552 of record CM060341.1, read on the forward strand.
ACTGCCCTTAGAGTTCACATTATTTTTTTTACTTTGGGCCTAAAATCGGGTAGGTGTAAACTGTAACTCATTTTGACGGTGTTTGAAATTTTACAAGAACGAAACTAGGCTGGTGGCTATATAAGACGACGTACTATGACTTGTACTATACTTTTGGTGTCTGGGAGGGGGACGTCATATCACTGTCACCATAATGTCACCAAATTTGTTAATTTTTTGGATGACAATCGTTTTCACACATGCAAACATGCTCACACACACCATGCTCACTCTGCTTGTTAGTGTAGGAATAAAAAATGATTTACCATTTTGTAGAGGCCCAGCTTTGCAGTGTAGGGCCAACTGGATGTCACTCAAATGTCATACAACTACTGTCAATTGTCACTCTGTTGAACAAAAATCTGTATACAATAATTTGTCACTCTGTTGGAACAAAAATCTGTATGCAATAATATACAATGTACGTTGTTGTTGGAGGGCTAAGGGGAGGGGATGGGGGGGGAATCAATTCAATCCTGGCTAATCTCGAGTTGGGACTAAGGGGGTTAAAACATGCCCACACACTCTTAAGGTGAGACACTGGGGTCGAAATGATGAAATTTTGTTTACAATGCCTTTTAAAAGTTATGCCATAAATTGAAAGGCATCACTTGTAAACATAAAATCAATAATACTTAGTTTTCTGCACTGTTGCTATGGAACAATCCAATATGGCCACAAACAATATTTCAAATTCCTAATCCTTTTTATCTACAACAAGTATGAGTAACCTGTTTCAACAGACATATTATATGATCTGAATTCTTTAATTTCACACAGGAAATCTCCATGATTGAAAATGTATCCAGCAATTTTTAATTCTAAAAAATTCTGCTTTTGGAGTTGCCTCAAGCCCCTGTCCAATGGTCCAGGCACATAACATTACACATCAAAAACTAATCCTTCATAGAAGGGTAGGTTAGTTATGACTGGTGGTATGGATAATGCAGTAATACCCAGCATGCACCCAGGGCTGCAATAGCACACTGGGCTATGTAGTTAGTGATTGAAGCATCCACAAAAAAGGCCAGTATAGAGTAGCATATCTGGAATAGTCCACTTGGGGGGGGGGGGGGATAAGGTGAGAACAAAATACAACTATATGGAGTTTTGCTGTATTTCTCACCAGTTATGAACCAACTTGCAACCCCATAAATTTAAGAATGCTGCTACCTTCATGGTGGGCATAAACGGTCACATACGCAAAACTTGCCATAAGTGAACCTCAGAACTCTAACCCAGGAATGAAAATAACAACATACCAATCCCAGTTATGAATTCATTGACTGCTGGAAAGGTATTGCCCTTTGATATTCATGATTACCAGAATAACCACCCATGAATCTTAGATCTGTTGTGAGAGGGGGTGAAATAGCTTAGTTATGTTACTTTGGTTTAAACATTTTTCTATTTATTCAGAACAATGTAGCATCAATACATAAAAATGAGTACACCATGCAATACAAGTACTCTAGCATTTATATGCAAAAAATATGTACTTTTACCTATGTTGGAAAAAAAAAAACCTAAAAAAAATGCCCTGTCTCCTGTTTATTGCTATAAAAAAATTTAGGCTCAACAGGCACCCCCCCCACACTTGTTTCTTGACTACATTCAGTGTTGATTCTAGGTTGGGCCCTTGCAGGATTCCTGCATTTTTTCAACGTTGCCGCAAAATAATGTGACCAGTGCGCCTTAACGGATGCAAAAAAACTGTGGATAGGGCATATTTGAACAAGCAGCCCCCGCAACTGCCGTTTGTATAGTTTGAAAATAGCGCTACATGCGTTGGTCATTATGTTGATACATACTGCCGAGGGACAGCAGGATGCACTGATTAGCGCCTACACAATCGTCACAAAACGGCTGGTCTGACGTCATTTTCCTACTCATTTGCGTCATTACGTTATTTTTTTTCCAAAGGAGCCATGTACCCCTGAAACAGTGACATCATTGTGACAAGAGATCGTTAGTAGAGGAAGCCCTGTCCCAGCAGGGTTCAAAGCTGGCAGACCCATGAGTTTTCAAGGTTTTTTTTTTCAGATCTGGCTAGACAAGTAGCCGTGCTTGGCAACAATAATGATGGCATAGGGTAGACTATCAGCTGGATATCAAAAATGACTTTGACCCCCCCCCCCTCCTCTCTCTCTCTCTCTCCCCTCCCCCCCCCCCCCTCTCTCTCTCTCTCTGTGCGTGAGAGGAAAAACAAGACTTTCATATTGGATTTCACCTCTTTTCTCATCTTACAGACCTGTGTACCTTCCGTATTTTTCCGTATTTGTTCCGGAAAAAAATTGGAAAATACGGAAATACATTTTTATTAATCAAAATCCACAACGAAAAATCTGAAAATCGAAAATGTCGTCTTCTATCGTTCAGCATTCAGTTACTTATCTCCCCTGATGACGCATGTGCACAGCAGTACTTTCAAAACAAAATGTCGGAAAGTGGTGTAAACTTTATGGGAGAAACAGACCAAACTGATACACTTACAAGCAAAGAAAGACGCGGAGTGAATGCAAAATGACGCTCACAGGCCAGGATGGGGCTAAAAGAGGTACAGTTGCATATAGATGCATAAGCAGCAAAATTGGTTGTTTGTTTGATTTGGGCTCTTGCCTCTTTTTTCATCTAGATCTAGCTCTCTCTCCAACTCAAAATGTGGAAATACAAATTTGACTTTGACTCTCTCTCTCCTTCCCTCCCCCCCCTCTCTCTCTCTTTCTCCTTCTCTTCCCCCTCCCCTCTCCCCCCCCCCTCTCCCCCCCTCTCTCTTGTATACAAACAATGCATCTCCTGTATCTATATAGTATGTATCCCTCCATCTCTGAATGTACCACAATCTTCCCACCTCTCTCTCTCTCTCTCCCTCCCTCCCTCTCTCTCTCTCTCTCTCTCTCTCTCTCTCTCCTCTCTCTCTCTCCTCTCTCTCTCTCTCTCTCTCTCTCTCTCTCTCTCCCCCCCCCCCCCCTCTCTCTCTCTCTCCTGTGCAAGAAAATCATTTTACAGACCAGCTGCAATACATAAGCCATATGATAAGGTGTATATTAAATCCTGTCTGCCTACATACCATCCTGTTTGTTTTGTTTCTCCTTCTTGAAAAATAGCAGAAATCAGAGTACTAATGGTATTATGAGCAAATACTACTTACTACTTGTCCCCTGTTTTATGAAGGGAAAAGGGGGGCGGGAGGGGGGCAAATGCCCCTTTTTTTCATTTCAAGGGCCCCCTTTTTTGAAATCCTAGAATCAACACTGACACTTTTTGGAGGGGAATTTTTCAACTTATTAGTACACTGTTTGTATTTCCTTTCCTTCCTCCTCCAGTTTTGTTATTGTTTTTTTTTTTTTTTTTAAATGACTTTTCTGCCATGTCCTAAAGTTATGATTTTTTGCCTAAAACACTTTTTCTACAGGCAAGCAAACAATGAAAAAAAGAAGAATAAACTGGAAAACAAACAAAATAACTACAAACTTTTTCATCGACCACTAAGACAGCAACTATTGTCTGTCAAATGAAGGAAAATGCATTGCACTGCTTTTACGCTCCTGACAAGTCTGGCGCAGCACATCTGACTTCAGCATGAAGAAAATGAACGAACAAGACACCTGACTGTGTGGCAGGTAACAAAAGGCAGTTATTTGATCAGTTCCAGTGCATCACATGGCTCTGAGGCTTCAACTTTTTTCTGCAACTGTGTCCATTCCTTCTTTATGTGTGTGTGTTTGTCCATCGTTCAATGATGACCTCCAAAACAGCAGAGGAGGCAGCTGCTGTTTCAGAAACTGTGTATATATTAATTATGACAGGACATCCAAATCACACTCACATACACATGAGAAAGATTCGGATTTGGATTTGGAATGATTTAATGTATAGGCCTTGCCCCTTTACAAGCAGATGAACATAACATTTCGCAATTACAAAATCAAACAAAGCATGTCATTATATAATCACAGCGTTAAACAAATCATGACATATTCCGTAATCACACCATTGAACAAAACCCAATATTCTATACATACAACATTAAACAAAACCCGATATTCCGGAATTACAACATTAAGCTTGTGTTTTCTAGTTTTAAGGGCTTTGTGGACAAAAGTGGCAACTTTCATCACAATTGTTCTGTTTTTGTTAGACATTCATAATGAAAATTTAAACATACATGGATGTCTGCAATATTTACTTGGAATCAGTTCTGTTCTGGGATCATTGTACTTTGGGCACTGAAGCAAAAAGTGTGCTACTGTTTCTAGTACGTAATCACAAAAGGGACATGTCTGTGTGTTATTACAATTATTAAACTGCAGAAAGGTACAATTCAAAGATGACATTCCAATTCTAAATCATGCCAAATCCCTTCTTACAAAATAGGCTTTTATGTAGCTTAAGTATGCACTTTGTGACAATCATTGTTTGTAACTAATATACACGTTATAGAAATCATGATTCTCCAAGGCAGAAAGCCAGTCTTGTTTGAAACAGTCTTCAAGTCTTTGCTTAAATTCAAATGCAAATGTTGTTATATATCTCCCACACCTTGTGCTTCCCAGACTAGTCTGAACCCAAATTTATACAAAACATTTTTAACACCACAAGCCCATGTGACATAATTTTGTTCCTGTAGAGATAAGAGCATATTGTAAGCTTTTTGTGGATATCTATTGGTATCCATTTGAACAATACGTAACAATTTAATGCCTTTTACAAAAGTATTCACCTGTAAAGGATGTCTGCCTGTCTCTCCATTTACAACATGTCTTGGCGACTTTGGGCTTACACCCAAAAACCTTTTCAAAGCAGATAAATGCACTCTTTCAACAAGATTTTGATCAGGTACTAAACCCCAGATCTCAGATCCGTAAGTCAAAATGGGCTAAATTTGACAATCGAACAGTTTGTAAAAGAGACTAGGTGAGTGTTCCCTAATTGTCCAAAGCATTCTTATAATAGCTGATACACCTTTCTTTGCTTGGTCAGCAAGATCACACATGGTATACGAAAATGAAAGCCAGGTAGACAGATAAATACTGAGAAAGTATTGACAATTTTCAGTTTCATGTCACCGTAATGCAAGTTTTCACTGGTAGCAAGATAACCTACATTACGAAAGACAGCAACATTTGATTTCTCTAAGTTTACTATTAAATCAAGTCGCTTGGATGTATCATGCAATATATTTAACTGATTTTGGAGACCAATCACACTGTCAGAGAATAGCACAACATCAGCAAATAACAATATCAGCAATTCAATAAAATCTGGTGACAATTGAATACCATGTTTCCCTTTTTCAATAATATCTTTGGTAGGTTCATTGATAAATAATGAAAACAAAACAGGGGAACATGTTTCTCCTTGTTTTAAACCAGTAGGGCACATGAATACTCAAGACTCAAGACTCAAGAATACTCTAATGTCTCAACTTGAGAAATTATGAGTGGCATTCTAAAATTACAATTACACTGCATGCATTGTTAAACAAAAGAAAAAGTAAAAAGCAACAGTATCTTAAAATCGACAATACCCTGCGTCACATGCACACACGTACGCGCATGCACGCGCGCACACACACCCCCACACACACATCCTCGCGCGCGCACACACATCACACATATCAATAATAGTTAAGAATAACAAGGCAAAATTATAACACAATAATTATTTAAACACATCTAATAAAATATCTCATCAGCATAATCAATGCATATATTACCGGTATAAGTATTTCTACATTAAAAAGCAGAACATGACAAAAACATTTTGATAAAAACCATTCAACATCCTTTCTACTCATCACCCATCACAGTTTACGCTTATTCATTAAATGGTACTATAGATAAAACGTACACACACACACACGCATACACACACACACATGCACGCGCACGCATGTACACACACACACACACACCTCTCTCTCTCTCTCTCTCTCTCTCTCTCTCTCTCTCTCTCTCTCTCTCTCTCTCTCTCTCTCTCCCAGCTTCCTCTCAGGTGCATACTCGAGCATACACTGTTATTTTGATGGATATATAAAACATATATGCATATATACACACATACATACATAAAAATATATATTTTATAATTATATATATTTTATAATTATATATATATTATAAAAAAATTTTAAAAATCAACAGTGATTTAGAAAGTGAATTGATTTGTTAATAAAACTGTTTCTGGTTCTGTTTGATTTTGATTTTGGCATCCGGAATCTTCGACCAGATGGAAGCAATGTATAGTGCTGTGAAAGCACATGGGTCTTGTCAGTTGAAATGTTTTTAGCTTTTTTAATCATCTGATTTTCATATAATGAGTTCAGTGTCTTTTGCTTCTCTCCAACAATTTTTCCACACACATTCACAACTCTAGTCAATACGTTCTTGCCCTTAACATTCAAACAACCAAACCAGCATAAAAACCCATATGACAAAACAGATTCTACAAAACTACGATAAAACAAGCACATGATATCCTTTTTAACATTCAGTGACAGCAGTTTTTGAAGGCAGTATATCTTTGATTGACATTTTTTGTGAATAAAGGCAGTGTTTGCATTAAAATTCAGCTTATCATCTAGAATTGTTCCAAGATATTTGTACTCCTGCATTCTCTCTACTTTTGTTCCATCTATAAACAGATCAGGAACTGGGGCATATTCCTGCGAAAATCAATAAGCATTTCTTTTGTTTTGTTGACGTTTAAATCTAGATAGTTGTTTTTGCACCAGTCACAGAACTTTTGTACTTTGTCAAAGTAAACAGTATCTGAGTTTGATGTGTCTAGTATAGCAGTCGTCTGAGTATTTTACAACAGGAGTAGTTAATGTACCAATGCAGTCATTTGTATACAATGTAAAAAGCACAGGAGCTAAAACAGTACCTTGTGGTGCACCAGTGGAAGTGCTTCTTTGCAGTGATTTTGTTCCTTTGAAAGAAACACACTGAGATCGATTGATTAAAAAATGAACAATCCATAAAATCAGTTTAGGGTTGACTTTGAGAGACAGAAGCTTACGGGCCATGAGATGTGGCTGAATGGTGTTAAACGCAGAAGAAAAATCAATGAAGAGAATTTGAACAAAAGAGTTGTTATTTTCAAAATGTGTGTAAATATGATTCAAGAGTGTGATTGTTGCATCATCTGTACATCTGTTTGGCTTGGAAGCGAACTGGTAAGGATCAAGAGCATCTTTAACTTGGGGCAGGAGGTATTGAAGAACAATGCGCTCAAAGCTTTTCATAACTATGGGTGTTAGGGCAACAGGCCTGTAATCATTCAACACTTTAGGATTTTTTGTTTTTGGAACAGGACAGATTGTGGATTGTTTCCAGATGGAAGGAATGACTCCAGTATTTAATGACAATGAAAAAAGCCTGGCAAAAACAAAAGACAACTGATCAGCACATAGTTTTAAGAGGTTTCCACAGATATTGTCAGGCCCTACAGCTTTATTTACATTTAACTTATTGAACAGGGTTGTAACTTTAGATTTGTTTATGCTGAAAACAAAATCGTCATAGTCACAGCTGCCTGTTACATCTAACAAAGTGGTTTCTAAACTTTCTTTCAGATCACTGCGTTTGAAGCGGCAGTAAAAATCATTCAATTTATTGGAAAATGCACTGTGTTCTTCTTCAGGTAATTTACAGCAACTGTGTGTTTTATTTTGTCCAGTTAAAGTTTTTAGGCCAGACCATGCACTTTTCATATTTCCAGACTGAAATTGTCTTTCTACTTTTGTTCTGTATTGTGTCTGGGCATACCGTATTTCCTTTCTAAGTTTTGCTTGTATTTGTTTCTTTGCAAGGCTGTTTCCTGACTGGAATGCAATTTTCTTTTCGTTCAGAGTTTTCTTTAAAGATTTTGTGACCCACGGTTTATTATTTGGAAAAATTTTCAGTTTTCTTTGGAATCAACATTTCTTCACAAAATTTAATATAGTGTGAGATAACATCAGCTGTTTTATTTACATCAACAGGAGTGTTAAAAAATTGTCCCAATCTGTACAATCAAAACACCCTTGTAACTGTTCAACACTATCAGGGGTAGGAATTGTCCATGGAAACGCAAATTTCTGAGTTTTTGGAATCTACTTCCGCGGACAAAATTTTTTGGTCCGCGGAAAAAATCGTGGGAGCAAAAATATTTGTGCACCGGCTGCGGTGTAGGCCTACTGTTAAAGCGCGGGAGCTAAACGAGAATCATTTGCGAACTATGTCTGCCTGCTGAAGGTCCAGTAATAAATGTTGCCGAACGTGCAACACAGTCATTGAACACAGTCATTGAATGCAGTACCAGAATTGATCTATTCAGTGTTGATTCTAGGGTGGGCTTTTGTGGGATTCCGCATTTTTTTCAACTTTGCCGCAAAATAATCTGACCAGTGCGCCCTAGGCAAAAGGATGCAAAACCGTGGACAGTGCATATTTGAACAGTGCGTCATTGCAACTGCCCTTTATAGGGCTGCATGCGGTGGTCATTACTTTGTTACCCACTGGACGGCAAGATTCACAGATTAGCATCGCAATCCACAGTGCAGCCAGCTGGTTTGACGTCATTTTCCTATTCGTTTACGTCATTACCTCATTTTCCAAGAAGCCTTGAACTCCTGACACAAGTGACGTCATCGTGACAGATCTATTGAGTAGATCTATAGCAGAAGCCGTAACCCAGCAGAGAGCTGGTAGACCAAAAAGTTTTTTTAGAAAGGTTTTCCAGATCTGGCTAGACAAGTACACCGGGCTTGAGAACAGTCATGAGGGCATGTGACATTGGCTGTGTATAAAAAAAAAATGGAAAGAACAATGCCTTCACTAATGGACTTCGAACATCACACAAAAACGATGGTGATCACCAAGAGGCTGAACAAAATGAAATTCCTCAGAAAGAGGTCAATCAGTTAACACACACACACACACACACACACACACACACACACACACACACACACACTCTCTATCTCTGTCTGTCTGTCTGTCTGTCTGTCTCTGTCTCTCTCTCTCTGTCTCTGTCTCTGTCTCTCTCTGTCTTTTAGGTGGAGGGGGGCAAGACTTTTATATTGGTTTTCACTTGTCTTCTCATCTAGATCTAGATAATATACATCTCTCTCTTTCCAACTCTGAAAGTGGAAAAACAAAATTGACTTTGACAGACATCCTCTCTCTCTCTCTCTCTCTCTCTCTCTCTCTCTCTCTCTCTCTCTTTCTCTCTCTCTCTCTCTCTCTCTCTCTCTCTCTCTCTCTCTCTCTCTCTCTCTCTCTCTCTCTCTCTCTGTGTACCCTATGGGAGGAAAAAATAAGACTAATATTGGATTTCACATCTTTTTTTCATCTAGATCTAGATGTCTCTCCAACTCTGAACGTGGGCATACAAAATTGACTTTGACCCTCTCTCTCTCTCTCTCTCTCTCACACACACACACACTGACATGGAAACAGTCACATTGACACACACAAACACAGCACAACATAACACACACACACACGCACGCAAGCACGCACACAGCACCCACCCACGCACACATGCACATTCACACACACACAGACACACACACACACACACACAGAGTTTTTCATTCCACACATCACACTCTTTTCTTAGTGTAATGTGAAAACTAGGCATGGTACATCTCTGCAAATTCCAATTCACAGGCAAAAAGAAAAAAAGAACAGAAAAAAAAGATAGAAAAATAACGAAAATCAGTCAAGGGATGTAACTTCCATGCTGATTACTTCCGTTCTCTTCCTTCATGGCCAGTCTACTAGGTATCTGTTGACAGAAGGGTGTCAGGCTTCATGAAAGGGATGGATCAGCAGCTGTGGGCCTAAGGCAGAGGGGTGAAGAGGGATGGTAGGAAGAGGGAGGGGGGGGGGGACTTTCACTGGCTGCTCCACTTCAGCAGTGTTTAGGGTCAGAGAGCAATGTTTACATAACAATGGGCAGGTCAACCAGCCTCCCCTTTCTTTTTCCAGGAAGAGCCCCCATCTCTCTCTCTCTCTCTCTCTCTCTCTCTCTCTCTCTCTTCTCTCTCTCTCTCACACACACACACACACACACACACACACACCTCTCTGTGTCTCTCTCTGTGTCTCTCTCTGTGTCTCTCTCTGTCTCTGTCTCAGTCTCTCATTTTCTCCACCTCTCCCTGTCTCTTATACACACAGACACACACACACACACCTTCCCCCCCCCCACTTTCTTTCTCTCTCTGTTTCTCTGTCTATATGTGTCTGTCCTTTCTTTCTCTTTCTTCCTCTATCTGCATTAGTGCACATTTGTCTAAAAATATACTCATTCTTGCTATGTGATTACTTGGGTGTATAACCTCCTTTAGATTGAAAAAATGACAGAAAAAGTCACACTTGGAGAGCTTATTTTAGGGCAGAAATTGCTTAGCATCAGGAACTGAAATTAGTTCAAGGAGAGGCTGTTAAACAGGCTAGAATTGTTGAAAAACCTTCAGCTTCAGGGGGCGTTGCCCCCTGACCCTCACGAGGGGCTCTGCCCCTTCACCCCCTTATGACTCAATCAGTTCCCACCCCTGACTATCAGTGTTCCACATTTTAACAGTTTCCTTTAAAACAGGCTGAGTTTGTATAATAGGACGGTAGGCAGGAATAAGATGTATGGTATTGTGATTGGATTTACTGATTTCTGGAAATGTAACAGACCTATATGCATTAAAAATATTGCCAAAACAAAGATCCAGTTTATTATTTCCACGTGTTGGACATGTAACATATTGTTTAAAAGAAGGCAAAACAAATTGTAAGGTACACTGATTAAAATCCCCAAGAATAAAATTAGGTGAATCAGGGGAGAGCAACTGTAGTTCCTGCATGACATCGGTGATGTCATTGGCGGCACGTCATTGGCGGCACGTGCAGTGTTGGCAGAGGGCGGGGTGTAGATAACAGTGATAAAAACCCTTCCGAATTCACGGGGCAGGTAACAGGGGCACAGTGACACTGAGAGCAGATCCAGGTCAGGTGTGCTCAGCTGTTTTCTCACTGTCACACTGGCTCTGCTGCAGTATTGTTCATTGACGTACAGGCACATGCCACCACCTTGCATTTTACCACTTAAAATTTTATCACAGTCAGTTCTAAAAGGAGTACCAAAACCATCAATAAAAACAGCATCATCATTCACATTATCACATAACCAAGTTTCAGTCAAACAGAGTACACATGCATCTCGAAATTCTGCCATCAGTCTCACATTAGCACACAGTTCATCAAAGTTCAAATTGGGTATTTTGGGGCGAATGGAGCACACATTGGATAAAATAATAGACGGAAGAGGGAGTTTCGTTTTATTTTTCTGTAAACGTCTTCATACCCCTCCTCTATGTCCTCGCTTCTTCTGTCGTTTTTTGTCATGTTTGTTTTTATCCTGGTCAACAAGAGACATTTCTAAAGGAAGATTTTGAAATAAAAGATCACTTGTGTCACTAAAAGTTTTGTACAGTAAAAGTGTTTCATGATTATAAAAGTGTAATGTGCCTGTGTTGTCGAAGCCATTTTGAAAAAGTGCATTTGTAAACACACCGACGTTTAAAAGATAAAATATAACAAGCGCCAGCATAAGAGTCCTAAACACACTCACCGCACACATCTTGAACATAAGAAAAAGCCCCTTGCACATCGATATTACCAATTACAAAGTATAAACACATAAAAATCAACCAAATAACGCATCAAAAAGCCACCCGAGTCGCCCCTCGTGAAGCGCTCCCTCTGAAATACATCCATCAAGTCACTGCCAGAACAAACACAAGCTTTAACAGTTGAATACATACTTTTCAGAGCAAAAAATATTTTTCCATTTAAACCATTATTACTCAGGACGTTCCATAATTTTTCCCTACATACATAGTCAAAAGCTTTACGAAAATCGATAAAAGCAGCATAAACTGTGATGATGAATTAACTGTTTTTGAGTGAGAGCAAAAAGAGTAAACATGATCAGATGTGCTGTGTTTTTCCCTAAACCCTGCCTGCCTCCCCGATTAGCTCACTGTCTCCAATCCACTTTGTGATGCGCTTGTTAAGTATAAAACTGTACTGTTTACTGCAAATGCTGAGTATGGAAATACCTCTCTAATTGTCTGTTACATTAGGATTGCCTTTCTTCAGAAGTGGCTGAATAATTGCTAAGCTCTATTCATCAAAAACTTAAGTAAATAAGGCAAAATAACATCAGCACTGTGTTAAAAAAAAATCACCAATTAATCCATCAGCACCAGCAGCCTTTCTGTCTTTCAACGCTCTAAGTGCCTGGCTATTTCACATTCTGTGATAGGCTGGTTCCGATGCTCACATTTGGTGCTGATTCTGTTGAAGTCAACGAAGTGAAAACCAAAGTTAGCGAATGCAAACAATCCCACAGGTACAACCAGATAACCCACAGAATGAACACAACCACAGCACACAGGCCACTTTGATTTGGATGGTAAAGCACAAAGGAAATGCACTATATACACATACATCTGTGTATCACAGCTTGTAATAGAATCCAAGAAGATGAATGCCAAGAATCACACAACAGGTAGTCCCAGGTAATCCACAGAATGAACACATACTTACCACACATACACAACTTGTCGTAGAATCTAAAGATGATGTACAGGCAAATAATCCACACAAAGAACCCGTACGTACCGCACATAAATCTTGTAGTGAAATCCAAAGTTGGCAAATGCAAACAATCCCACAGATACAGCCAGGTAATCCACAAAATGAACACAAGTACAGCACACATGCTACTTTGCTTTGCATGGTAAAGCACAAAGGAAATGCAACTTTTTTACACATACATTTGTGTATCACAGCTTGTAGTAGAATCCAAAGAAGATGAATGCCAAGAATCACACAACAGGTAGTCCCAGGTAATCCACAGAATGAACACATACTTACCACACACACACAACTTGTTGTAGATCCAAAGATGATGTACAGGCATGTAATCCACACCAGGAAGACGCATTTACCGCACATACATCTTTTAGTCCAATCTAAAGTTTGCGAAGGGAAACTATCCCACAGGTACAGCCAGGTAATCCACCAAATGAACAGAAGCCCAGCACACATGCATCTTTGCTTTGAATGGTAAAGAAATAAGATGATTTCTACACCATTTCATCATACCACCATTCAGGACACTCTGTCACTTACCTTCATTCACAATCTACTGTGAGTAAATCATTGAACTTAGTATGCAAACCAGCATCAGACCAACCAAATCTATGACAGATCGCCTAGCCAGTTTTCTTTTGACTTTTATCAAAATACCTGACCAAAACAACCTAAAATATTGACGGGGTGGGGTTCGAGTCTATTAGTTGAGAAGCTTCAGCTGTTGTTAGGACTTCAACTGAATTACTACAGAGGCTAGCTCAGTAATGAGCCAATGTAAACATTTTGATCATAACTACAGCTAAAAGTAAAGCTAGAGTCTTTACTACTTAGCTACTTATATGCTATTCGGAAGTATTATAAATAGGCAGGCAACCCAATTAATAAAATTTTCAAAGCTTGTTTAAATCTTTCCAGCAATATCACAAATAACGTACAAGCTACTCAGGGGTTAGCTCACCAGCCAATAACCAACAACAGTACAAACAATAATTATTTTCTTATATACGTGTTAATCCAGTTACACTGGATATATCACACACATATTAAGTCTGCAGTTGAAAATAAGAAGGAAATCAGACTCTTCCCATCCAATGTCTTCATCAATGACACAATGGATGATGCCTGCTTTAGTTGTGCATATCGTCATATATGTGTAGTGTTTTGTGTGATGCTGATGCAATGACTCACACTGTTTGCTTAGTGAAGGCATGCACATAGTGTGACTCAGCAGCCTGTACCCATGAGATGTAAAAATGAACACAAAGACAAGGACAGCGTTTTAGCCCACAGATACAGAAAGCAACAGTCACCTTACACACAAATATAGCAGAATTCAGCGCATACACAAAGGAAGCACCACTCAGCCCATACACAGAGAAAGCAACATTCAGCCCATACACAAAGACAGCAATATTCAGCCCATACACAGAGAAAGCAACATTCAACCCATAACACAGAGAAAGCTCCACTCATTCCATACACAAAGAAAGCTCCACTCAGCCCATACACAGAGAAAGCAACATTCAGCCCATACACAGAGAAAGCAACATTCAGCCCATACACAGAGAAAGCAACATTCAGCCCATACACAGAAAAAACAACATTCAGACATTACACAGATAAATGTGACGCTCCACCACATAATGAGACGGAGTGCACATGAAGTCAATTTTTAGTTATTGACATGTTAATGTTAATGTCCAATAAAGTTGCTATCAAATACAAAAAACAGATTGAAAATCGGACAATTCTGTGCAACATTATTACAAATTGAAATGATAGACTGCAGGATGTGACAAAATGAGAAACGGGCAAGTTTATTTTAGTAACAGGTTGTCAGAATAAGTGCTTTGGTATTTTCAAAACACATTTAAAAGGAAAAGGAATAAAAAGTATGCCTTGATATTTCATTATAAGGTAGATAAACGGATATAGTTTAATGATCAATCAAAATCTCAAAATTGACAACTTGACCCCCACCTGCCTTTAAAGGCTCCTAGCGCAAAATTGGGTAATGTGCTAAGCGACTCATTTCGTGGTGGAGCGTCACAAATCAAGTTTCTGCCCAAATACACATAAAGCAACATTCAGACCATACACAAAGTAAGAAACATTCAGCTCATACACAGATAAAGCACCAATCAGCCCAAACACAGATAAAGCAACACTCACTCCACTAACTACAAAATGAAAAAATCCACAGGATACATAATAAAATCAGCCATCAACCCACACATAAGAGAAGACAAATATCACGTGTGTGTGTGTGTGTGTGTGTGTGTGTGTGTGTGTGTGTGTGTGTGTGTGTGTGTGTGTGTGTGTGTGTGCATGTGTGTGTCAAAAGACACAAATGCACTTAGTTCTTTGTAAATATGCACAACTGCTGCTTACTGTCATCATCTTTCCTTCTTTGTGTCTATTTTCAAACTGCATTTACTGATAATCTCTGTCACGGTTCTTTGTGCTTTATAGATATAAAGAGGTGAAGGAAGGTGTCAAAACAGTTGTAGTATTAGGAAAAATATCAGGGAGCCGTTTCCTTTTAGCAAATGTTACATACGTATTTTCTTATTGTTAGAGTACACTAATCTAGATAGTAAGGTCCTACCTCTGTGAATGTCTTCACCTGTACACTCCTTGTTGCCTCAGCTCTGCTGCAGATGCCCTGTGCTTACGAGTACCTAGTTTCAACCATTTCATCATTGGCCATCACTCTATCTCTGTTTCTGGTCCTGTGACATGAAATGACCTCCCTCTCTCCTTTCACCAAAAGTCAAAATCAAATTCTAATTTGAACTTTTATTTCCAGATGGCACATAAAAGTTTGACTTTGACTTTGACTAAAAGGATACCTATAACATTTTAAAATCCAACCTCAGAGATATTTATTAAAAACCCAAGATTTGCAATTACTGTTTCATCATATATATGTCCCTACCTTGAACACCCCAAATCCTCATCAGCCTGCCAAAGTGTATTACCTTTAAGTGTGTGTGTGTGTGTGTGTGTGTGTGTGTGTGTGTGTGTGTGTGTGTGTGTGTGTGTGTGTGTGTGTGTGTGTGTGTAAGTGCGTGTGTGGGTGTGTGTAAGTGCGTGTGTGTGTGTGTGTTTGTTTATGTGCGTGTGTGCGTATTTACATTTGAATCCAATAACACTGTTAATTGTTGTTTGTATGTGTAAATAAGGTAGAAAGAAATTTAATTTCTTTTTCTTTTTTCCCCCCATTTTTTCAACAAGATATAGCACTTAATCAATTTCATCTATGATAATTATCATTATTATTATAAGCTAGGTCTGGATTCAGAAAATAAGGGTATAGATACTGAATGCTAGCAATACTTAATCCAACAGAGTATACATAAAAAATCCAACCATCATCTAACCAACCAACAAACCAGCAAACCAACCTACCAACTAACCAGCCAACTAAACAACCAATCAAACAACCAACCAAATAACCAACCAAACAGCCAACCAACCAACAAACCAGCCAACCAAACAACCAACCAAATAATCAACCAACCAACCAGCCAGTCAACCCACCAACCAATAAAGTACCAACCCACACACCCAACCAACCAACCAGCCAACCAACCAACCAACCAACCAGCCAACCAACCAACCAATCAGATACCCAGTTAACCAACCAGCCAACTTACCAAATAACCAACTAAACAGCCAACCAACCAGCCAACCAACCGACCAACCAACCAAATAACCAACCAACCAGCCAAACACATAGCCAGTCAACCCACCAACAAATAAACCAACCACCTAACCATCAAACCAACCAACCAACCAGCCAACCAACTGACTAACCAGCTAACCAACCAACCAGTCAACCAACCAAATTACCAGCCAACCAACCAATCAACCAACCAACCAACCATGAATCCAACCAACCAACCAGCCTACCAACCGACTAACCAGCTAACCAACCAACCAGTCAACCAACCAAATTACCAGCCAACCAACCAACTAACCAACCAACCATCAATCCAACCAACCAAGCAGCCTGCCAGCCAGATAGCATGTCAACCAACCAACAAACCAACCACCCAACCATCAAACCAGCCATCCAGCCCCCCACTACACAAACAAAACAGAACAAACACACCAGACTGTATATAACAGCACAAAACATTAAACTAGCCTGAAACTTTGCTGCTGTGCTGATGTCAGAAGCATGGAGAAGCATGTTTAGAGTATCAACCAGGGTGGTTTCAGTGATGTGGTTGACGCGATAGGTAGACTGAAAAGGGGGAAAGAGATTTTTGGAAAGAAGACGGCTATTGAGTTGTTTCGGAACAACTTTTTCAAGGACTTTAGAGATAAAAGGCAGATTAGAGACGGGTCTATAGTTCTTCAGGATGTTAGGATCAAGGTCGTGCTTTTTGAGCAGAGGTGTGACTATCGCAGTTTTGAGAGCTGATGGAAAATTTCCAGAAAGAAGAGATGAGTTTACTATTTTTGTGATAGTAGGTATAAGCTGTGGAATGCACTGAATGGAAAGAGAAGCAGGTACAGGATCAAGATCGCATGATTTTATTGTCATTTCTTTCAGAATGTTCTTGATTTCTTTATCGCTTGTTGGGTGAAAGACAAGGAGCGGAGTGCCAGTGAATTGGGGATCAGGAGGTGCAGGTTGGAAAGAAGTCTGATCCAGTTTGGAGCGGATGTTGCGAACATTGTCAGAGAAGAATGAAGAGAATATACCAGGAAGTTCAGAGTGGCTGTGGACAGTAGGCAGAGGGCTAGCCTTTGCAAATCCAAGGAGAGTTGAGGTGAGGGAAAAAAGAGATTTAATAATAAATAATAATACATTTGCCTTCTCTCACCTGTACTCTTCAACCTCTTCCTCGAAAACATCATGACAGAGACACTGCAAAACCACCACACTTCCATCTCCATTGGTGGAAGACCCCTTTGCAACCTCAGATTTGCAGATGACATTGACCTCATGGGCAGCAGCAAACAAGAACTGCAAATCCTCACAGACAATTTAACAGATCGAGCGAGCGCATACGGCATGGAGGTCAGTACAGAGAAATCAAAGATCATGGTCAACAGCGCGAGTAATGACATCACGGAAATAAAGATGAATGGAGAAACACTAGAAGAGGTGAGCCAATTCAAATACTTAGGCTCCATCCTAACAAAAGATGGCACATCAAACAATGAAGTGAAAGCTCGCATTGCAACAGCAACATCTGCTCTAGTCAGACTCGAAAAGATCATCAGAAGCAACAACATCAGCTTCTGCACCAAATACCACCTTTACAAATCCCTCGTGATATCTATCCTCCTATATGGCTGTGAATCATGGACTCTGACAGCAGAGTTAGAGAGGAGAATCCAAGCATTCGAGAACAAGTGCCACAGAAGACTCCTCAAAATATCATACAAAGAACACAAGACCAATAACTATGTGAAAGAAGAAATCAAAAAGCGTGTGGGCCCCCAAGAGCCTTTGCTCTCCACCATAAAGAGGAGAAAGCTGATGTGGTTTGGTCACACCACAAGACACAACACCCTAGCAAAAACCATCCTGCAAGGAACAGTCGAGGGCAAGAGAAGAAGAGGCCGCCAAAAGAAATCATGGGTTGACAACATCAAAGACTGGACCGCCCAACCCCTGCAACACCTCCTACTAGCCACACAGGATCGTGAAGCATGGAAAAAGATCTCTGTTGCGTCTTCTCTCATGTCCCCCCTACGTCCTTTGGGACATGGGACTGAGTGAGTGAGTGTGAATAATACATGGAATTTATATAGCGCTATATCTTGTAAAAACAAATCAAAGCGCTTAAGATTTCATGGACGTGGCATCGAGAACTTGAGCAGAATAATAGTTTGTCTTCGTTGAGTGGATTAAGGTTTGCATTGCATAGTATAGCAGAAAGCAAATGCACTTTCTACACATTCATTTGTGTATCACAGCTTGAAATAGAAACCAAAGATGATAAATGCCAAGAATCACACAACAGGTAGTCCCAGGTAATCCACAGAATGAGCACATACTTACCACACACACACAACTTGTTGTAGAATCCAAAGATGATGTACAGGCAGGTAATCCACAGAATGAACACAAGCACAGCACCTATGCAACTTTTCTTTGCATGCTAAAGCAGAAAGCAAATGCATTTTATAATATACATTATGTATCACAGCTTGTAGTAGAATCCAAAGAAGATAAATGCCAAGAATCACACAGCACGTAGTCCCAGGTAATTCACAGAGTGAACACGTACTTACCACACACACACAACTTGTTGTAGAATCCAGAGATGATGTACACGCAGGTAATCCACACAAGGAAGACACATATACCGCACATACATCTTGTAGTCGAATCCAAAGATGGCGAATATTTAACAGTCCCACTGGTACAGCCAGGTAATCCAAAGAATGAACACAAGCACAGATCACATACAACCTAGCTTTCCATGGTAAAAACACAAAGCAAATGCACTTTATAAACATACATTTGTATATCACATCTAGTAGTAGAATCCAATGAAGATGAATGCCAAGAATCACACAACAGGTACTCCCACGTAATCCACAGAATGAACACATACTTACCACACACACACAACTTGTCGTAGAATCCAAAGATGATGTACACGCAGGTAATCTACACAAGGAAGACACATATACCGTACATCAACCTTGTTTTTGAATCCAAAGTTGGCAAATGCAAACAATCCCACAGGTACAGCCAGGTAGTCCACAGAATGAACACAAGCACAGCACACATGCCACTTTGCTATGCATGGTAAAGCTCAAGGAAATGCACTATACATATATTTTGTGTATCACAGCTTGTAGTAGAATCCAAAGAAGATGAATGCCAAGAATCACACAACAGGTACGCCTAGGTGATCCACAGAATGAACACATTCTTACTACACACACACAACTTGTTGTAGAATCCAAAGATGATGTACAGGCAAGTAATCCAGATGAGGAAGACACATATTCCGCAAATACATCTTGTAGTCAAATCTAAAGTCGGCAAATGCAAACAATTCCACAGGTACAGTGAGGTAATACACAGAATGAACACAAGCACAGCACACATGCAACTTTGCATCGGATGGTAAATCAGAAAGCAAATGCACTTTCTACTCATACATTTGTGTATCACAGCTTGTAGTAGAATCCAAAGAAGATGAATGCCAACAATCACACAACAGGTACTCCCAGGTAATCCACAGAATGAACACATACTTACCTCACACACACAACTTGTTGTAGATCTAAAGATGATGTACAGGCAGGTAACCCACACATGGAAGACACATATACCGCAAATACATCTTTTAGTCGTATCCAAAGTTGGCGAATACAAACAATCCCAAAGGTAGAGCCAGGTAATCCACAGAATGAACACAAGCACAGCACACATGCCACTTTGCTTTGCATGGCAAAGCACAAAGCAAATGCATTTTCTACAGATACATTTGTGTATCACATCTTGTATTAGATTCCAATGAAGATGAATGCAAAGAATCACACAACAGGTACTCCCACGTTATCCACAGAATGAACACATTCTTACCTCACACACACAACGCATGTAGTCCCTCAGGTGCAGCCAGGTAATCCACAGAATGAATACAAGCACAGCACACATGCCACTTTGCTTTGCATGGTAAAGCTCAAAGCAAATGCACTTTCTACACATACATTTGTGTATCACAGCTTGTAGTAGAATCCAAAGAAGATAAATGCCAAGAATCACACAACAGGTACTCCCCGATAATTCACAGAATAAAGACATACTTACCTCACACACACAACTTGTCGTAGAATCCATAGATGATGTACAGGCAGGTAATCCACACAACGAAGACACATATTCAACAAATACTTCTTGTAGTCGAATCCAAAGTGGGCGAATGCAAACAATCCCACAGGTAGAGCCAGGTAATCCAGAGAATGAATACAAGCACAGCACACATGCCACTTTGCTTTGCATGGTAAAGCACAAAGCAAATGCACTTTCTACACATACATTTGTGTATCACAGCTTGTAATAGAATCCAAAGAAGAGAAATGCCAAGAATCACACAACAGGTACTCCAAGGTAACCAACAGAATGAACACATACTTACCTCACACACACAACTTGTCGTAGAATCCAAAGATGATGTACAGGCAGGTAATCCACACAAGAGAGACACATATTCCACAAATACTTCTTGTAGTCGAATCCAAAGTTGGCGAATGTAAATAATCCCACAGGTAGAGCCAGGTAATCCACAGAATGACCACAAGCACAGCACACATGCATCTTTGCTTTGCATGGTAAAGCGAAAATCAATTGCACTTTTTACACATACATTTGTGTATCACAGCTTGAAATAGAATCCAAAGAAGATGAATGCAATCAATCACACAACAGGTACTCCCAGGTAATGCACAGAATGAAGACATACTTACCACACACACACAACATGTCGTAGAATCCAAAGATGATATACAGGCAGGTAATCCACTCAAGGAAGACACATATTCTGCAAATACTTCTTGTAGTCGAATCCAAAGTTGGCGAATGGAAACAATCCCACAGGTAGATCCAGGTAATCCACAGAATGAACACAAGCACAGCACACGTGCTACTTTGCTTTGCATGGTAAAGCACAAAGCAAATGCACGTTCTACACATACATTTGTGTATCACAGCTTGTAGTAGAATCTAAAGAAGATGAATGCCAACAATCACACAACAGGTACTCCAACGTAATCCACAGAATAAACACATACTTACCACACACACAAAACATGTCGTACAATCCAAAGATGACGTACAGGCAGGTAATCCACACATGGAACCCATACGTACTGCACATACATGTTGTAGTGAAATCCAAAGTTGAAGAATGCAGTCCCACAGGTACAGCCAGGTAATCCACAGTATGAATACAAGCACAGGACACATGCCACTTTGCTTTGCATGGTAAAGCACAAAGCAAATGCACTTTCTACACATACATTTGTGTATCACAGCTTGTAGTAGAATCCAAAAAAGATGAATGCCAAGAATCACACAACAGGTACTCCAAGGTAACCCACAGAATGAAGACATGCTTACCTGACACACACAACTTGTCGTAGAATCCAAAGATGATGTACAGGCAGGTAATCCACACAAGAGAGACACATATTCCACAAATACTTCTTGTAGTCGAATCCAAAGTTGGCGAATGCAAACAATCCCACAGGTAGAGGCAGGTAATCCACAGAATGAACACAAGCACAGCACACATGCATCTTTGCTTTGCATGGTAAAGTGAAAAGCAAATGCACTTTTTACACATACATTTGTGTATCACAGCTTGTAGTAGAATCCAAAGAAGATGAATGCCAAGAATCACACAACAGGTACTCCCAGGTAATCCACAAAATGAACACATGCTTACCTCCTACACACAACTTGTCATAGAATCCATAGATGATGTACAGGCAGGTAATCCACACAAGGAAGACACATATAAAGCAAAAACTTCTTGTAGTCGAATCCAAAGTTGTCGAATGCAAACAATCCCACAGGTAGAGCTGGGTAATCCACAGAATAAACAGAAGCACAGCACACATGCATCTTTGCTTTGGATGTTAAAGCACAACCAAATGCATTTTCTATACATACATTTGTATATCACATCTTGTAGTAGAATCCAAAGAAGATGAATGCCAAGAATCACGCTACAGGTACTCCTACATAATCCATAGAATGAACACATACTTACCACACACACACAACTTGTTGTAGAATCCAAAGATGATGTACAGGCAGGTAATCCACACAAGGAAGACACATTTTCCACAATACTTCATGTTGTGGAATCGAAAGTTGGCGAATACAAACAATCTCACAGGTACATCCAGATGATCCACAGAATGAACATAAGCACAGCACACGTGCTACTTTGCTTTGCATGGTAAAGCACAAAGCAAATGCACTTTATACACATACATTTGTGTATCACAGCTTGTAGTAGAATCCAAAGAAGATCAATGCCCACAATCACACAACAGGTACTCCCACATAATCCACAGAATGAACACATACTTACCACACACACACACAACATGTCGTTGAATCCAAAGATGATGTACAGGCAGGTAATCCAGACAAGGAAGACACATATTCTGCAAATACTTCTAGAATTGGAATTCAAAGATAGCGAATGTAAATAATCCTACAGGTACAGCCAGGTAATTCACAGAATGAACACAAGCACAGCACACATGCAACTTTGCTTTGCATGGCAAAGCACAAAGCAAATGCATTTTCTACACATACATTTGTGTATCAGATCTTGTATTAGATTCCAATGAAGATGAATGCCAAGAATCACACAACAGGTACTCTCAGGTAATCCACAGAATGAACACATACTTACCACACACACACAACTTGTCGTAGAATCCAAAGATCATGTACAGGCAGGTAATCCACACCAGGAAGACGCATTTACCGCACATACATCTTGTAGTCAAATCCAAAGTTGGCGAATGGAAACAATCCCACAGGTACAGCCAGGTAATCCACAGAATGAACACAAGCACAGCACACATGCATCTTTGATTTGCATGGTAAAGCAAAAAGCAAATGCACTTTTTTCACATACATTTGTGTATCACAGCTTGTAATAGAATCCAAAGAATATGAATGCCATCAATCACACAACAGGTACTCCCAGGTAATGCATAGAATGAACACATACTTACCACACACACACAACATGTCGTAGAATCCAAAGATGATGTACAGGCAGGTAATCCACTCAAGGAAGACACATATTCCGCAAATACTTCTTGTTTCCAAATTCAAAGAAAGCGAATGCAAATATTGCTACAGGTACAGCAAGGTAATCCACAGAATGAACACAAGCACAGCACACTTGCAACTGTGCTTTGGATGGCAAAGCACAAAGGAAAAGATTTTAAAACACATACATTTGTGTATCACGTCTTGTATTAGATTCCAATGAAGATGAATGCAAAGAATCACACAACAGGTACTCCCAGGTAATGCACAGAATGAACACATACTTACCACACACACACAACTTGTCGTAGAATCCAAAGATGATGTACAGGCAGGTAATCCACACCAGGAAGACGCATTTACCGCACATACATCTTGTAGTCAAATCCAAAGTTGGCGAATGCAAACAATCCCACAGGTAGAGCCGAGTAATTCACAGAATGAAGACACAAGCACAGCACACATGCCACTTTGCTTTGCATGGTAAAGCACAAAGCAAATGCACTTTAACACATACATTTGTGTATCACATCTTGTAGTAGAATCCAAAGAAGATGAATGCCAAGAATCACACAAACAGGTAGTCCCAGGTAATCCACAGAATGAACACATACTTATGACACAAACACAACTTGTCATAGAATCAATAGATGATGTACAGGTAGGTAATTTACACAAGGAAGACACATATACAGCAAAAACTTCTTGTAGTCGAATCCAAAGTTGGCGAATGCAAACAATCCCACAGGTAGAGCCAGGTAATCCATAGAATGATATACAAGCACAGGACACATGCCACTTTGCTTTGCATGGTAAAGCACAAAGCAAATGCACTTTCTACACATATTTTTGTGTATCACAGCTTGTAGTAGAATCCAAAGAGAGAAATGCCAAGAATCACACAACATGTACTCTAAAGTAACCCACAGAATGAACACATACTTACCTCACACACGCAACTTGTCGTAGAATCCAAAGATGATGTACAGGCAGGTAATCCACACAAGAGAGACACATATTCCACAAATACTTCTTGTAGTCGAATCCAAAGTTGGCGAATAATAATAATCCCACAGGTAGAGCCAGGTAATCCGCAGAATGAACATATACTTACCACACACACACAACTTGTCGTAGAATCCAAAGATGATGTACAGGCAGGTAATCCACACCAGGAAGACGCATTTACCGCACATACATCTTGTAGTCAAATCCAAAGTTGGCGAATGGAAACAATCCCACAGGTACAGCCAGGTAATCCACAGAATGAACACAAGCACAGCACACATGCATCTTTGCTTTGCATGGTAAAGCACAAAGCAAATGCACTTTATACACATACATTTGTGTATCTTAGCTTGTAGTTGAATCCAAAGAAGATGAATGCCAAGAATCACGCAACAGGTACTCCAAGGTAACCCACAGAATGAAGACATACTTACCTCAGACACACAACTTGTCGTAGAATCCAAAGATGATGTACAGGCAGGTAATCCACACAAGAGAGACACATATTCCACAAATACTTCTTGTAGTCGAATCCAAAGTTGGCGAATGCAAACAATCCCACAGGTAGAGCCAGGTAATCCACAGAATGAACACAAGCACAGCACACGTGCTACTTTGCTTTGCATGGTAAAGCACAAAACAAATGCACGTTCTACACATACATTTGTGTATCACAGCTTGTAGTAGAATCTAAAGAAGATGAATGCCAACAATCACACAACAGGTACTCCCACGTAATCCACAGAATGAACACATACTTACCACACACACAAAACATGTCGTACAATCCAAAGATGACGTACAGGCAGGTAATCCACACATGGAACCCGTACGTACCGCACATACATGTTGTAGTGAAATCCAAAGTTGAAGAATGCAGTCCCACAGGTACAGGCAGGTAATCCACAGAATGAATACAAGCACAGCAAACATGCCACTTTGCTTTGCATGGTAAAGCACAAAGCAAATACACTTTCTACACATACATTTGTGTATCATAGCTTGTAGTTAGAATCCAAAGAAGATGAATGCCAACAATCACACAACAGGTACTCCCACGTAATCCACAGAATGAACACATACTTACCACACACACACAACTTGTCGTAGAATCCAAAGATCATGTACAGGCAGGTAATCCACACCAGGAAGACGCATTTACCGCACATACATCTTGTAGTCAAATCCAAAGTTGGCGAATGGAAACAATCCCACAGGTACAGCCAGGTAATCCACAGAATGAACACAAGCACAGCACACATGCATCTTTGCTTTGCATGGTTAAAGCGAAAAGCAAATGCACTTTTTACACATACATTTGTGTATCACAGCTTGTAATAGAATCCAAAGAAGATGAATGCCATCAATCACACAACAGGTACTCCCAGGTAATGCACAGAATGAACACATACTTACCACACACACACAACATGTCGTAGAATCCAAAGATGATGTACAGGTAGGTAATCCACTCATGGAAGACACATATTCCGCAAATACTTCTTGTTTCCAAATTCAAAGATTTGCAAATGCAAATATTCCTACAGGTACAGCCAGGTAATCCACAGAATGAACACAAGCACAGCACACTTGCAACTGTGCTTTGCATGGCAAAGCACAAAGGAAAGATTTAAAAAACATACATTTGTGTATCACATCTTGTATTAGATTCCAATGAAGATGAATGCAAAGAATCACACAACAGGTAGTCCAGGTAATCCACAGAATGAACACATACTTACCACACACACACAACTTGTCGTAGAATCCAAAGATGATGTACAGGCAGGTAATTTACACAAGGAAGACACATATACAGCAAAAACTTCTTGTAGTCGAATCCAAAGTTGGCGAATGCAAACAATCCACAGGTAGAGCCAGGTAATCCATAGAATGAATACAAGCACAGGACACATGCCACTTTGCTTTGCATGGTAAAGCACAAAGCAAATGCACTTTCTACACATACATTTGTGTATCACAGCTTGTAGTAGAATCCAAAGAAGAGAAAATGCCAAGAATCACAACAACATGTACTCCAAGGTAACCCACAGAATGAAGACATACTTACCTCACCACACAAACTTGTCGTCGAATCCAAAGATGATGTACAGGCAGGTAATCCACACAAGAGAGACACATATTCCACAAAATACTTCTTGTAGTCGAATCCAAAGTTGGTGAATAATAATAATACCACAGGTAGAGCCAGGTAATCCACAGAATGACCACAAGTAGAGCACACATGCATCTTTGCTTTGCATGGTAATGCGAAAAGCAAATGCACTTTTTACACATACATTTGTGTATCACAGCTTGTAATAGAATCCAAAGAAGGTTGAATGCCATCAATCACACAACAGGTACTCCCAGTTAATGCACAGACTGAACAAATACTTACCACACACACAAAAGATATCGTACAATCCAAAGATGACGTACAGGCAGGTAATCCACACATGGAACCCGTACGTACCGCACATACATGTTGTAGTGAAATCTAAAGTTGGCGAATGCAGTCCCACAGGTGCAGCCAGGTAATCCACAGAATGAATAACAAGCACAGCACACATGCCACTTTTGCTTTGCATGGTAAAGCACAAAGCAAATGCACTTTATTACACATACATTTGTGTATCACAGCTTGTAGTAGAATCCAAAGAAGAGAAATGCCAAGAATCAACAACAGGTACTCCAAGGTAAACCCACAGAATGAAGACATACTTACCTCACACACACAACTTGTCGTCGAATCCAAAGATGATGTACAGGCAGGTAATCCACACAAGAGAGACACATATTCCACAAATACTTCTTGTAGTCGAATCCAAAGTTGGCGAATGGAAACAATCCCACAGGTAGAGACAGGTAATCCACAGAATGAACACAAGCACAGCACACATGCATCTTTTGCTTTGCATGGTAAAGCGAAAAGCAAATGCACTTTTTACACATACATTTGTGTATCACAGATTATAATAGAAATCCAAAGAAGATGAATGTCATCAATCACACAACAGGTACTCCCAGGTAATGCACAGAATCAACACATACTTACCACACACACACAACATGTCGTAGAATCCAAAGATGATCTACAGGCAGGTAATCCACTCAAGGAAGACACATATTCCGCAAATACTTCTTGTTTCCAAATTCAAAGATAGCGAATGCAAATATTCTTACAGGTACAGCCAGGTAATCCACAGAATGAACACAAGCACAGCACACATGCAACTTTGCTTTGCATGGTAAAGCGAAAAAGCAAAAGCATTTAAAACACATACATTTGTGTATCAGATCTTGTATTAGATTCCAATGAAGATGAATGCCAAGAATCACACAACAGGTACTCCCAGGTAATCCACAGAATGAACACATACTTACCACACACACACAACTTGTCGTAGAATCCAAAGATGATGTACAGGCAGGTAATCCACACAGGAAGACGCATTTACCGCATATACATCTTTTAGTCAAATCCAAAGTTGGCGAATGCAAACAATCCCACAGGTACAGCCAGGTAATCCACAGAATGAATACAAGCACAGCACACATGCCACTTTTGCTTTGTATGGTAAAGCACAAAGCAAATGCACTTTCTACACAGACATTTGTGTATCACAGCTTGTTGTAGAATCCAAAGAAGATGAATTCCAAAAATCACACAACAGGTACTCCCAAGTAATCCACAGAATGAACACATACTTACGACACACACACAACTTGTCATAGAATCCATAGATGATGTACAGGCAGGTAATCCCACACCAGGAAGACACATATACATAAAAAACTTCTTGTAGTCGAATCCAAAGTTGGCGAATGCAAACAATCCCACAGGTAGAGCCAGGTAATCCACAGATTGAACACAAGTACAGCACACATGCATCTTTGCTTTGCATGGTAAAGCAAAACCAAATGCATTTTCTATACATACATGTGTATATCACAGCTTGTAGTAGATCCAAAGAAGATGAATGCCAAGAATCACACAAAAGGTACTCCCACATAATCCACAGAATGAACACATACTTACCACACACACACAACTTGTCGTAGATCCGAAAGATGATGTACAGGCAGGTAATCCCACACAAGGAAGACACATTTTCCACAAAACTTCATGTTGTGGAATCGAAAGTTGGTGAATACAAACAATCTCACAGGTACATCCAGGTGATCCACAGAATGAACATAAGCACAGCACACGTGCTACTTTGCTTTGCATGGTAAAGCACAAAAGAAATGCACTTTTGCACATACATTTGTGTATCACAGCTTGTAGTAGAATCCAAAGAAAATGAATGCAAACAATCACACAACAGGTACTCCCAGTAATGCACAGAATGAACACATACTTACCACACACACACAAACATGTCATAGAATCCAAAGATGATGTACAAGCAGGTAATCCAGACAAAATGAGACACATATTCTGCAAATACTTCTAGGATTCGAATTCAAAGATCGCGAATGTAAATAATCCTACAGGTACAGCCAGGTAATCCACAGAGTGAACATAACCACAGTACACATGCAACTTTGCTTTGCATGGTTAAAGCACAAAGGAAATTCATTTTCTACACATACATTTGGTGTATCTGATCTTGTATTAGTATCCAATAAAGATGAATGCAAAGAATCACTCAACAGGTAGTCCCAGGTAATCCACAGAATGAACACATACTTACCACACACACACAACTTGTCGTAGAATCCAAAGATGATCTACATGTAGGTAATCCACACAGTGAAGACACATATACCGCACATCATCCTTGTTTTCGAATCCAAAGTTGGCGAATGCAAACAATCTCACAGGTACAGCCAGGTAATCCCAGAATGACAATAAGCACAGCACACATGGGCACCTTGCTTTGGCATGGTAAAGCACAAGGAAATGCTTTTTATACACATATATTTGTGTATCACAGCTTGTAGTAGAATCAAAGAAGATGAATGCCAAAGAATCACACAACAGGTACTCCCAGGTAATCCACAGAATGAAACACAATACTTACGACACACACATAACTTGTCGTAGAATCCAAAGATGATGTACAGGTAAGTAATCCAGATGAAGAAGACACATATTCCCGCAAATTGATCTTGTAGTCAAATCTAAAGTTGGCGAATGCAAACAATCCCACAGGTACAGTGAGGTAATACACAGAATGAACACAAGCACAGCACACATGCCACTTTGCTTAGCATGGTAATGCGAAATGCAAATGCACTTTATACACATACATTTGTGTATCACAGCTTGTAAATAGAATCCAAAGAAGATGAATGCAACAATCACACAACAGGTACTCCCATGTAATCCAAGAATGAAAACATACTTACCACACACACAAAACATTTCGTACAATCCAAAGATGACGTACAGGCAGGTAAATCCACACATGGAACCCGTACGTACCGCACATACAATGTTGTAGTGAAATCCAAAGTTGGGCGAATGCAGTCCTTACAGATGCAGCCAGGTAATCCATAGAATGAATACAAGCACAGCACACATGACCACTTTGCTTTGCATGGTCAAGCACAAAGCAAATGCACTTTCTGCACGTACCTTTGTGTATCATCAGCTTGTAGTAGAATCCAAAGAAGATGAATGCCAAGAACACACAACAGGTACTCCAAGGTAACCCACAGAATGAAGACATATTTACTCTCACACAACACAACTTGTCGTAGAATCCCAAAGATGATGTACAGGGAGGTATCCACACAGGAGAGACACATATTCCACAATATCTTCTTGTAGTTCGAATCCAAAGTTGGCGAATGCAAAACAATCCCAACAGGTACATCCAGGTGATCACAGAATGAACACAAGCACAGCACACATGCATCTTTGCTTTGAATGGTAAAGTGAAAAGCAAAATGCACTTTTTACACATAATTTGTGTATCACAGATTGTAATGAATCCAAAGAAGATGAAATGCCATCAATCACACAACAGGTACTCCCAGGTTAATGCATAGAATGAACACATACTTACCACACACACACAACATGTCGTAGAATCCAAAGAATGATCTACAGGGCAGGTAATCCACTCAAGGAAGACACATATTCCGCAAATACTTCTTGTTTCCAAATTCAAAGATAGAGAATGCAAATATTCCTTACAGGTACAGCCAGGTAATCCACAGAATGAACACAAGCACAGCACACATGTAACTTTGCTTTGCATGGCAAAGCACAAAGCAAAAGCATTTAAAACACATACATTTGTGTATCACCATCTTGTATTAGATTCCAAGAAGATGAATGCCAAGAATCACAAAAAACAGGTAGTCCCAGGTAATCCACAGAATGAACACATACTTACCACACAGACCACAACTTGTCGTAGATCCGAAAGATGATGTACAGGCAGGTAAATCCACACAAGGAAGACACATATACAGCAAAAACTTCTTGTAGTCGAATCCTAAAGTTGGCAAATGCAATTAATCCCACAGGTAGAGCCAGGTAATACCACAGAATGAACACAAAGCACAGCACACATGCCACTTTGTCTTTGCATGGTAAAGCACAAAACAAATGCACTTTCTACACATACATTTGTGTATCACAGCTTGTAGTTGAATCCAAAAAAGATGAATGCCAAGAATCACACAACAGGTACTCCCAGGTAATCCACCGAATGAACACATACTTACGACACACACACAACTTGTCATAGAATCCATAGATGATGTACAGGCAGGTAATCCACACAAGGAAGACACATATACAGCAAAAAATTCTTGTAGTCGAATCCAAAGTTGGCGAATGTAAACAATCCCACAAGGTAGAGCCAGGTAATCCACAAGAATGAACACAAGCACAGCACAGAACATGCATCTTTGCTTTGCATGGTAAAGCAAAACCAAATGGATTTTGTATATATACATTTGTATATACAGCTTGTAGTAAAATTCAAAGAAGTTGAATGCCAAGAATCACCACAACAGGTACTCCCACTTAATCCACAAATTGAAACACATACTTACCACACAACAACCTTGTTGTAGATCGAAAGATGATGTACAGGGATGTAATCCCACACCAGGAAGACGCATTTACCGCACATACATTTTTAGTCCAAACTAAAGTTTGCGAAGGAAAAAAATCCCACAGGTACAGCCAGAATTTTCCACCAAAAGAACAGAAGCCCAGCAACGGGGCATCTTTGCTTTGAAGGTAAGAAATAAGATGATTTCTACACCATTTCTCATACCACCATTCAGGACACCCAATAACATGTATTTGGTGAACAATAATTACGTATAATTACAAGTAAACAGTTTTTGGTACAAACAATAATTATTTTTTAAAATAGGGTTTTTAATCCATTTACCTGGTTATCCCACCATATTAGTCTGCAGTTGAAAATAAGAAGGAAATCAGACTTTTCCCATCCAATGTTTTCATCAAGACAAATGGAGTGATGCCGCTTTTTTTTGTGCATATCGTTTTTTGGGTGAAGTGTTTTGTGTAATTGTGATTGCAATGAACTCACACTTTTTGCACAGTAAAGGGCATGCACAAAATTGTGACTCAGCAGCCTGTACCCATGAGATGTAAAAATGAACACAAAGACAAGGACAGCGTTTTAGCCCACACATACAGAAAGCAACAGTCCCCCTACACACAAATATAGCAGAATTCAGCGCATACACAAAGAAAGCACCACTCAGCCCATACACAAAGAAAGCCCCAAACCAGCCCTCCAAAAAAGCACCACTCAGCCATCACAGAGAAAGCAACATTCAGCCCATACACAGAGAAAGCAACATTCACCCATACACAGAGAAAGCACATCAGCCCAAAACACAGAGAAAGAACTCACCCATACAAGAAAGCAACATTCAGCCATACACGAGAAAGCAAAATTCAGCCCATACACAGAAAAGCAACATTCAGCCCATACACAGATAAGAAACTTCAGCCCATACATAGAAACACATTCAACCCATAACACAAGAAAGCTCACTCATTCATACACAAAGAAAGCTCCACTCAGCCCATACACAGAGAAAGCAACTTCGCCCATACCAGAGAAGGTATTTCTTCCCATACACAGAGAAAGCAACATTCAGCCCATACACAGAAAAAACAACATTCAGACATTAACAATAAATGTGACGCCCCAAACCACAAAATGAGACGGAGTGCACATGAAGTAAATTTTTGTAGTTATTGACATGTTAATGTTAATGTGCAATAAAGTGGCTATCAAATACAAAAAACAGATTAAAAAATCGGACAATTCTGGCAACATTATTACAAATTGAAATAAAAGACTGCAGGATGTGAAAAAAATGAGAAACGGGCAAGTTTATTTTAGTAACAGGTTGTCAGAATAAGTGCTTTGGTATTTTCAAAACACAAATTTAAAAGGAAAAGGAATAAAAAGTAGCCTTGATATTTTATTATAAGGTAGATAAACGGGTATAGTTTAATGATCAATCAAAATCTCAAAATTGACAACTTGACCCCCACCTGCCTTTAAAGGCTCCTAGCGCAGAAGTTGTAATGTGCTAAGCGACTCATTTCGTGGGTGGAGCGTCACAAATCAACTTTCTGCCCAAATACACATAAAGAAACATTCAGACCATACACAAAGTAAGAAACAAAATTTAGCTCATACACAGATAAAGCACCAATCAGCCCAAACACAGATAAAGCAACACTCAATCCACTAACTTTCCAAATGAAAAAATCCACAGGTCATAATAAAATCAGCCCCCCAAAACCCCTACAAAAAAGAAGACAAAAATCC
>CM060341.1:7114920-7124920 GCA_030674155.1 Stramonita haemastoma
TTGCTGCATCCTGTGGTGTGTGTTTGGTAAGACACAAAAACAGAGTCATGATTGCAGACAGAGACTAACAAAACAAAAACCCCAAACAAAAAAAAAAAAAATGGTCCAACAAAAAAAAAATCTCACGGCCAAAACCCACCTAAAGACAACTACAAAAAAAACACCAAAAAAAAACACAAAAACATTTCCACCCATACCTCCGACGCCTAAATTTTTCAAAAGGTAGGATTCCTCGATAAGATACACTTCACGTCCAGTGGAAAACACCGCCGCACCAAAAAAAATACATTACACTTCACACCCAAAACTGACAACGCCACACAGAAAAATCAATACAGGTGATATACCAGCAAAAGTAAAAAAATAAGGAAGGGAAAAAAAAAAAAAAAAAAAAAAACCACACCACAAAAAAAGAAAAGGGGAAATTTTTTTTGTAGATCAAAAAAAAAAAAAAAAAATCCTGTAGGGTGTAAAAAGAAAGGGGTAATTACTGACGATTATGAAATTTTTTTCCCCGGCTCGCAGACTGAAAGAATAAACCCTTAAAAAAATCCGGCCCCGGGGCCACTAGCTCTCTCATTAATGTCAGCAAAGTCCCAAATTTTTCACAGAAAATGGTGATATGGTTTTTTGGCTGTAAATGGGTACCCCCCCTCTTGAGGGGCAGGAAGGTAAAGCAGTGAGGGGGGGGAGATGGGCGCCGCTGCCCTCAATATGCGGGCCCTTAGAGAACTGGGTCTTGATGCCTCACCCCCTAACGGGCCCCCGCCTGGTTTTTGGGGGCACCTTCCTTTGGGTTTTTTAGGGGGTAGTTCAACGGTTTTCAGCCACAAGCTCTTTAGTATATAACAACCTGTGCTTTCCTTCAAGAAACCCTTCCAAAAAAAATCCTTTAAAAAAGTTGGAGTATGTTCTGCCTACACAGCAAAGCACTTGCAAACGCCATACACACAAAGGCCCATCTGGCGGGGACTTATGGTCCACCTTGATTCAGGACGAGGTGAGAAAATCAGAATGCACATTTTTGGGTAACCCCAGGGGTTCATCTGGGGATGGCCAACTCAAAAATCAAGAGCAAAGGAATGAAAACCATATACACTGTACACCTTCATTTTAAAAAGATAAATTTCTTTTTCTTTGTTTTTTTTGTTTTTCATTGTCTCAAAAGATACCGATCTTACACCCATTGCACATACTTTGGAATATAAAACACCAATACACATAAGATTATTTTCTTTTCATTATTGGTTCAGATCCGCAGCTCCCCCCCCCCCCCCCCCCCCCCCCCCCCAAAATACATTTCACTTCTTTGTTGTTGTTGTTTTTTTAAATCAAAAAAGCTACATCAGAATCTTTTCCCCAACAACACATTTTGCCTTTACATTGCATTATTGCCTTTGATTTTACTCAAACAAAAAATTTGTGCTTCTCTATGTTAAAAATGTCAGTTAATGTCATTGAATTATTCTTAAAACACCCTTTAACCCCCCCAACCGCGCCCCCCCCCCCCAAAAAAAAAAACAACCCCAAAACTGATGAATTGATAAACCTGTTACTCAAAAAGTGTTTGGTGGTTGCGACTGCTTTACAACAATGCTGATGAACAATGCTTTCTGCAACAAAACCGTAAAAACTCCAAAAACCCACACCAGACTTACAGCATCCAGGTGCAGGATTTCCAACTTTGTCCCAGAAACAAACGCGCACGGATTTATTTCAGGGAATAAAATCCCAAATACGTTTAAATTTTTTTTTAAAAAAGATTATCAAAAAAAAATTTTATAAAATAGAAAGCACGAGAAAGAAACATTTCCACCAACACAGTGAGCAAAAATACTGAGCGTCATCTCTCTTCGGAGATCAGGGAATAAATATCTTTTTCATCAAGACGAAACTGATGTTGCTCGAAACTTTGTGATGTATTGCCAGGCAGTTCATGAATATACAGTGCCAAACAGAGCAAAGACATACAGACCAGAGCACACGGTATTGCCCCAATGCATACGTTTCACATCAACACATGTCGTCCCCTCTTGCTAATCATTACAACAATTCCATAATAATTATGTACACTGAATAAGCGACTAGGTTGGAAGCGGGTGAAATAACAATTATAAATACCATCAAGTACTAAATAGGTCTTAAAATACCCCCAGACACACGCCACAAGTAAGTCATGTATGTACATGTAGACACACGCCGCATGCACACCACACACACGTTCATGATGATCAAGTTACACACACACGTTTGTGCACACACACACACACACACACAACACACTTCATATACATCGTGTGTAAAACACAAAACAATTCGTGCACACACACACACACACACACACACACACACACACACACCACACACAAACACACCACAAAACCACACACACACACACCTTACATGTATGACTGTGTACACACACACACGATTTGTGCACATACCACACACACACCCCAAACACAAAACCACCACCACTACATATTGCACATATCACTAACTCCCCGCAGGCAGGGGGAAGGAAATGTCTATTCCGCACAACTCCCACACAACCTTCATGTCTGATCACGTGGCCACCATCAGCCCTACCTACCCACACCACTTCGTCACAGCTAAAAAAAATAATCTGCCCACTGTCCTGCAAGCTTGCCCTTTTCTCTCTTTTTTCCCCCGCCATGCCAACCCCATCACAGCTATCTATCCACTACCAAAAAAACAAAAAACAACAACAACAAAAAACAGGAATCATTCTTCACAAAGGCACAGCTGTGTGTGTTGCTATCCTTCACTTTAAAAAAACTTAAAGTCCCACAAAACACAAAACACAACACCACACACACACACACACACACACACACACACCAACACACACACACACACAAACACACACACCACACACACACACACAACACACACACACACACACACAAAACCAAAACCAAGCCCCCCTCCCCTCCTCTCCCTCAACAACCAAAAATTCAAAGATTTAAACTGACCTGAACCACAAATGAAGACCACCGAACCAAACTAAATATGAATTAAAAATTTTTTTGTTTTGCTTTTCTGTTTTTTTTCTTTGTGGCTAGAGCTCTGAGATTCACTGCTTGGTGGGGTTTTGCGTATTGCGACTATTTTTGCCCAACATTAAAGACAGCCACATTCTGACTTCAGGGATGAAATCGGAATGACATACTGAATACTTCTGAAGAGAGAGGTAGACAGGGATGAAAGTATTTCAGAGAGACCGAGACACTTTCATCCCTGACAATCTTGTCTTTACAAAAAACATTTTTTTAAGTTTCTTTTTTTGTTTTTGTTTTGTTTTGCTTGTTGAACTCACGAAAAGGTGCTGAATGGACTGTGAGGGGACACTAAAACAAAAACCTTTTTTTAGTTGTTTTTTTTTTTTAATTTTGTTTGTTTTTGCTTGTATTCCACAAGGTGGCTGAATGGACTGTGTTGGGGGCACTAAAAGCTAGTGTGACTAATCTCTACAAGAAGCATTCTTTCAATTCTCTTTCCATATTTTTTGGTGGTGTTTTTGTCAGTATGCAATGACTCTGGTCATAAACATATCCATGTACAACAAACATTTCCCCCTAACCAACCCTTGATGTAAACATGACATGAAAGTTTTAAGAAAATGAACAAGCTTTTCAATGAACGAGGACACATAAAGCTTTAAAATGAAAGTTGGACACATAAAAACTTGTAAAACGAAAATAGTACACATAAAAGTTTATAAATGATAGTAGGCCACATAAAACTTTTAAATGATAACAGACACACAAAAGCTTTTATATAAAGGAAGGACACATGATTTAAGCTTTTAAATGAAAATAGGGCACATAAAGCATGAATGGAGTTAAAGCATTTAAGATCATAGACAAGAAAAGTACAAGTAAACATGATTAATAATGCCAAGTGAATACATTAGTTTCAAAAAAAAGGTTAATTTCAAAAGATATTAACCCCCCCCCCCCCCCCCCCCCCCCAAGGCATTACACACTATAGAAATCAAGCATTACAAAAAGTTTTTTAAAAGTCAAAGGCAGAAAACCATATAAGTTTACAAAGAACTTACAATCAATTATAATCGAAATAACTATGTACCATTCAGCATACATGATTTTAAAGACTTTATCAAAAAGTAAAATTATATGATAGTTAAAAAAAAAGTTTTAAAATATACATAACTTATAGAGAATACAGATTTTGACTCAAAAAGTAAAATATAGCATGCAAAACTTATATGAAGTACATGTTATTTTGACTTCATCTCTTTTTACCGAGTATGCAGAGCAGAAACAAAACGATACAGATTTTGACAGATTCTTTCTGTCAACATACATACACAAAATAATACAAATCTGGATTGAA
Organism: Stramonita haemastoma; assembly: GCA_030674155.1. NCBI lineage: Eukaryota > Metazoa > Mollusca > Gastropoda > Neogastropoda > Muricidae > Stramonita > Stramonita haemastoma. Next base: position 7,119,301 of record CM060341.1, read on the forward strand.
ACTCTTTCCATCTGATGTACAGACATCAAAATAACACAATTTTTTACTTCCAGCTTTTTTCTATCTGACATACAGAGCACATACAAAATAATACATATTTTCACTTACACACTTTGAATCTCTTTCTTTGGATCAGAATACTATTTCATAACACAAGTAAATTTTTTTTTTTAATGGGATCAAGAACCATTGACAAAAGTACATGGATTTAAAATTCATGAAATAAAGATTTGTGATTTTACTTAGTAGTTAAAAAAACAAAAACAAATAAAAAACACACACTTCCACCACACGTACATGAATTATCAGTGAGAGTGAGTGAGGTGAGTGAGTGTGTGTGTGTGTGTGTGTGTGTGCGGTGTGTGTGTGTGTGTGTGTGTGTGTGGTGTGTTGTGTGTGTGTGTGTGTGTGTGTGTGTGTGTGTGTGTGTGTGTGTGTGTGGTGTGTGTGTGTGTGTGTGCATGCATACACGCACATGTGCATGCGTGCATGTGTGTGTGTGTGCATGTAGGCACAAGCATGTATGTGAGTTGAGTAAAATACACTGATTACGTAAAGTACACTCTAGCCTTTACAACAAAAAAAGTCATTGATCTGCCCAAGTTTCCCAAGGCTGCACAAAGAGATCCACACAAGCACCTTAGAATGACTGATCCACACTTGAGTATTTTTAGGCAGTCAACACATTATGTATGTATCGAGGAACACATCACTCTTTTTCTCTATCCCCCCACACCTGCATACTCTGCAGATGTCTCAGTTCCTGTAATCACAACCTCCCAATTTCAAATTAATGATGAGAGAGAGAGAGAGAGAGAGAGAGAGAGAGAAGAGAGAGAGAGAGAGAGAGAGAGAGAGAGAGAGAGAGAAAAGAGAGAGAGAGAGAGAGAGAGAGAGAGAGAGAGAGAGAGAGAGAAGAGAGAGAGAGAGAGAGAGAGGAGAGAGAGAGAGAAGCAAACAAAAAACCCACCAAACCAACAATGAAACAAAACTACCAAACGAAATCTCTACAAAATGAAACTGGTCTGATGCCCACCCATGATGACCCCCCTTTAGGGAAGAACTCTCCAGTCTCTGACAGCAACATGTGTGGTGATCTCCCTTAGGAGGAACTCTTCTGTCCTTCACAGCATCTCTTGTCACTGGATAATAATTTGACAGGAAGATTCTCTTACCCGTGTGTCTTTCAAATATTTGCACAATCTCACTTCTCTTTCCCTTAAAAAAAAACAACCCTTTACAAACCAAAAAAATCAGTATCAACTTTTGTCTAATATCATCAGTTCAAATAAAAACATATGTATCCATAATAATCACTTCTCCATTCCTTTAAACTTTTAAGATTTCCTGATAGTGTCAAATTATTTTTGAATTATGTATTCATGATCTTTACCTTCTTACTCCTTCCCAAAACACTAAGTAAATGGGTTTCCTAACAAGTGTTTGTTCATATAAACACAACAATTAGAGATCTCTTCTTGCTGAGCATTTTTACACCAGACTAGGACCTGAGTGGAGGAAGTTGGCTGCAAAATCTTCATGGTGCCCCCGATGGTCTACAAGACTACAGGATGGGCCAAGATGAAGACCTATGAAGGAAAATAAAGCAGCAAAAACACAAGACTAAAAAAAAAACAAAAAACCTCTTACAGGTCTTTATAACATTGCCCTTTCTAAATGCAAAACTATACAACACTGCCTTCATTCAATAAAAGTGAAAAATGCCAATAGCAATAAAAGTGAAAAAAAAGCCAATTGCTCTATCCTTTATGTGGGTTGCCACACATTATCCGTTTCTTGCCATTATTTCTAAGCCAATAAATAAACAACACATCACCAACACACACAACACACACACACACACACACACACACACACACACACACACACACACACATGAAAACAAGACACCACATAAATAAAATGATAAGACGACCATGACCTCTTTTATATATATATATATATATATTTTTTTTTCTTTTAAAAGCTATGAGAGTTCACATTTCTCATCCCCCTGCTCCCCCCCCACCCCCACTACCCCCAACACACACACAAATGAAATTCCATTTTCATTTTTCTTAACATATGCAGTACTGCCCCCTCCCCTCTAAGGCCCCCCCCCCCCCCCCCCCCCCCCCCCCCCCCCCCCCCCCAAGAAAAAGTATATAATGATTTAGATAATTAAAATGACTTTTAAAAATGAGAGCATATTTTCATGTCAGATGTGAACTTTGTTTTTGTACTTTTCATAACCAAAGGATTTTCATTGGCCGTGTTGTGCAAGAACATCAGACTGAGTGGGGTGAAAGCTGTAACACTTACATGTTTCAGAACATGAAGTGTAACAAAACCTGAGAGGTAAACACCAAGATACGTCAATATATTGGAAAAAAACAACAACCAACCAACCCCTAAATATATACCTAGGATGAAGCCACCCCCAACCCCAAAATTGCAGCAATTGAAATGACACAGAAAATGCCCCATAAAAAGGAAATGCCTGCCCCTTTTACCAATTACGAAAAAGGCAGAAATGTGGGGTAAAAATATATATTAGCTTGAGTGTATTTCAACAAAAAGTTTTCTCACGTAACATTCACTCGCACACACTTTTACAAAGCAGCAGAAATTAGCTCGCCTTTTCCACAACAACTAAAAATGAACTATCAAAACATTACTGTCACACACACAAAATCCTGTTAGTACATACAATATATACATACAAGCTGCCCATCCCTTAAGGTAAAAGATTTAAAAAACAAACAAACAAAAAAAGAGGAAACCCATCAAAACATGAACGACTGACTTCTGAATTTAAAATAACTGCAGACAACACTATTTCACAACACATTCCTATATATGTGTACTCGTCTCCAACGTTTTAGAATGATAAAAAAACCCTAGTTTCAGAATAGTGACTGTAGACAACTGGCCTCTTATTTCTCATTTCAAATAAAAACAAGAAGAAGCATAAATACACAAAATAATGTGTGGAAAGCGGTGTGTGTAAATCGCATGTAGTGTCAACATTTATCAACCACTAACGAAAAAATTAATTCTTTCATAAAAAGTTTGACAGTTGTTTTGTTGTTTTTTTAAAAGCCAATAAGATATATGCTGAGTTTGATTTTGGACATGTTTACAAAGTTTACAACCTTCTTCTCTATCATCTTCACCATATGTTAACAACAACAACAACAAAACATGAACAAACAAACAAAAAATCAACCCACCCATCCCAATAAACCTTGAATGCTGAGTGAAAGTTCACCCTATATGTGGGGGATGAAATTCTTAATATACAACTTGCCATGTTCATGTTCCTATAACTCAAAAACTGCCAGAAGAATAATCCCGATATTCTGTCCAAAGACAGTACATATAGAATAGATTGCTTTCAGGCAAGCTCAAAGTAGTTAGCATATTTCAATTAAAAAAACAAAGGTGTTTTTTTTTAAAGATGAAAATATACTTTCTTCATCACCATAATCCTTCTGAGTATCCCTGCACCTCTATAGCGTCACACGGAAGTCAAGGCAAAATCTCACTCATTTTTTCATCTTCACTATCTCCTGAATCATACAAGTCGTTTTTATCACTGTCAGGATCATCTAAAATCTCATCTGCCACTTCTTCAGCTGTGTAAAGTCATTGATGCATTCAATGAGAAGAGTCAGCCATTTTGGACAAGAACAGTCCAAGTAGTCATGTAAAATAACACAAAACATGAGCTAAAAAAGAAACAATTGTTTTTGTCACATTTTTCCAGCCGGATGTTGCAAAGCATAAAGGAGTGTGATCTCGACTAATTTTGGAGTTCTTTCCCTTCTAAAAAAAAAAAAAATTTTTTAGTTCTTTCCCCTAACTGTAGTCAAAGAAGCTGGCTTGTTTATGTCAAGTCATTCCGCAGGGAATGTTCCAGGTTTGTTGGCGTATCAAGGGCACATTTCGCCCTGGAAAATTTCTGGGCAGGTGCAGTCAAGCAGTTAATATCCAGAATCATTCAGAGATGGAAAGCTGATCCTGATCAGTGTTCTATCTATCAGTTCTTTCTCTCTGCATGCTTATAACTTAGCAATCATCCTTTTTTCTACATAGCTAACGGTGTAGCTTTTTTTCTTCTTCTTTTTTTTCAAAATATCTCCAAACTGTCCCCAAAAATATTTTCAACTACGTCCCATGTTTCAGCATGACATTCATTGACTATCATTTTGTTGCTCAAAAGCTTTACACTTACAAGAAAAGAGGATTAACAAATGTTTCGTTTATCAATGACATAATTTTAAGGGTAAGAAATAGTTATCACAACGAAAATGGCTTAAGTTTCATGATAAAACTATGCTGCACATGGAGGAAAAAAAAACAACACCCCACAACTATATGAATTCCTGACAGAAACAGGACCAAACACACACACAAAATGTAGCAGCAATATTAACAAACCTCCCTTCCCCTTCCCTTCCCTCGTGTCTTCAAAATATGCACAAATGGAACAAACACTTCACACACTGTCATTTTATATCAACACATTCTCAGTCAAAACTAGGCCCCAAAAAACCAAAACAAAAACCCAACCCCAAAACCAGCTAACAAAATAATTAATGCCACTTGGTTTCAAAGCAACAACACTTATAGTGGAGGAAGACTTTGATGAAATGTATGCAAAGCAACCTAAACTAAGTCACCAATATGTTTTGATTCAAGGCACACAGACAGACAGACAGACAGACAGGCAGACAGACAAAAAAGTGGGCGGTGGGGAGACAAAAAAAAAGGAAACAGGAATAAAAGAGAAAGAGACGGGGGATGAGGGAGAAAAAGAGAGAATGGGGGACAAGGGAGAGAGTGGGGAGTGGGGAGAGAAAGGAAAGAGCGTGATGAGAGAGCAAAGGGGGGGGGGATATGACAAGAGTGAGTGAGAAAGAAGTAGAGAGAGAGAGAGAAACACAAACAAAACAAAACAAAAAAGAGAAAGGATGGTGCCAAAAATGAAAGAGTGAGAGAGGAGAGATAAAAAAAAAAAACCCTCTAGAAAGAGAGGACGAAAAGAGAAAAAGAAAAACAAATCCCCCCCCCCTAAAAAAACAACAACACCCAAACTATATGATACACATGCAAACTGCATCAATAATTGACACAATTCCCTAAACACCTTAAAAAATACTATTCTTACAAAACATACCCATCTCACCCAGGCACTCAAGATCAACCCTGTACTTTGGAAAAAAAACAACAACACGTTTTGATTATTACAATTATCACATTTTCAATGAATCACCCCATGCACATTGCCCAGTAAGATGACCGAATAAATTGGTTAGAATTACCACACTTACATAAAAGCTAAAAGCATCTTGAGAATGATCACACTCACATCAAACATAAAAGCATCTTGCTTACAACACACAGTAACTTAATATATCAAAGCTAAAACTGTAAAAGCATCTTGAGAATGATCACACTCACATCAAACATAAAAGCATCTTGCTTACAACACACAGTAACTAAACGATTGCCAAGTTTGTCTTAACAGTACCACCTACATATGAAACTACCATAACATTCAACAGCTCTGGTTTATAGTTTTACAGTCAAATCAACTTAAAAAATTTAAACCAGC
>CM060341.1:7129920-7132420 GCA_030674155.1 Stramonita haemastoma
AAAAAAAAAAAAATCACACATATGGTACAGGCAATAAAACTGATAAGCAACCCTGCAAGCATGCGTGCACACGCAGGCACACATGCACGCACGCGCGCGCGCGCACGCACACACACACGCACGCACGCGCGCACGCGCACACACACACACACACACACCACACACACACACACACAGTGGGTAGGTGGTCTAAAGGTAAGGCGCCTGCCTAGAAAAGTTGCAGGTTCCTCTGCTGAACTCCTTGATTCCAACCCCCCAAAAATCCGACATACTGGAAAAGTTTGAAAAGTAGCTTTGAAACTGGATGGTTTGAAGAAAAAAAAAATCAGACTGACCATGATACTTTTATAGACGTGGGTCTTGGTGTCAGAGGACTCTTGGGAGGTCTGCAGACTGACGCGGATGACACATGTGTCAGACGTCCTGAAGGCTGACTGCGTGTCACTGTCTGACGACAGCACTGACGACGTGGAAGAAGAATGCGACATCTGACAATGACAACACAGAGGAGCAAAGTAAAACATAGGTAAATGAGCATGTACATCATGAGAAAACAAACACACACACAAACAAACACACAAGCATGAAACAAAGGAGCCCCTGAACAACAGCAGTGACAAGATGTAAATGACTTTTCAAGAAGTTTAAGAGGAAAAGGTAAGAAAATAGAGAAATCCTTTTTTTCATCAATAAAAAAACCACTTTGTCATGTATCTTACTGAAGACATGTAAGAATAGCCGGGCCTTTTAATTATGACATCTTTATCAAACATCTTACTGATGTAATGATACAAATAATCAATGAATCTGATAATTTCATTTAGATATGAGTTATCTTGTAAATAAATATGCATCAACCAACCCTTTCATCATCATATGGTTCTTCTTGTAATCATTATAGGCAAAGCATAAAAAAATGACATACAAATACTCATTTTAATCATTTCACCTTGATTCAAAATAGCCAATATACAATTGTAATTTTTATTTCATTGTCATAGATCCTAGTCATCATCATTATGCATACATGGAAACACACTCACACACACACACACACACACACACACACACACACACACACACAAACACACACTAGCACACACTGACACACACAAACACACACACACACACACACACACACACACACACACAAACACACACACTCACACACTCACACACTCACACACTCAGCAGGCCATCGTGTGCCAGTGGAAACAGATGACATTTACAAAACTGCATACACATGGGGACTGGATGCAAAAAAGCACAAGAGTGCTTATTCCATTATCCTCGAAATAAAAGAATAAATAAATCAATCAAACAAAAATCAAACATACACACACACACACACACACACACACACACACACACACACACACACACACACACATACACACACACACACACACACACACACACACACACACACTGATACTAACTCACCAGAGGACCGATGGAGGCAGCGATGGTGTCAGGTATGCTGGATATACTGTTCCTTCCTTCTGAGCCACAGAACAAGCCAAGGCGGGCGGCGCTGGACGTGCCTTCGTATTTGGCGGGTTTGTGACCCAGACTGAAACCCAGGGTTGTGGTTTTCAGGTTCGAGTACATACAAGGATCAGGTTTTAAAAACATGTTGTTACCTTTTTTTTTTTATCGTAAAAACATATTGAAACCCAGGGTTTTGGTCTTCAGGTTCGAGTACATACAAGTGTCAGGTTTTAAAAACATGTTGTTACCTTTTTTTTTTAATCTTAAAAACATATTGAAACCCAGGGTTTTGGTCTTCAGGTTCCGAGTACATACGATGGTCAGGTTTTTAAAACGATGTTGTTACTTTTTTTTTTTTTTAATCTTAAAAGCATACTTTTGCTTTAAATAAAGAAATGTACAGCACTGAGCCCGGTGATATTAAGTTTTTTGAGGTCACTAAGAACAAACAGATACGAAAAAGATAACATCTATATACACATTATAAAGACATGTATGATATTTATACCCACAATAGTCAGTTTTTAGGACATTTTGAAATATTTTATTTTGATTATGCACTAAACTAAATTTCAGATCACAATAAAAAACTATTCTTGAACAGACATTAAAGGTTGTTTATATACATAAACCATGTTTACAGAACATAAAAAAGTGATTTTTGAGCTGACGAATTGGGAATTCGCACAAAAGTACATGCTAAGCATGCATAAACGCACATCTGTATCCTTTGTTTGTTACTGACTGCATCAAGTTTTCATAAACACGTAACTTTTGAGTACACACACAAATAAAGCATAAGTTTTCATAAGACACAAAAATACATCAGTGATTCACTGATTCAGAAATATCAAGAGTCAATGGCCAAAAAGCTGAATCAGTTCTTGATGTCAGCAAAGTGCTAAGCCCTTTTTTTTTTTTGAAGTGCTGAGGCCTACGTTGAAACGCTGTTATGTTTTGAAATGCTATGCTGAGATTGTCTTCAGCCAAAACAAGCTCTTAGCATAAC
>CM060341.1:7137420-7147420 GCA_030674155.1 Stramonita haemastoma
AGTTGTTGCTTTTTTTCTTAAGGGGGAGGGGGGGGGTTCTATTACTTGAAAATTTTTTTTTTTTTTTTACAACTGTTCATATTTACCTTTTCTGTATATGCTTGAGGAAAAGAGGAATAAAGAAAGAGAATGAGGAGACAATTGATTGTGTGTGTGTGTGTGTGTGTGTGTGTGTGTGTGTGTGTGTGTGTGTGTGTGTGTGTGTGTGTGTGTGTGTCTGTGTGTGTGTGTCTGTGTGTGTGTGTGTGTGTGTGTGTGTGTGTCTGTGTGTGTGTGTGTGTGTCTGTGTGTGTGTGTGTGTGTGTGTGTGTGTGTGTGTCTGTGTGTGTGTGTCTGTGTCTGTGCATGTGTGCGCACGCACATGCCTGTTTGTGCGTGCCTGTGTGTGCATGCCTATGAGTGTTTGTATTTCATACAATGAGAGTGCAAAGTGAACAACACAGTACGTTTTCCTTCAGTCTCAGACAAATTCATCCTGCCTTTTCAGACTGCGTGATGATGAAACTGTCCTGAAAAGTTACCGATAAACGCTGTGGCCATGTTTTCCTGATACATGCCACATATAAAAAAACTGAAAATTTAAATTTAAAAAAATTTAAAAAAAACAAAAACTGAAGGGCAGAGTGTGAGGCCTATACACACATATCCAATGTCTGAAAGTTTACGAAATGAACACTGTGGCCATGTTTTCCTGATACATGCCATATAGAAAAGAAACTGAACATTTAAAAATAAAAAAATGGAGGGCAGTGTGTGAAGCCTATACACACATACGCAATGTCTATAGTTTTTTTGTTTGTTTGTTTTTTTAATTAAAATTTTTTTTTATACCCAATGTCTAGAGTTAATATGCTCAGAAACAGAGCCAACACTTCAGACTCACAGACACTCACACCCCTCAATTTGTACACCGCATATGTCTGATTAGTACCCACACTTCAATCTGTTAAACACTGCAGGCTAGTCTGTGTTATCCTAAGGTTAAAATGCGTAACTGGAATACACAGCACAAGTTACCACTAGTGTTTAGAACAGCTACCAGTGTCTACATTTCTCTGTTTTACTTGTCAAAGATGTACAATGATACAAAAAGAAGAAGAAGAAGAAGAAGAAGAAGAAGAAGAAGAAGAAGAAGAAGAAGAAGAAGAAGAAGAAGACGAAGAAGAAGAAGAAGAAGAAGAAGAAGAAGAAGAAGAAGAAGGAGAAGAAGACGAAGAAGGAGAAGGAGAAGAAGAAGAAGAAGACGAAGACGGAGAAGAAGAAGAAGAAGGAGAAGGAGAAGGAGAAGAAGAAGAAGAAGAACAAGAACAAGAACAAGAAGACAAAGATGAAGAAGAAAACAGAGGGAAATGGAATTACAGAGAAAAGGAAGAACAAAAGCCAGCAGGTTCAGACAAGAAGCCTCTATATTGTGCTGTCTGATTTTCGTAAAAGAGTTACAGTACAAATCTACGGTGGTGACCAAGCCTGTTTAAATTCCAACATTTTCTAGCTCAACTTCTTGGCAGACAGAAAGTGGGGTTACATAAGCAACGGAGTACACTGTCAGTTAATTCAGTCACACTTTTTAGCAGAGTATGATAATTCATTATTCTTCTGAGTGATGATGAGATACATATCTGATTAAACAAAACAACAAAAAAGAGCGAGATTCCTCGTCTGAGAGAGAGAGGGAGAGTTTACCATGTGTAGTAACGTAAGGCGGATGCTCTGGCCTTCAACTCTGACCTTGCCCTCAACGCAAAGCTGCTCGTTGTTTAAACAGATAAGAAGCAAAAATGGTGGATGGGAGAAGGGAAATAAGCAGGTACTTGTTTGGTTAGGGGCGTGGGGGTGGGGAGGAGGGGGGGGGGCGCTTCTGGAAATATTGAGTATTTCATGTTACCATGAAAGAAAAACAGATTTTTAGGGGGCCAGAAAAAAAAATGTTTGGTTTGTTTTGTTTAGTGTGTGTGTGTGTGTGTGTGTGTGTGTGTGTGTGTGTGTGTGTGTGTGTGTGTGTGTGTGTGTGTGTGTGTGCATGCGTGCGTGTGTGCGTGAGTGAGTAAGAGAGAGAGAGAGAGAGAGAGAGAGAGAGAGAGAGAGAGAGAGAGAGGGGAGAGAGAGAGAGAGAGAGACAGAGACAGAGACAGAGACAGAGGCTTTGTGTATATGAGTGTGTATTTTTGCCCATACCCTGGAGCAGTAGTGCCGACCTTATGTTTCACAGCGTATCAAAACTTGATAGATGTTTTTCCTTTAAAATATTGGCTGTTTGTGGGTTTACAATTTTGAGATACTTCGGGAGGACGAGGAATGTGTGGCAGAGAGGGGAAATCGGAAAATGGGAGATTTGGGGGTGGGGGGTGGGGTTGAGATCTGTGTACGGCTGAGGGTCAGGGTGTGAGGTCTATATACCATACGTACACGATGTCAGAATGTACAAGCTCGTCAACAGAGCCAATTGCATAAACGCTGGCACATAGGAAAATAAAACCAAACCCTTTAACATGTGTACTGTCTGTTGCGACTGTACAAGTAAATGTGTACACATGCATACATATATGCATGCACGAGCAAGCATACATGCTCACACGCTCACGCATGTACATGCACACACACACATGCATACACACAAACACACACACACGCATGTGCCCATGTGCGTGTGCGCATACACACACACATGCACACACACACACACACACTCATTCACTTTCAACAGGACAATGGAAGAAAATTCATGCCATATCCAAAATGCAAATGTTTAAACATGATGCAAGATCCCTTTTTTTCATTCACATTCATAGGTATGCATAATATGCAACTCAGGAAAGTAGAAAAGTGATTTTTTTCCCTTCAAAAAACTATTTTTAAACAATCTTTTAGATCTAAACACATATTCCTCATTCTGACAACATCCCAACACAACACATAACACACTTACAAAACAGTCACCAAACATACACTCCAACTCACGAAGGCGCACACACACACATACACACACACTCAAACACACATATAAAAACAAACACTGCATATGACAATATGCACAACATGCTCACAAACAAGCATACACAATATAAATAGGCTGAACAATAATTATGGACCAAATTTTAATATCCTTGTTTGTACATACACAAATTCCATATACAGACCGGGAAATGATTTATACACAGGGGAGAGCGGGATGGGGCAGTTTTGTACATGTGTAAAAATTTCATGTGACAAAAGAAAGACAAAAATGTGGACTCACCTGGCCGATTTTTTCTTGATTTTAGCTACACTCTCTGACGGCGGTTCGATGGCACACGACATGTCGTGACTGTTGGCAGAACATACATTTCTATGACACGTCACTGGTAGTTTGACATTTGAGGGCAGTTTGCATATAATCACACTCACACATGGCAGTTTGACATTTGAGGGCAGTTTGCACATATTCACACTAGCACACATTTCAGAAAAAGAAAATGAAAATCCCCTCCTCCACCTAAAAGCACAACAGACAAGTCTACAGCCCAGATCCTAGTGTAGGCTATTTACCATGCACCTGTGCAATAACCCTCAGATGAACGAAGTTTGCAACACAAACAGGAAAACCTTAACCTCTCAGTGTAGGTGAAGACGCGCACGGAGTCGAACCACACACACACACACACACACACACACACACACACACACACACACACACACACACACACACACACCCTACCCACCCAAAACTCCCCTCACCTCTCAGTGTCCGTGAAGACTCGCACGGAATCGAACCACACACACACATAACCACACCCACCCCAACGCCAACCCACCCACCCACACCCACACCCCACCCTCCTCCCCAAACACCTCCTCTCACCTCTCGGTGTCGGTGAAGACGCGCATGGAATCAAACCACACACACACACCCTACCCACCTCAAACACCTCACCCTCACCTCTCACTGTCGGTGAGGATCCATCCACTCCCCCCCCCACACACACCCACCCTCCCTCCTCCACCACCCCAAACACCACCCTTCACCTCTCAGTGTCAGTGAAGACGCACACAGAATCGAACCAGACCCAGAAGCGGGGTCGTACTGCAGTGCACTCACCACACACCCCCCCCCCCCCATCCACCTACCCCCCCCCCCCCCCCCCCCCAACACACACACACACACACTGACACACACACACACAACCACTCACACTCACCCACCCCCCCTCACACACATACACACACATACCCCCCACCACACACACGCACACCCACCCTACCCTCCACCCAAAAAACCTCCCCTCACCTCTCAGTGTCAGTGAAGACGCGCATGGAATCGAACGACACACACACACACCCCTTAAGAGTAGGCCATCGTGTGCCGGTGGGAACAGATAACATTTACAAAACTGCATACACACGGGGACTGGATGTAAAACAGCACATGAGTGCTTATTCCATTATCCTCAATACAAAAGAATAAAATAAATAAATAAAACACACACACACACACACACACCCCCACCTTCCATAACACCTCCACTCACCTCTCAGAGTCAGTGAAGACGTGTACGGAATCGAACCACACACACACACATACCCCCCACCCCCACCCCCTCACACCCTACCCTCCTTAAACACCTCCTCCCCTCACCTCTCAGTGTAGGTGAAGATCCATCCACTCACCCCCCCCCCCCCCCCCACACACACACACAATCACCCCCCCACACACACACACACACACCCACCCACACCCTCCACCCCTACTCACCTCTCCGTGTCGGTGAAGACGCGCACGGAATCGAACCAGACCCAGAAGCGAGGGTCATACTGTAGTGTGTAGATCTGCGCAGCGGACTGCAGCAGCCGCAGCTGGGCGAGGACCTCAAACTCCTTGCGGCGCTTGTCGAAGTTGATGAGCCCGTCCTCCGTCAGGTCAGGCATGGCCGTGTCCAGCATGGTGAAGTCCGTCAGAAAGGTGCCCAGGTAGGGCACCGTGCCCTGGACTGTGCCCTGAATGCACGCAGGTAAGGTAAAGGTAAAGGTGTTCCCCGTAACCTAGCTCACAGCTGTCAAGTTTCCCTCCACTTTCAGCTCCTCTCAGCTGCTAATTATCTCATCCCATCCAAGCCCAGCTTTGGCTAGCTGGTGCTATTCATAGCAGGAACTGACCACATATTAAAGTTAAAGTCTGTCCCGAGCCTAAGGCTCATCAGGCCGGGTGCTTAACCCGGTCTCTGTGGCGTTAAGCGACTGAGAGTCATAGACTCCCCCCTGGATAGGACGCCAGTCTATCGCAGGGTTAACCCCCAACACAAGGTTGGTACCCCTTTTACACCTGGGTGGGGTGAGAAAATAGCTGTAAAGTGCCTTTTCCAAGGGCACAACGCCATAGCTGAAAGCTGGGATCGAACCCGCAACCTTTAGATTACGAGTCCAACGCCCTAACCACTAGACTACGGCGGCGGCCTGCACGCAGGTAGGGTAAGGTAAAGGTGTTCCCGTAACCTAGGTGGTCGTAAAGGAGCAAGGGCTTGAGAGCAAATACACAAGCATGGTTGTTGAAAATGTGCTGGCCAAAACGGCGTATTGTTTTGTGAGTGTTTATTTGTGTGAGTGTCATAGCATTGATGGGCAGATTTAAAATACAGAATAAGACAAAGAAAATAAATAAGGTCTTAAAATATGAAAACAACACGAATAAGAACAACTCATAATGAGGAATAAACCATATGAGAAAGACGAAACATTAACAACACACACCCACACACACGCATGCATGTACACACGCATGCACGCACGCACACGCACACACATACACACTTACTTTCTCTCTACCATTCAACACAAAAGCTCTCACATTATCAATCCAGGAGCGACGTTTCTGCAAGTTTTTCCTCTTCAGCGTCTTGTTCTGAGACTCCAGGTCAGGGAATTTAGCAGTAGCCTCCTGTAAAACACAGAAGCAGTACATCTTATATTAGTACACACACTATACACTACAAAGTGCACCCCTCCAAAAATGCAAGTTTAGCCCTACACAACCTTCAATATCTTATATGGCACATATCAAAATGACACGTGATGCAAAAAACGAACACAGCTCTTGACTTTTCAGCTGCCTTTGATCAATCTCATCATTAACTCCTTTTACAAAAAAAAACCCTGCCATATAATCATCACAACAAACCCCCCCAAATTTTTCTTTGTTAAGCGATTGGAAAGAAGTTTTAAACACAACAGGTAGTAAGAGGGAGGACTAGGTCTTTGGTCAGAGAACTATCATCCGAAGCAATCATAGAGGATGGGTTCAAGTCCCCATAGAGCTCTTTGAGACTATTTTCCTCCCTGGTGTTAACATTGCTTCCGACTCCAACTCCCTGAGAGTCCTTTGGACGAGACTATACACTAAGATCCCATGTGAGAACACACACATAACATCCTGGGAGGGGGGACGGATAGCCTAGTGGTCAGAACATTGCGCTGGCAATTTGAAGACCCGGGTTCGAATCTGGTCGAGGAGATTTTTCTCCTGGAGTTAACATCAGTGCTGACTCCACTCTCCCCACAAGTCCTTCGGATGAGACTTTAAACCGAGGCCCCATGTGCGAACGCACGCAGAACATCTTGCACACACGTTAAATCCTGTTCCGCTTTTCGTAAGAGTAGGCCATCGTGTGCCGGTGGGAACAGATGACATTTACAAAACGGCATACACACGGGGACTGGATGTAAAAAACCACAAGAGTGCTTATCCCATTATCCTCGATATAAAAGAAATAAATCCAAAAAAAAAAAAAAATCAAAAAAATCCTGTACACATGTTAAAAACTCATTCCTCTTTCTCAAAAAAGTAGGTTGCAATGGCTGGCACAGCTGTCAGTTTCCCCCACTTTCAGCTCCTCTCAGCTGCTCTCTATTACATCCCAGTTGGTGCTAATTATAGCAGAAACTGACCCGACTTGTACTTGGTAAATGGAAGGGGCTAATTTTAACACAGGAACCCTTGATTGAGTAATGCTGGATATGCGTGCTGTGTCGGTGGTCTGGATGACAGGAACATACCCAGCATGCAGCCTGAGACCTGAAGAAGGATGAGCTCCGCAACCGTCAACTTGCTAAAGATACGCTGCATGAAATGACTCCTTGGGGACTTAAGAAGAATAAAAAAGGAAAGAAAAGAAAGAAAAGCATTTTGGTCACAATGATGATGGTAACAAATACTGAAAATGTTTGATATGCCACACACATAACTGACCACACACAGCGCAAAAGTCTAACACCACTCAGTCAAGAGTGTTAAACTTAGAGCACCCCTTTCTTTTTACCTAGTCCAAGTGTGGTCAGTTCCTGCTATAATTAGCACCAGCTGGCCCCATCTAGGCTAGGATGAGATGAAATAATTAGCAGCTGAGAGGAGCTAAAAGTGGGGGAAACCGACAGCTGTGCATAATCATTATTCTTATTCTCACACTGATCTTCTCTTACCTTCATCAGCAGTTCGCGAGAGTTGAGCTGGTTGTTTTCACCGGAGAAGATGTCAGACAGTTCCTCAAATAGCACCACAGTTTCTCTGAAAAAAACCAACAACCAACAATAAAATCCCAACAGTGTTGATTCTAGGATTTCAAAAAAGGGGCCCAAGGGCCCCCTGAAATGAAAAAAAGGGGGCATTTGCCCCCCTCCCCCCTTTTCTCTTCATAAAAAAGGGGACAAATAGCAAGTAGTATTTGCTCATAATACCGTCAGTACTCTGATTTCTGCTATTTTTAAAGAACGAGAAACAAAACAAACAGGATGGTATGTAGGCAGACAGGATTTAATATACACCTTATGTATTGCAGCTGGTCTGTAAAATGATTTTCTTACAAAGGAAAGAGGGGAGAGATGGGGGGGGGGGGGGAGGGGGGGGAAGATAGTGGTACATTCAGATGTGAAGGGATACATACTACATAGATACAGGAGATGCATTGTTTGTATACAAGAGAGAGAGAGAGAGAGAGAGAGAGAGAGAGAAGAGAGAGAGAGAGAGAGAGAGAGGGGAGAGAGAGAGAGAGAGAGAGAGAGAGAGAGAGAGGGAGGGAGGGAGGGAGGGGAGAGGGGGAGGGGGAAGGAGGAAGAGAGAGAGAGAGAGAGAGAGAGAGAGAGAGAGAAGAGAGAGAGAGAGAGACAGAGACAGAGACAGAGACAGAGACAGAGACAGAGACAGAGAGAGAGAGGGGGGGGGGGGGGAGGAGAAGGAGAGAGTGAGTCAAAGTCAAATTTGTATTTCCTCATTTTGAGTTGGAGAGAGAGCTAGATCTAGATGAAAAAAGAGGCAAGAGCCAAAATCAGTCTTACCCCCCCCCCCCCCCTTACCATATGAGAGAGAGAGAGAGGGGGAGGGGAGGGGGGGAGGGAGGAAGGGGTGTCAAAAGTCCATTTTGTATTTCCATTCATAATTGGAGGGAGAACTAGATTTAGATCTAGATGAGAAAAGGGGTTAAAGCCAATGTCTAAGTCTGATCTTTTCCTCCCATATGGGAGAGTGTGTGTGTGAGAGAGAGAGAGAGAGAGAGAGATGAGAGAGGAGAGAGGAGAGAGAGAGGAGAGAGAGAGGGAGAGAGGAGAGGAGAGAGAGACAGAGACAGAGAGACAGAGAGACAGAGAGAGAGACAGAGACAGAGAGAAAGGGGGGGGGGGGGGGTCAAAGTCAATTTTGTATTTCCACTTTCAGAGTTATAGAGAGATCTAGATCTAGATGAGGAGAGGTGAAAGCAAATATCAAAGTCTTGCCCCTCCCCCCTCCCCATGAGGGAGGAAGGAGAGAGAGAGAGAGAGAGAGAGAGGAGAGAGAGAGAGAGAGAGATGAGAGAGAGAGAGGAGAGAGAGAGAAAGAGAGATCTGGATCTAGAAGAGAGGAGAGGTGAAAGCAAATATCAAAGTCTTTTTCCTCCCATGCACAGAGAGAGATAGGGGGAGGGAGAAGGAGAGAGAGAGAGAGAGAGAGAGAGAGAGAGAGAGAGGAGAGAGAGAGAGAGAGAGAGAGAGGAGAGAGAGGAGAGAGAGAGAGGGGAGGGGGGGGGTCAAAGTCACTTTTGATATCCAGCCGATAGTCTACCCTATGCCATCATTATTGTTGCCAAGTACGGGATACTTGTCTAGCCAGATCTGAAAAACAGCCTTGAAAACTCTAAGGTCTATCAGCTTTGAACCCTGCTGGGACGCGGCTTCTTCCACTAACACCACTAACGATCTCTGTCACAATGACGTCACTTGTTTCAAGAGTCGCGGCCCCCCCTTGAAAAATGACGTAATGACGTAAATGAGTAGGGAAATGACGTCAAACCAGCTGCTTTGTGATGGTTGTGACGACTGTAGGCGCTAATGGGTGCATCCTGCTGTCCCTGGGGTATCAACGTAATGACCAAGGCATGTAGGGCTATTTTGAAACTATACAAACGGCAGTTGCGGGGGCGCACTGTTTGTTCAAATATGCGCTATCCACAGTTTTTTTGCGTCCGTTAGGGCGCACTGGTCACATTATTTTGCGGCAAAGTTGAAAAAAATGCGGGAATCCCGCAAGGGCGCACCCTAGAATCAACACTGTCCCAATATCAACACACAGTTTATGTATCTTTACTTGCATGTCAGCAAAACTTGCAGAACAACGCCACATGAGTGCTTATTCTATTTTCCTCGAAATAAAAGAATAAGATGGATTTTTTTTTTTTAAACACACACACACAACCTAATACAAACTCTCTTATAAGTCAAAAGCACGAGAAATTCATGTGGTTTACAAGCATAGCTAAAAATGATCAACAGGTAAACATTTACCATGCAAATTAGCACAAATCAATATCACAGACCCAGGCAACCATTTCCCCCACACCCTAATTTTTTTCTTTAAACTCTTAATGTAAACAAAACAACAACAATAACAACAATGCAAGTCTTCAAAAAAACCCAAAAAGACCAGGCAGTAATGACTCAATTGGGAACAAAAAAAAATAAAATAAAATAAAATAAAAAAATATTTTTTAAAAAAAGACTCACTTGG
>CM060341.1:7152420-7157420 GCA_030674155.1 Stramonita haemastoma
AAAAAAAAAAAGCCACTCTGTTAGGAAACAAATACAGTTGCAGACAGGAAAAAAGAAAAAGAAAATGGATGGTGCAGCACTTGTGGTGACGCGCTCTCCCCAGGGAGATAAGCCCGAATTTCACGCAGAGAAATCTGCTGTGACATAAAGTGCTATAAATAAATAGATAAATGAATAAATAAATAAATAAATTAGCACACCCCTTCCTCACTCCCCTCCTTTTCTTCACCCTCCCGATTTTCTACACAGCTACAACCAGGAAGACATGAAGCTGCCAAAGTCCAAGTGTGGTCAGTTCCTGCTACATTATAATCAGCACTGGTTGGCTCCAGCTGGGCTGGGATGGGATGGAAGAGTAGCTGAAAGTGGGGGAAAATGACAGCTGCGATGTCTCAATAAATAGCAATAGGAAAGCAAAGATTCCCACTTCAGTGCTCCTTGGCCTATGGCTGTGATTTCATCACTTCCTAGTTGCACAATGGAAAAACTGAAAATCTGATCTCAAAAAAAAAAAAAAAAAAGCTGCGATGTCAGGCATTTGGATAACAATAAAACAATTGAACGCACATCACATTTTACTCATAAAAATTAGGGAAGAAAACATTGTCAGTGATGACGAACATTTAGAGTCTTCCAACCACCAAGTGCCTTAGCACAGTTGTTAAAAAAAAAAAAAAAAGCAGTTGACAAAAATGTTCATGGTCTTTATCTTACGTCCTCAAGGGGATGGAAGCACTGTAAAAATGTCAATCATCATCAACATGGTTGTCGTCATCATTGACACTGTCATCATCATCAGTACTTTTTTTTATATTACTATTACTATCATTTTTGTTGTTGTAGTTCTTTTCGGATGTAAAAAAAAAAAAAAAAAAAAAAAAAGCACGAGTGCTTATTCCATTATCCTCGATATAAAAAAGATAATAAATAAATAAACAAAATAAATAAACAAAATAAACAAACAAAATAAATAAACAAAATAAATGAATAAACAAACAAACAAACAAATCCCTTGCTTGCCTGCCTACCTGTCAATGATGGCCTGCAGCAGCTGTGAAGGTGTGGCGAAGGTGCGGTAGGTGCACAGAAAGATGCTCATGTAGGAGGAATCCAGCTCCCCGCGATACGTCGCCAACGACTCCACAAGGCGCGGCAACGTCCCCGCTTTGATAACGCGCAGTTTCTGCGTCTCCCACATCAGGTGCGAGAACTCTTTCGCTGTCTCATCCTCCAGCTGTAACCCAAACAGCCCTGCATTACTGACAAATAACGGAGAAAGGTAACATCGTTGAACGCTCAGACAGCAGCTGTTGAGAACTCGCGAGCTGTCTCATCCACCAGCTATAACCCAATCAGCCCTGGATTACTAACAAATAATAAAGGTAACATTGTTGAACGCTCAGACAGCAGTTGTTGTTGTCTGATGTATGAACGAAAACGTGTTGTGTTGCCGTTAAGCGCCTGACAAGTCAGGCCCAGCACATCTGAAGATAAAACAGAACAAAAACCTCCTCTAAGAAACTGGAAATGGTGATAAAAAAAAGAAAGCTTTTGCAAAACTGTTACAGCCAGGTAAATCATTCACTGAACACAAGCAAACACAAGCATTTATAAACACTCACAACCCCCCCCCCAGTTTTCCATAGAATTATCTCTTTGTAAATGCCTATGACAATTTCTATCTATCTATCTATCTATCTATCTATCTATCTATCTATCTATCTATCTATCTATCTATCTATCTATCTATCTATCTATCTATCTATCCATCCATCCCTTAGTCTGGCAACCATAGAGGCACCCATGAAGACAATCTACAAACAAAAAAAAAGAACATCTTGTGCTGCCCTGATATTGGCTCCTGTTGTTATTACAGTCACTTGCAACATGTTCAAGCCAAACCACACATTTTACTTCAAAACATAAAGCTGTTTTCTGCATTTCAGTCCCAAGAATCCAGCAAACTGACTGCTATTTTTTTTTTAATTTGTTACCCACCTCTCCTCCAGATCAAGGGAGGTAAGCCAGTGGTATCAGCGGTTGTACGTTTTAAAAGATTGAATTCATTCGTGGCGTTTAACTATTAATATACTACTTGTAAAGTGACGAATGTTGAAAGAATACTTGAATTTTTGAAAGTGTAAATCATGGAGTGAACAATATTACTATTGGTAAATGTCATGGTGTCTGGGTCGGTACACAAAAGAATAGTGTAGAAGCCTTATATTTAAAAAAATTTTTTTTTTTAATGTATACATATATATATTTACATGAATGAACGAAGAATCAATTTTTGTTGTATGATAGTGCTTGAATACTGATATGGAATGAAAAAAAGAGCAGAACGGTGTTTTATATGAAATGAGGGGATCTGGACTAACTCCTTTAATACAGAGACGGACTTCACATGGCAATATCTGGGGATGAGGAATTTACGCAAGCTGTCTGTCCTCTGTAAGGCTGCTGCTTGACCAGCTTCTGGCTTGTTATCTGAGGAGCGAGTGCTGTGGCCTGGGTACAAGCCTTTCACAAGGCACGGTTATAATCTCAAGCCAATTCCCCTAGAGACAGTGGGAGGATACTGTGACCACATCTGATGCTGGGTGTGCCACTTGAGTTGTTGTCTGTCTTGTGTCCCCATGTCTTCTTCTCCCTCCTCAATACACTGTCCATCCATCCTCATTGGCAAATGTGTGACAGGTGAGCATTTAAGAGAGAGCAAATGTGCCTGTGAGCATGAGAGTGTGCATGTGTGTTTGGTTAGTTGGATTTTTTTTTTTAAGGGTGGGGTTTTTTTTGTCCATTTTTTAAAAGTTCATTATTAGGAGGGAGCAGTAGGTTAGGAAACCGGGTTTGGGAGGGGAGGGAGGTTATTCTAGCTAGCCAGATTATTGAATGTTTAATGTCTTATGTGATGTAACAAAGTTGTATTAGAAGGGTGTGTGTGTGGTGTGTGTGTGTGTGTGTGTGTGTGTGTGTGTGTGTGTGTGTGTGTGTGTGTGTGTGTGTGTGTGTGCATGCACGTGAGTGCATGCGTGCGTGCATGCATATCCATATGTGTGTATTACTGTAAATTGTATGTCTTGTGCAATGCTGGGTGATACCTGGAAGGATAGAACAACCACACCCCAGACAACAGTCTGTCCTGACTCTGGCTATATTCTTAATGTATGAGATTTCAGCTGGAAGCTGTGACAACAGATATACATATATCATCCATATGATATGAGCAACATTGCATGCAATCCATGACATACACAACAGTCAACACATGCATGTATGCAATCCATAAAACAATATCAGGCAATTGTTTCCCGTGTCATACTGACCCTGGATTGTGACAGGTATGTGACACGCTTCAAGTATGCATTGTACACCGCCCCCTCCTCTCGCTCTTCCCTCCAGAACCGTGTTCCGTCCTGATCGTCTGGCTGAAAATGTAATCAAATAATACTGCATGATATAGAAAAAAAAAACAGCATAGAATGTAGTGATGCAGAAACACTATGCCTCATAGTCATAGTATTAAAGAAATGATCTTTCCATTTCAAGTCAACACAGCTGTTGTTCACTAGTATTTTATTGCAGTAGGATGAAAAAAAATCAGAAACAACCCTCCCCCCCCCCCCCAAAAAAAAAAAAGAATAAGAAAAAAAAAGCCGGTAACAACAGCAACAACAAAACCCCCCCACGAAACAACATATGCACACGTGTGTGCATGCGTGCACACACACGCATGCGCACGCACGCACGCACGCACGCACGCACGCACACACACACACACACACACACACACACACACACACACACACACACATACACACACTCACCAAATTTTATCCCACCCCCTACTGGCCCACTAACACTTGCCTCATTTCAGAATTCTGTGTACCAGACCATTAAGTTTCAAAATGGAATACAATGGTAGTTGGCCCACTCCTATCTATTAAACACGACAGTTAACTATTTTGTCATTCTGAAGCCTATTTTCTTCCATTTTATTGCTGGATTAGCTTCATCACTCAGTCAAGAACGAAACAATGGTACTCGTATAACATTACATTACAAGAACTGCTTGTTGAACTCGTTTTATGTATCTGTGTTAGTGTTACGTTGTTCTGAACTAGTAACCTATTGTTTAAACCCAAAACAAAACAATGTCACTGACATGTTTACGACTTCTTCCTCTATTCATCAAACCCGAGTCATCCCACAAGCTTGGGCCAGAAGACTACCACACTGATACACGCTCTGTCATAAGGACTGGCTAGTGCATAAACATTTTCTCCATCATTGGCATCAAGTTTCCATTTTTAAAAAAGGAAACAAAACAAACAAAAAAAACCTGCCACCATCCACCACCACCACCACCCAAAACCCAACTCACAGCCAATGAAAAAAAATCTATCTTTTAGCACTCACTCTCCAAGTGTCAGCATATTAAAACTGTCATCAGCGGTATTAATACAAAAGACTTTATCTCACTGCAATAAGTTCTTAAATGGAAACAAGCAGTCCATCTCCTTAGAAAAAAAACCTGTCTGCATTTAACACCTGCCATGCATTTAAATAGATTACTCCACCATGTACACCTATAAGAAATGTGTGGCAGCTAAGTACATGGACTTCTTCTTGTGAATGTGACTGATGCATGTAAACACATATCTGTCATTGGCTATCAATTATACTGATGACTGATGAGTGGTATAGACATACTCACACGCACGCGCCACACACACACACACACACACACACACACACACATATGAGCGCACATGCACGTGTGCACACACATACACATACACACTCACACAGAGTGACACACACAAACAGAGTGGCGCACACACACAATGACACATGCATGCACTGACGCGCACGCGTGTACACACACACAACAGACACACACACACACACACACAGACACACACACACACACACACACACCCCACACACACACACACACACACACACACACACACCAAAAATACTGACTGGATTCT
>CM060341.1:7161814-7211814 GCA_030674155.1 Stramonita haemastoma
GTACCAGCTAGGCCTACTTCAAAACCAACAATTCCACAACAGGCTTCAAAATTAACAACACTAGATTTACCCAACAAAATCTATTTGCCATACTCATCATATTCTATCAGCTTCCTCATAGCCTCCTGTGTTACATTAATAAAACAAAAATTCAATGACAAATGCCAACCAGCATAATGTAAAACCATATGCAAATATGACAATAACCTTCAAAATCAAACAATTTGCAACAGAAAAGTAACATAAAACATTCATTGTTACATCAACACATCCTGAAAGGAAAAGAACAAAACATTCATAGTTACTACAACTGCAAATGCCAACCTAGTAACTACAACCACACATCAGCTAGCACATGCTGCAGCCCTGATAGGAATGGCATTTTTCCTACTTGCCATAAACCTATCTCTGCATGGCAAAGGCTCTTTCCTGAACCATTTTCCTCTGTCAGGAACCTTATGGGACAAACCCACATCAGACCTTGAAACACCATGTTTTTTCTCCTTTTGGATGAGATACAACACCATGCAAACCTACACCAACTGGTTTGCACAAAGATCCCAAAGATCTTGTTTCAGTCACAGTGGCGGACAATTTCTCACTTTGTCCACTACTTCTCCCTGATGGAGAACAACCAGAAATGACTGGTTTGGGTGAAATGGGCAGCAGCACCCATCCACCCTCCTGTGACTCATCCTCCATGCTAGAAGCTAGCAGAGGATTCCTGCTTGTCTTATCCAAAGACACATCAGTCAACGCTTTAAAACCTTTTACATCAACATTCTGGGGGTTTGAATCTCTCTGAACCGGGACTTTGACAGATTCATTCTTGTTTGTCTCATGCTTCTTTTTCCTCTTATTCGTTTCCTTTTCTTGCGTGGAAACTTTTCACCCACAACAGCTAACATAGACTGTTGTGACATGAAGTGGTACAAAATACAAACAATAACCGAGAAAAAGTGCAACAAACATTGTGCCTAAACTCCCTAAACTTTTAAAGGCCATGTCCTCTTTACATGCTTAAAACCCAAACAAGCAGTAACCAAAACGCAACATGCTTAAAGTCAACTCTCCTGACACAATAACACCAAACAATAGATTGGAGTTGACAGCTTAAAGCTTTTCAAAACCGCCCAAATTAGATGAACTATACTAGCTACTTTAAATCAACCTATTACCAACCAGATACAAGCTTTACAAATTGGTTGGTATCCACCCTCCAAGAGCCTTCTCCTACTCTATCTGATTAGCTCATCTGATTTGGGGGAACACCTTAGAGATATGGAAAATAGGGGTTCCAGGCCACCCCCTAAGAGGCGGGTCTAACACACACACACACACACACACAAAATTCCCCACCCCTAAAAAAAAAAAAAATTCCCACATTCCTGGCCCCCTCGAGAGCAGCTTAAAAAAAAAATGAGGGTATGAAAAAAAATGAAAAAATTGCGAAAAAATCTCTATTTACATCTACATTCATTTTATTGCATGGGTTACTGGGATTTTTTAAAACCCTAAAAAATAACATTTAAAAATGTTGCGTGGAGCAACTTTGATAGCACCTACTAAATGTATTGCTGTTGAACTTAAAGATCTAGCAGATACTCAAGACTTTGATAGTGATGAGAGATTGGAGCTATGTATGGATTTGAATATACTGATGATGGTTATTATAAGCGAAGTGAAATAAGCAATCCCAAAAATCCAAAACTTGAGCAACTACGGGAATGTAGTTGTAGTTGCGGAAGACATTGATAACTTTGAATACAAACTAGTGCGAAATCCTAATGATAACAAATGGCACCTTGTTCCTATAATTGATTGGAACATCAAGTTTGAATTTTTAAGTCCATACGTTTATTTTAGCAATTTTGAAAAAACTTTTAGAAAGGCGTTGAACTCTGGTCCCTTACATATCAGTCTTGTACCAATGAATCAAAGCAGGGGTGAAATTGAAATAAATGCTTTTAAGCAGAGGCAATACCTCCTACATAGAAAAGATTCGTTGATAAAAATGCCACCACAAAATTACAGTTTATTCCTCAAATACCTTTACCTAGTACATTCACTATGATATTTGATATTTCTGTTAGAGCGCAGAGCCCAAAACTGGTGAGGTTGTTGGTGTTAGTGGCAATCTAATGAAAGGAATAGCTATTGCTTGGCAACAATTAGATGTTGAAGCACTTAGAATTACTGTCGCTATTCAAAGTGATGGTAATCAATTCAAATCTGTTTCTTCCGGTGACAATGTAATTATAAACGTTAATACGCAACAACTAACAGAATTATCTTATATTAACCTTACTCATCTAGATCTCATTGGATTTTATTATACTGATAATGTGTTGTCTGACAGCATTTTTACAGATGGTGACTAGACTAGAGTAACCTTCTTAATACCTTAATAACAACTTAGGTAAAAAAACCAAAAAAAAACACCCTGGGGTACGGAGAAAGTGAAAAAAAGGGAACAGTGATATGGAGCAAAGTTGAAAAACTTCACCAGAATATTTTCCCTTAAAAAATGATCATCATAGTTTTAATAATAAATTCATTACGGCTTTTATATATTTAACATATGGAAGAAGAGATGTTAGAAAGATTATCTCTGAAGAAGTTGAAGATGCAATTAATTTCAAATATATACCAAAGGAAAAAATAAAGAAGTTAGAAGATTTATTAGAAGCACCTAAAGATCGAACAAATGCAAATGAAACATGTAATTATTCAAATAATCATTTCATAATTTATGGTGCAAGTGGCACAGGAAAATCATCTTGGTTAAAAAAGAATTATTTAGAAAAATTTAATATTACAAAGTATTTTGTTTATTCTCCTCATCAAGATGAATGGAATAAACATAGAAAATTAATAAGTTAGAAGAAATTAGAAACATAAATAATGCAACTATAGTATTAGATGACGTAGAAAATAAAATAAGAAATTCAAATATAGTAAATGATTTATTTTTGAATGGAAGACATAGAAATATTCAATGTATCATAATAGCTCACACTACAAAAATTATTTCTAATCAAATAAGACAGAACATTCATAACATTTTAATTACAACGAATAATACTCCGGAGTTTTATAGACAATTAAAAGAAGTCTATGGAATCAATGAACAAATTGAGAATATTAATTTAGAATATGGTATGATTTTATATGAATTACCTAAAAGAAAAATAACAATAGCTGATAAAGATGGTAAAATAATAAGAAATAATGAAGAGTATAACATAGAGAGGTATAAAAGATATATATAAGTTCACTGATGAAGAAAAAGAAGAAATTAAAGAATATTTGGAATTAACTTCAATAGTTCCTATTGATATTCCTTTACATTTAGTTCCATATTACAAAGTAAAGTACTTTTTATCAAAAGGAATAGATCAAAATATAATGAAAATGAAAAAAGTATATTCAGGTAATCAAAACTTTTCTGATGTAAGTTCTTTTATTGAACAAACACCTAAATACTTAAATAAATTAGACAAAACAATAGCTACAACAAAGAATATTTATAATAACGCAAAATTGTCCTAATATAAATGGAACATTTATATTTTATTGTTGTATGTTTAATGATTAATCTATTCTTTGTTTATAATATGGCAACTAATTGGTTTTTTATTGATTATTCTGAGTTTGATGAGAAATTATATAATCATCTAAAATCTAGGTGCAAGATACCCACCTAGATCTAGAAGGATCATGCACCTTAAAGATCCAAGATCCTTCCTTTTTATACAGAGGATCAGGGACTACAATTTTTGCTTTTTTATGTTTAGACATATTCTTTCTACAAACTATTTTTCCACATATTTTACATGGTATTTGTGCTTTAACATATTCTTTATTACAATTTTTACATCGACTCATATATGTATCATACTTTGTTTTATAATATTCATCAAAACTTTTTAAATTTCCACATTCACTACAATATTTTACATCATCTACATCTATTTTATGAACAGCATTGATATGTTTATCTAAATTATATTTAGTTTTAATTATTTTATTACAATAATCACATTCCATTTTTTAAAGAAGGATATAAAGAAATAGTTAAATAGGAATCTAATAGGAACCTAATAGAAATCTATAAGGAACCTATCAATGACCTATAAACAACCTATCAATTACCTAATAGGAAACCTATAAAGTAACTTATCAAATTTTATTGCTATAAAAATGGATGCTGAAGAATTATTATGAAACGAAAATATTCAAACAATTAAAACAGAAGATATCCATAATAAAAAAGAAAGATTATATCAACTCATTGGAACAGGGAACTCAAAAAGGTATCTTGGAAAACAATTAACTG
This sequence comes from Stramonita haemastoma, assembly GCA_030674155.1. Lineage (NCBI taxonomy): Eukaryota > Metazoa > Mollusca > Gastropoda > Neogastropoda > Muricidae > Stramonita > Stramonita haemastoma. The sequence continues at coordinate 7,166,154 of CM060341.1, forward strand.
TTGAAGAAGTTCAAACTTTTACACCTGAAGAAATTGAAGATTATTATGCTAGATACCAATCAGCTCTTGGAGCAAAAATGGCTAAGAGTATTGGTAAGTCATTAATTAGTATATACATAAAAACACTTAATCATTTCTTTAAAGTAAAAGACGTTGATTATTTAACAGAAGATTTACATAATGATCCTATAGTTTCAAATACCATTGGTTCTATATCATGTGAACTTTATTATAGATTTGGAAATCTTTTAGGTCCAGTTGCTGTTGCTTTAATCTCTGCTAATCATATTGATTTTTCTTCTAAAGAAAATGGAGAAGAAAGAGGAAACTCCGATGAAAGAACCAAAGGTTCTAGTACAGAGTTTGAAAGAGGAGAAGAAGATAGAAAAAGTAACTGAAGAGAAACATCCTGGTAGAGTTGAATCTGGAAAACGTTTAGCTGAACGTAATAGATTAAAACGTTTAGAATTAAAAAAACAAAGAACACAAAGAAAAAATAATAACACAGGAAGAAGAACCAAAAGAAGAAGGCGAACACACAGAAATAGAAAAACCAGTAGAAGTAAATATATACAAAACATCAGATATTGCCTATTTAGTTTTAGCTGGAATGATTGGTGGAGGGGTTTATGCATACCAAAAATGGAAAACAAATAAAAATGAAACAACAACAACAAAAGAAGTAAAATCTGAACCAGTGAAACCTGACCCATTTTATATGGAGTAAAATGTATCCCAAAAAACCTCATTGTGCAATTATATGTGGAGCAACAGAATGTGGAAAAACAAAATTTATATTAGATCTTCTTGAAACAGAATATAAAAATTATTTTGATTACATTGTTCTATTTTGTCCTACTTTTAAACATAATAAAACTTATCATGAACAAAAATTTATTTTTAAAGATGATCAAATATTTATTGTTAATCCAGAAAATAAATTGAATGAATGTTTAGAATATTATTATGATTTAATGAAAGGATATGAAACTCTCTTTATCATTGATGACTGTTCAGCAGAAAAAGATATTGTAAAGAAAAGAAACTCTCTGTCAATGTTAGCATTCAGCGGTAGACATGTAAATATCACTGTATGGATTTTAACTCAAAAATACAATGCTGTTTTAAAGATTTCAGAGAACAGGTAAAATGGGTAGCTTTATTTTTTTGTAAAGACCGTGACAGTTATGATGATTGTTTAAGGGAAAATGATGTAATAGAATCTAAAGAAAAACATAATGAAGTAAAAAATAAATTAAAGAAAACTAAACATTCAAAACTAATTTTAAAAACAGAACGACCTACTGATTATAAAAGTATATAAAAAATAAAAACACCTAATCAAAAATGTTTCTACTAAAAATGGAAGACAAAAAACGGAGCAGTGGTAAACCAAAAGATGTCTTTAAGGAATTCAATTTAAAAATAGAAAAAAAAATGATATGATATTATGATATTAATGAATATTAATAGTAAATATAAAATCGAGAAATATTGTGAAAACCATAAAATGAGAAGAACTACCTACTACATATAAAGTATTGGCAGCATATCATTCAAATATGTAAAACCAGGTGATTTGATGACACATTATCAAGAATGAGTATTTTCTTACATATTATACAAATGGAAATATATTCACAAAGATATTAATGATTTTGATAAAAGTTTTATAAAGGGAAAGAAAGATTAATTGATAAAATAGCAGAAGCAACTTTAAAAGGGTCTGAATGGAGTACAGGTAAAATATTGGAACTTAAATTACAAACAGCAAAATATAGTCCTATTAAAGGAAGTTCATATTTTCCTTTATGTAAAGAACTTCAAAATAAAATGCTATAATTAATGTTCAAAATAAAAAAGATAATAAGTGCTTTATGTGGTCTGTCTTAGCACATCTTCATCCATCATCAAATCATCCAGAAAGAATAGCACAATACAGAGAGTATGTAACTAAATTAAACTTTCAAGATATCTCATTTCCCGTTCAGATAGAAGATATTGATAAATTTGAAGAACAAAACAAACCAATTACAGTTAATGTTTACAAATGGGAAGGAGAACTAAAGATAATAAGAAGATCAGAAAACTCCCCAACCTTTGAAAATATACCGAGATATCATATTGATCTTTTATTAATTACAGATCCTGATAACCCAGATCATAAACATTATACTTTAATTAAAAATATGTCTAGATTAATATTTAATTCAACAAATTATAAGGGGAAGAAATACTTTTGTAGAAAATGTTTAAAAAGAGTTAATGATTTAAAGGATACAGAAAAACATAACAAATCATGTAAGACACCTACTGATGTTGAAACAGTTAAAGTATTAGCAGAACCAGGATCAAGAGTTAGTTTTAAAAATATTCACAGACAATTTAAACACCCTTATGTTGCATATGCGGATTTTGAATGTTTACTAATTAAAGAACCTAGTGTTACAACAAATCAAACATTTACTATTCAAAGACATGAACCATGTAGTTTTTGGATATATAGTTGTAAGATCAGATGGTGCAGTGAAAGAACCTGTAATCTACAGAGGTGTAAATGCAACAAGAAAGTTTTTACAAGAAATGAATAAATTACATGAAGAGTTAGTTAATAATTAAAAAAAACCCTAAAGATATGATTTTAACTGATCAAGATAAAAAAGATTTTGACAGAGCAGTCAAATGTTGGATATGTGAAAAACGTTTTAAAGATAATGAAACAAAAGTAACAGATCATGATCATATTACAGGAAAGTATAGAGGTGCAGCACATAATAAACATAATTTAGATTATGCTATTAAAATAAAAAATTATAAATTACCAATATTCTTTCACAATTTAAAAGGGTATGATTCTCATATTATTATGCAAGCTGTTACAGACGAATATAAAAAAATATATCTTATTCCAGAAACCGATGAAAAATATAAAACTTTTACACTAGATAATCTTACATTCTACAATTCAATGCAACACTTACTATCATCACTTTCATCATTAGCAGAGAGTTTGGATTCACAACAGAAATCAGAGATAAAATCTTTAGATATCACCAAGAAAGATTATCCAATTACTAGTAAATATTTTGAAGATCCTTCTCTAATTAGAAAAGGAGTTTATCCTTACAAATACATGGATTGTTGGACTTGTTTTGAAGAAACATTTCCACCATCAAAAGAATGCTTTTACTCAACACTAACAAAAAAAGGTATATCAGATGAAGATTATGAATATGCACTAAAAATATGGAAAGAATTAAAATTTAAAAACAATGGAGACTACCATGATCAATATCTTTTAGCTGATGTTTGTTTATTAGCTGATGTATTTGAAGAATATAGAAAAACAACATTAAAAATATTTGAACTAGATCCTACTCATTATATTTCTTCACCAGCAATGTTATGGGATGCATTTTTAAAATCTAGTAAAGTAGAAATAGATCAAATAACAGATCAAGATATGATGAACATGATTGAAGATGGGATAAGAGGAGGAATAAGTTGTGCGTTCCATAAATATTGTAAAGCTAATAATAAATATTTAAAAGATCATGATCCTAATAGACCTTCTAATTATATAATGTATCTTGATGCCAATAACCTATATGGTTGGGCAATGAGTCAAAAGCTTCCACTTAAAGATTTTGAAATGGTTCATATAACAAAAGATAAACAAGAAAAGTGGATAAAGAAAATATTAAAGCATGAAATAGATTCTGAGTATGGAATTATAGTTGAAGTTGATCTAGATTATCCATATGAATTACATGATTTACATAATGAATATCCTTTAGCTCCTGAAAGATTGACAATAAATAAACAAACAAAATTAATTCCTAATTTATATGATAAAAAGAATCATGTTTGACATTATAGAAATTTACAGTTTTATGTTAAACATGGATGAAAAATCAAATACGTTCATAGAGTTATCCTTTTTAGACAAAAGTATTTTTACAAGAATATTGTTACAAACATTTTCAGGGCTCCTAATTAAGCATGTTTTTAGGATTGCAATGAATGACATTCTTTGATTATGACGCATGGAATATTAGTTATTGATAAATGTTAATGCCTGTTGATTGCATATATGTTTGTCTGCTCATGGAGTTTCGGGAGTATTTTATAATATTTTAAGAGGTTTTAGAAGTACCGGGAATCGTTCATAGTATTCTATGACATTCTGGAATCTGTCAAGACGCGTTGCTGCAATCTAAGATGTTTGTGTGAAGTTCCCCAAGCTTCTGGGATGGTCTGGCAGCGATGGTCTGGCAGCGGGCAGTAGAAGGGGTCTGGACTGTATAAATACAAGGGGCTGTTATCGCCTCGAAGAGGGAGGAGAGTCGAGGAGGAAAGATGATACTGAGAAGAGGAGAGGAGGGGGATTCCCACGGCGCTGGAATGTTTAGCGGGCAGTAGAAGGGGCCTGGACTGTATATATACAAGGGGCTGCCTTCGCAGTGGCAGAGGAGGGGAGTCCCACGGCCCGAACGCCCTAGTGATCGAGCAGGGGAGGCAATGCGGACGGTAGATTTAGGGATTTTTTTATATAGAAGAAGGGGAGGAAACTTGGAGGAATAGAAGAAAAGTTATGAGAACTGTGAAAGTGATTAGCGATTGAAATTTGTGTTTAGTGAGTGTAGTAACAGAGTTTTGGTTAAATTCGTGGTGATGTTAGAAAGGAGTTTTCTTGTTTGTTTTTATTGGAATTTTTGTACTGGAAACAATACTGTTTTGAAGTAGATTAGTTGAATAAAAGAAATATAACCTGATCTCTGAGTCGTGTGTGCTCTGTTAGATGTGATTCCCGAGAGGTAGGGGAGCAGCTCTTGGCACTTCAGCCAGCGTTATACGTCCACTGGAGTGTCTTTAAAACAAAGAGTTTGTTCCTCAGAACCAATAACGTAAGGGTAGGGGAGCAACTCTTGGCACTTCAGTCAGCGTTATACGTCCACTGGAGTGTCTTTAAAACAAAGAGTTTGTTCCTCAGAACCAATAACGTAACATATGGGGGCCAAGCCGGGATACCTCTCAACATCGAACCATCAACACAGTAGCTTCCGACTTCAGATTTCAAGGAAGAGTATTGTATTCACTGCTGCGGTTGTGTTTACAACATAGTTATGGAATTTTAGTGTGAAATTTGTTGTTGTGATTCAAGGGGTGTACGTCCGAAAGCGTTGGATGCTTCGGAGTAACCTGGAGTTGAATCTGTGAGGAGACTGCGTAGTCACAACGGGTGTGTCTACGACAGATCTCGGAATTTCAGTGTGTGGATTCGTTTGTCTGCGTATTCACAATGGGTGTGTTTACGGCGGGTCTAAGGAATTTGTTGATGAAATTCAGTGTGTGGATCCGTTTGTCTGTTTTGCTGAGGTAATTCAGACTGTGTTCCTGTGAAGTTCTGTGAGCATTGTGTATCTAAAGGGACTGTCAGGGGCCGCGGTCTTGCTTTAGCCTCCTGCTGAGTGAGATCTGGCGTCTGATTTAGTTAGTCTGTGGGGCTCACGTGAGTATAACTGGTTTAAGTTTTGTGTGTGTGGCGTCATCATCGTGAAAACAAGGGATTGGAGTGAGACATTACGTCGTAACTTTGTAATTCTAACTTTTGAAAAACTCAGTTATGGCAGATAGCAGGGAAGAGCTAGAAAGCCTAGCACAACAATATGAAACATTTAAAGAGAGAGATCAGAAAGACAGAGAAGAAAGAGAGAGAGACAGGCAAGATAGGTTGGAAAGGGAAGAAAGAGAAAGAAAAGAAAGACTTGACAAGGAAGAGAGAAGAGAAGCCCTTGAGAGAGAAGAAAAAGAGAAAGAAAGAAAAGAGAGAATTGAAAGGGAAGAGAGAAAGGAAAAGCTTGAAAGAGAAAAAAAGAGAGGATTGAAGAAAGAGAGAGGGAAAGGCAAGGGAACATTGAGAGAGAAGAGGCCCAAAGGCGTCATGAATTGGAAATGAGAAGACTTGAGTTAGAGCATAGCAGCTCTATTCAGAGGTTGAGTAATAATGCTAACGCTCCGATGTTGCCAGTGTTTAATGATGAACAAGATGACATGGACAGCTACCTAGAGGTGTTTGAACGCTTTGCTATTAATTCTGGATGGGCACCTGACAGGTGGGCAATTTATTTGAGTGCATTACTAACAGGGAGGGCTCGTCATGTCTACACTCGTATGTCTCGGGAAGAGGCTATGGATTATTTCAAACTGAAAGATGCTCTTCTGATAAGATATGGATTCACAGAAGAAGGGTACCGTCAGCAATTTCGGGACTGTCAACCGGAAGTTGGAGAGAGTTCAGCACAGTTCATCATCAGACTTAAAGCATATCTCAAACGTTGGGTGCAGTTATCAGATGTTACAGAGGACTATGAAGGACTGTCAAGCCTCATCGTCAGAGAACAGTTCATCAAGGCTTGCCCGAGGGATGTGGCCATATTTGTTCGTCAGCAACAATCTCAGAAATTGTCGGACATAGGTAGGGCGGCAGATCGTTACCTCACATCATATAATCGCAAACTGGCAGTGCCAAAGTCTGATCATCTTTCAGGTGGAAGAGAGCTACCTAAAGTGGGTGAGAAAAAGGAACGGAAGCAAGTGGAGTGCTACAACTGTCACTGTGTGGGGCACAAACAGTTTGAATGTAAAGCTTGTCCAAGGAAAGAGAAGCTAAAGCAAGTGAGATGCTACAGCTGTCATCGAGTTGGACACAAGCAAATGGAATGTCAAGTTTTTCCTAGGAAGAAGCTGAAGCAAGTGAGATGCTACCAGTGTCATCGTTTAGGTCATAAACGAGTTGACTGTCAGATCCATCCTACATTTGGAAATGGAAATAAGTTATCAAGAGCATCAGGGAATGGGAGCCAGAATGAAAGACAAGTCAAAGGAAACACGGCACCAATGTTGCAGAAAGTAGCAGCAGCAAGGGCTGACAGCCAGACAAGAAGTGAGTGTGTTCCAATGTCATTTGTGAAGAAGTTAAAGTCTTTTGATGATGATATCAAGTCTTGTCTCAAGGATGGACAACTCCTTTTGGTCAGTGGGAGGAGGGTTCCCTTTATTGGTTGTGCAGCTGCTGTACCGTCAGTCAGCAGTAATAACAATCTCCCAGTGAGAAAGGGGCAAGTTGCGGGAAGGACTGTGAATGTCCTGAGAGATACTGGATGCAGTAGAGTTGTGGTCAGACAGGACTTGGTCAAGGAAAACCAGTACACAGGGCACCACAGATTGCTCATGACAGTGGACAGTAGGGTGATAGAAGTACCCACAGCTTTGATCAGAGTGAACACACCTTACTTTGTAGGAGAGGCTGAGGCTTTGTGTCTACCTACTCCTGTCTGTGACCTCATTATCGGCAATATTGAGGGTGCTAGATCTGCAGATGATCCTGATCCAGGATGTCTGGAGAAGAAGAAACCAATGCCAGTGATGAAGAATCATGGAAGGATGATGAACTATTGGAGCAAAGTGGAATAGGTTCATGTGAATTGCTGGAAGAGGTTTATGTGGAACCAAGGCGTGGTGATCATTGGAAGGACTAACCCAGAGACTGAGCTGTACCAGAGACTTCATCAAGGATTTCCACGATGGGAGTGATGGCCAGGTGCCAAACCCAAAGGACATTTGCGGGAACATTTATGTGACCAGGGACTCTGTGAACATTGACTTTTGTGAATGGATGGAAATGGGCATAGAACAGGAATCCCCAGGGTCTCAGTGTGCTGTTCTGGTAATTGCCACCCAAGGGAAGGACGGTGCAGACAGCATGTGCGTGGACTATAAGAGGGTTGACAGGATTACGCTATTTGATCCTGGAGGAGGTGTCCCAAAGACGGTAACACATCTGCTCAGAAGTGACATTTTAGTAAATTCATTGTTTTGTCTTGAAGAATCATAATCTAAAAGATTGTGAAGTTCATATTTTTGGTCATTTGGTCTGTTGATGGTTTCCTAGCTGCTGAGTTTGACATGTTTGGTCATACAACATCATGAACATGGTTATTATTTTGAAATTGTTGGGTATTATTGATTTGGTTGGCCTAGGCCAGGTGTTGTGTCAGTTGTTGATGTCAGCTCATTGCCAAGGCCTACACTAGAATGTTGTAATGTTGTAAAATGTTGTGTTGAGATTGCCTTCGGCCATGACAAGCCTCTAACAGAACAACCTGCACTCTCCTTCAAAGGAGAATAAGTCCTCTGAAGTCGGAGTATGGCTGCCAATACGGCGAGGTACATGAAAGTAGTCAAACACGCAAACTTCTCATTCAGTGTGCAATTTCAGTCTCACAGTGATTCCCGGGTGGGATTAGTGAGTCAGAGGGCACATTCTGGGTGTCCCCCCTTGAGTGTTAAGTGTGTGTGTGGTTTCGTGGATGTCGTCTGTTCCCGCCGGCGCACGATGGCCTGCTCTTGCGAGGGGCGGAACAGGATTTGACGTGTGCGCATGGTGTTGTGCGTGCGTTCTTCGCACACGGGGCCTCGGTTTGAAGTCTCTTCCGAGGGACTTTTGGGGAGAGTGGAGTCTGCACTGATGTAAACTCCAGGAGGAAAATATCCCCGACCGGAATCGAACCTGGGTGGTCAAATTGCCAGCGCAATGTTCTGACCACTAGGCTATCAGTCCCCTGAAATATGCTAATGCTGTATGTTGAAATTGAGTGAGCTACTATGAACCTTGAGTTTCAAAGTTGAATCTGTTGTTTTGGAAACAAATATTGGGAAATTTGTTCTAAGTGGGGGGTAATGTTACAAACATTTTCAGGGCTCCTAATTAAGCATGTTTTTAGGATTGCAATGAATGACATTCTTTGATTATGACGCATGGAATATTAGTTATTGATAAATGTTAATGCCTGTTGATTGCATATATGTTTGTCTGCTCATGGAGTTTCGGGAGTATTTTATAATATTTTAAGAGGTTTTAGAAGTACCGGGAATCGTTCATAGTATTCTATGACATTCTGGAATCTGTCAAGACGCGTTGCTGCAATCTAAGATGTTTGTGTGAAGTTCCCCAAGCTTCCGGGATGGTCTGGCAGCGATGGTCTGGCAGCAGGCAGTAGAAGGGGTCTGGACTGTATAAATACAAGGGGCTGTTATCGCCTCGAAGAGGGAGGAGAGTCGAGGAGGAAAGATGATACTGAGAAGAGGAGAGGAGGGGGATTCCCACGGCGCTGGAATGTTTAGTGGGCAGTAGAAGGGGCCTGGACTGTATATATACAAGGGGCTGCCTTCGCAGTGGCAGAGGAGGGGAGTCCCACGGCCGAACGCCCTAGTGATCGAGCAGGGGAGGCAATGCGGACGGTAGATTTAGGGATTTTTTTTATATAGAAGAAGGGAGGAAACTTGGAGGAATAGAAGAAAAGTTATGAGAACTGTGAAAGTGATTAGCGATTGAAATTGTGTTTAGTGAGTGTAGTAACAGAGTTTTGGTTAAATTCGTGGTGATGTTAGAAAGGAGTTTTCTTGTTTGTTTTTATTGGAATTTTTGTACTGGAAACAATACTGTTTTGAAGTAGATTAGTTGAATAAAAGAAATATAACCTGATCTCTGAGTCGTGTGTGCTCTGTTAGATGTGATTCCCGAGAGGTAGGGGAGCAACTCTTGGCACTTCAGTCAGCGTTATACGTCCACTGGAGTGTCTTTAAAACAAAGAGTTTGTTCCTCAGAACCAATAACGTAAGGGTAGGGGAGCAACTCTTGGCACTTCAGTCAGCGTTATACGTCCACTGGAGTGTCTTTAAAACAAAGAGTTTGTTCCTCAGAACCAATAACGTAACAAATATATTCACATAAATACTGAATTAAGAAAACAAGCTAAATCAGATTTTGAGAAAGATTATAGAAAAATAAGTAATAACTCAGTTTATGGTAAAACAATGGAAAATCCATATAAAAGAAGTGATATTAGATTAGTTACAACTGCTAATCAGGCAGTAAAACTTGTATCGAAACCCGAATATCAAAGATATAAAGAATTTAATGAATTTCTTTATGCTGTATCTATGAAGAAGAAAGAAATAGATTTAGATAAACCAGTATTTATAGGATTAGCTGTTTTAGAATTATCAAAACTATTAATGTATGAATTTTACTATGACTATTTTAAAAAGAAATATCCTGAAGCACAGTTATTGTATAGTGATTGTGATTCATTGGTAATAAATGTACCAACTGAAGATATCTATGAAGATATGGAAACAGAATTATATTGGTATGATACATCAAATTATCCAAAAGATCATCCCTTATTCTCTGAAGAAAATAAAAAGGTAATAGGTAAATTCAAAGATGAATTAAATGGTAAGCCAATAGAAGAGTATGTAGGATTAAGATCTAAAATGTATAGTATTAAAACAATAGATAATGAATTAAGTAAAGGTAAAGGAATTAATAAGTCGGCTATAAAGAATAAAACATTTATACATAAAAACTATATAGATACACTAGTTAGAGTAGAACAAAATACATATCCAAATACAACTATTAAATCAAATAAACATAATTTAGAAACTGTAATAACAAATAAAAAAACATTGTGTGCAGATGATGATAAAAGAGTATTTTATACAAAAGAAAAATCATTAGCTCCAGGACATTATATGAATGCAATAACTGAAGATATTACAAATGATTTGTTAAATGAAATAATTACTGAGGAACTATCTGAAGTTCTTCTTTAACAAAAGCTCTTTGAGGACCAGGTTTTCTTAAATAATAAACAGGAGGATTAGTTTCTAGTATACTTTCTACTTCGTATACTCTCGTTGACCAAATTGGATCTGTTGCTCGTTTTCTATCTCCTCCTTCGACTTCTCCTGGAGAATATAAATATCTTACTATTTTATTGAATATATTAGTGTCTGCTTCACCTTTTATTTTTTTTATTTGATATAGTTAATGATTTCTCTTTGATAGCATCTATAGGTTTTATCCCTGTTACTTTACTTATTTCATTATTCATAACATTTAAAACTTTAGGTAATCTTCTCACCCATTCTGTGTTAGTTTTATCTGTAATCATTTCCTTATCATATTGATAACTAAAAAGTCTTTCCGCTAAATTTTTATTAAAGCTTTCTACTATTGCCTGTGATCTATGATTACCAGGTATTCCTCTTTTAACTAATACTTGATGTTTTAAAAACAATTGATTAACTTTACTTTTAAATTCTGCTTCTTCATCACATTGAATTAATCACGGAAACTTTAGAGGTCCTCTATTATATATTTTTGCTATAGCTATTGCTACTGCATTTGTACTTCTTTCTGTTAACGGTTCTGCATCTTTATATCTTGAAGCTAGATCTACAATTTTTAAAGCGTATTTATATCTTTTTCTTCCTATTTTATCATATGGTAAATATAACAAATCTATTTGATGAGTATCATTAGGAATATGATTTTCAAATTTAGGTCTTGTAATCTTTTTTGGAGCTGGTAAATATATTTGCCAAATTGCTTGTTTTGATAACCAATCTTTAGCTACCTTTTCACTAACATTAGCTTCTTCACTTAATTTTTTAATAGCAGATAATCCTTTCCAATATCCTTTTGGAGAATAATAAATCTTTTTTAATTTAGCATCCATTTAGAAAAGAAATAAACACCAGTCATACCAACAACAATAAATATAAGTTCAGTATTCTTTTGTGTTTCTGATGGTTCATAGAAATCACTAAGTTTTGGTGGTGGTCCAAATGTTGCTTCGTAATAAAGTTTAATAGCTTCTTCTCTATCAACAAAATCTTTACTCGCTTTTCTTTCTTCCATTACTTTTTTTTTTGCATAATCTATTAAAGCTAATCTTTTCTTTTCATATTCATCTCTTGCTTTTGCTAAATCTTCTAAAGCTTTATCATGTCGTTTTCTTTCTTGATCAGTACTAAGTTTTGAAAACAAATAATTACTTCCAGAAAAAGCTAATGCATTTAGAACAGCTCCACCTATTAACATTGCTGCACTAGCCATTTTTAAAGGAAAAAATTTTCAGGTATTACTCCTTGTTTAACTAGAAAATCTTTAGTAGCAATAGAAGCAGAAATAACACCAACTAATTTAACAGAATCTTCAACATTTAATTTATCTAAATCAGCTACTTTCATTTTCATTAATCGTTTATTAATGAAACTATATCCAACACTTAAACCACTAATTACAGCTGCATGATAAATTGTATTCATAATATTTTTTTCGCTCATTTTAAAAGAAATAAATTTCAGTATACTACTGTTAAGATTATAAAAAAGTTATGATGGGGACAATTGTCCCCATCATAAAATGATTATTATTTAGTTGTATTACTAATTTAATAATATAACATGTTTAAGTGTTTAATTTTTTAAAAACTATGGTGGCTCAGATGTGAGCCACCATAAATAATTAAAATATTTAACATGTCTTATAACTGTTAGAAGAGTTTAATATTTTAAAAAGTTATAAAAGCGCAGATGTGCACTTTTATAAATAATTTAATCATTTTAACTAGTCTAATAGTATAACTGTTAGAAGAGTTTAATATTTTAAAAAGTTATAATGGCTCAGATGTGCGCCATCATAAAATAATAATTATTTTAATATACTAATTTACTTAATCTTCAATTTTCAATATTCATTTGTGCATCTGATATTACGTACGTATACACATTTATAGGTCCTTCACCATCAGCTTCTTTTTCTATTTGTAATGTAATTCCTTCTGATCCATTTTCTATTCTTCTACCACTACCATGTAGAGATGAGTCATCAGTTGTTCTAAAGTCTAACCATAATGCATATTTGTTTGATAGAAAATCAGATAATCTAACGTCATGTAAATGTAAATCTTTTGATACTAAATCAACTGTAGGATTATTTAATCTTCCTCCTCCAAAAAGTTTTCTGCATTCATCATAAAAATAGAAAGGTGAAACTCCACTAGAAAATATTTGATTAGGCTTTCCCTCTATTACTAAGCTAACATTTTTTATTTTAGGATTATAAAATTCTTCACAATCTCGTTTATATTCTTTTTTAGGTTCTTGAAATAACATCAATACTCCTTTCATACTCCGAGCTGGTGTATTTAAATTAATATTCCAAACTTCATCATCTTTATTTTTATTGAGTAATTATGCCTTAATATTCTATCATAAAATATAGTTACTTTTGATTGGTATTGATCTCTAATGATTCTTGAAAGCTGGTTGCTTGTAAGAATTTCATATTCAAGAGAAATTTCTGATATTTTATACTTAGCTGTTGTATCTTCTGATAAGATTACTCTATTATAATTATTAAATGTTAATTCGTAAGTTAATCTATCATTTAAAGCTGATTGACAATATGGCATATGAGTAGTTAATAATTCAAAATCTAATGGAATATAAAATCTAATTTTTTATATACAGATGCAATTGCTACATCTTTTTTCTTATTTTCATTTTTATCTCCTGCTCCAATTCTTAGTTTACATAAATTTTCAGATTGAATTCCTTGATATACAAATCTGATCTTTTATTTTCTGTCAACCAAAGATCTTTATAAAGAAAAAAATATATCACTATCATCAATGCTTAAAATTTCTTGCCCTTCTAATTTGATACAAATCTTTTTAACAATTGCTCTGCCTAAATTATTTACTATCGTTCTATTTGGATCGGAATCAGATTCAAGATTAATTTTAAAAGCTAATCTAGCTGAACCAGGAACAATTAAATCTTCTGGTCCAAGGTTAGGAAATCTAACTGTTAATAATTGATTTTCATCTATAGTTGATGGATTATTTGTTGTAATAACAGTTTGTCTGATAGCTTTATGTCCTAATGGTTCTCTATATCTTTTGTAAGGGTTAAGTTTTTCTCCATACGCTGCCATTTTTATAAGATAAGTTTTAGTACTCAATAATTCTTTTAAAATTTTTTAATAAATGCTATTGATCCATTTGTTACTTTGATTTCTCTAGAAGAGAATGTAGTTTTTTTGCTTGCTTCTTCCATTCCTAATTTCTTCCCTTCTTCAAAAAAACGATTTTTTAATGAATTAATATCAGATGGACCAGTCATCATTTTAGATTGAATTCCTTGTTTCTGTGATTGATAATTTTCATAATGATCTGTTATCTTTTTAAAATCAGAATCTGAAATATTTCCATCTTCTTATGCAGTACTAATTAATTTTTGAACACTTGTTATTTTTGAATTTGCTAACTGACTAATAGCAATGTGTTTTTGTAATTTTTTATTTATCTTTTTTAATATAAAATCAGACAATAAACTTCCAATTCCACAACCAACACTAACACTTGCTAATGCAATTCCTGCAGGAGCACCAATTCCACTAATTATTAACCCTAATCCAGTTGAAGAAGTTGCAATTGTTCTGAGACTAACTGTTGAATGAATATTACTTACAGTATTAAATGCTGAATTATATCTTCTTTTACAACGACTGTAATTATTTAATTCATTTTGTAAATCATTTTGAATTTTAGTAATATGTTGTAATCTAAAATTATCAGGTAATTGGGGAGCTGTTGGTTCTAATTGAGCATCATCAACTACATTACCATTTACTAATTTAGGATATATTTTCGTTTTCTCGCTTTCTATTTTTAAAGGGAATTTTTTCTAACTCATCGATTTTCAAAACTATAACTAAATCATTCAAATCCATCATTTCACCTTTTTCATTTCTAATACTTAAATTTAAATTTTCAAAGAAATCTCTTCTTAATTGTTTATATCTTGGAGAAATATATTCTTTAGTTTCTCTCTCACAATATGAAGATCTTTCTGTTGATATTATTTCCAGTAAATTAGATGGTTTTCCATTCAAAAGATTTTCTGTTGTTTTTAATTCATTTAAATAAAGATATAATGATTTATTAACTCCCAAATTATTTGGTTTTGTTCCTGTGATTGTGTTTCCATTTCCAAAACTTAATCCCAACATTGTTTTTAGATTTGGTGACATATTATAATTTGTAGACGCTTTTGGAAATTTTAATGTAACTAACAAATTTGCATCATTAAGTTCTGCTGTAGTATTAAATGGTTCAAATGCTATTTTTGATAATGTACAAAAATTGTAATATCCATCAGGTATGATTATAGTTTTACCACCCAATTCTGACATTCGAATTATTACCTAACTTTTTACTTATGTTTATCCAATTGACAGAATATGAAATTTCACATAATGCTACTTGTAAATCTCCTGATTGATTATTTATTCCATTATATATTTTAACCTCATTTAAATCTGTTATTGTTAAATACATTTTTAATATATAAAAAATGAACAAATATAATCCAGATGTAAATTATCTAATTGGACCAAAATATCACACACAAAATATTAATCTTGATTATCTTCAAGTATATGTAACAACGGGAGATAGTTTTAAAATTAAAGTTATTAATCTTTTCCAAAGTTATTTAAATCCAGTAATTAAAAACGATGCAATCCCTAGACAATGGAATTCTAATCTAATACAATTTTATCAAAATCAATTAAATTTTGCTATTTGTTGTGCAACTACAGGATCTGGAGTATCTTATGTAAATCACTTTAATCATTCAGACCCTTTAACTAGATCAGTTTATCAATTTCATGTTTATTATCAATTTAGAAGAATATATCTGAATTAAGAGTTCCATTACCTGGAGAACAATCACATAATCCATTTAATAATCCTATAGATCTTAAAGCATTTCAAAGAATAAGTAATGAGTTTGATTTCGGTAGTAGAACCAAAGGTTCTTTGATAACAACAAAAGACTTTAGACAAAACTTAGATAGAAATCATGGATTAGGTAGTCTTTACTATAAATATTCTCATTGTCTTTACAATTACGATTACTGGCCAGGTCATACATCATTTGCTCCGAATTCCCAAGTTCATTTAGGATCAATAGAACAACATCACTCCAATGCTTGGACAACATTTATTCTTGATGAAGGAAATGGATTTACACAAGCAGGTGTTGAAAGATTACATGATTCGATTAGGACATATGTTTGGTGTATATTAAGTGCACAAGCACAAACAAGATCAAATATTCTTAAAAGTTTTGGCTCACAAAAACAGTGTTTAACTAATATTGAAAATGCAATTAATTCTGCAGATGATTTGCCTTCAAGTATTGATAGATATCAGAATACACTTAGATATGCGAGATCTAAAGTTGATTATGTTATAGGATTTAATCTTTATATGATTCCTTCTGATTTACAACTTCAAATTGGAACAATAACAAATTATAATAATGATATAGTTATAGCATCATCTGATCAAACCATGGGATTAAATCCATCTGTTAATAATCAAATGAATACTGTTTTAAAAACTACACCTTTAAATTCAATTGTACAAAGAATTCACCACCCAATACCTAAACCACAGCCTATACCTACACCTATACTTATCTCATGAATCAACAAATCATGAATCAACAAAAACCGCTTTAGTTGTTGGAGGAATTACATTAGGATTAATATTTCTTCATTTTACTAATTAAAATTCCTGCAATTAAAACTAGTAAAGTCCATAAATGTTCTGCCATATAACCAACTACTTTACCGGCTGTTGATAAAATCCAACTAACAATAGAACCTATTATTCCAGGTAAAGAATCAATTGCTTTTAATCCTAATTTTTTAATAATTCAGATATATGATTTAATTGTTTTTTTACCATGTTTTAGCATCAGAACCAGAAGATGGTGGTGGAGGTGGTGCACTTCCTGTGATTGCAAGGACAATTGTGCTAATTACAAATCCAAAAGCTGTTAATTATACTTGTGATAGTAATACCTTGTTCTTTAAATAAAGTTTTAATTCTTTCGGCTAATGTTGTATCTTCATGAAGAATTCTGTTATTGTTTCTCTTATTCTACTTACTTGTGTTCTAAGTTGTTCTCTATTGATATTTAAAGCTTCTAACCTTGCTGATCTTTCTACATACAAATCTTGTAGTCTAGATTCAATTCTTTGTTTTACTTCTATTCCTAAATTAGCTTCATCAGCTTCTGCTAGTTTTTCTTTTTCTCTTTCTATGTGAGATCTATTTCTCCTTTTTTTGCTAAAATATAAACCAATTCTCCTCTATTTGTTCTTAAAATTTTATCAAGAGCTAAAAGTTCTTTCATAGGTAATGGAGGATCGTTCAATGTTTTTAAAGCTGTTGTTCATCATCCTCAATAAAACTAGTTTCCATTTCTGCAATAATTTTATCTGCTGATTGGTTTAAGGTTTCAAGAGGAACAGTTTGAATTTGTGTTTCTGTTGGTAGATCTCGAAGTGTGTTTTGAAGTGAAGCACCAATTTTAGTTTTTAATTTTGTAGTTTCAGTTATGTTCAGCTTTCTTTGATCACTAACACTAAGTCTTTGTCTGATTGTTTTTATTTTTAAAAACTTAGAAGAGTCTGGTTTTGTTGTTAATCGTTCTTCTCCTCCATTTTCAGTCTTAAAAAATAAATGATTTTTTTAATCTAATTTAAAATCATTTGGATCTAAAAATTTGGGTGGATCTTGTCCCATGTTGTTATAAAAAGATTTCACTTTGCTTTCAATTAATTCTTGTTGTAATGATCTTTCACCTGTTTCTTCAAAAGCATTATCATTATCTTTGTTAATTGTGTAATCATCTAATTCAATTCCACCTTCAGCCATTTAAAAAAAAAAAATTTGATGCAAACATTCTGATCCGAACACAACAAACAT
This sequence comes from Stramonita haemastoma, assembly GCA_030674155.1. Lineage (NCBI taxonomy): Eukaryota > Metazoa > Mollusca > Gastropoda > Neogastropoda > Muricidae > Stramonita > Stramonita haemastoma. The sequence goes on from CM060341.1 coordinate 7,183,859, forward strand.
TTATGAGAAAAGTGCCCACAAAATGGGAAAACCGTTATGACAGGATGAATGTATATAGCTCTGTTCTGAATGCAGTGGGAAACCGGTCAGTGCTTGTGATAAGGAAGTGTCTTTGAAAGGGGAGTGGGGAAATTCTAGTTGTGAATAACCAATCTTCCATTACGCTGTTGTTGATGGTACAAAGCAGCCACCAAGTGCATTTATCAAAAGCTTGATTCAATAAAACAAGTCAATTGAATAAATTACACTCTGCTGCCCCCGAAGGCAGCCTTTGAAGCAGGGCATTGAATAGGAACATTGAAGCAAGTGGAGCAAGAAGAAGTTGAAGCAGAGCCCCGGTTATGCATAACCTTATTTTTAGAATCATGTCATTTCCCCTTGCTGGGTGGTTTGTGACAGGTGCTCTACTGTGAATGTTGATGCTCCAAGTCGGCTGGCACATGTGGGATCTGTTTCCAGTAGTTGGCATATTCTGAAACCTGCAGCATGACTTTAATTGCGTTCAGTCTACTGAGGAAGAAGTTTAAAGGAAGCCCAACACAAAAAAACTGTTTAAATCCAAAAAGTACACTTGCAAGTGCACGCAGTTTTCTAGCGTGGTCATCAGAATATCCAGTTTTTTCCTTCAACCAGTCTCCCCAATGTTGCTGTATTTCCCCCTGTTTTTGCCGAGTCTCATGCCAATCTTTACACAAATTCAAGAAATTCCCAAATTGTATGTAGATCATGATAGTTTGTGTATCTTGCCTTCGAATGTTCCTGACCCCTCTTTTCAGTCTGTTGATGATTTCATCTTCACTTTCAGTGTTGTTAAATAGGCTATCTGTAAATGCCTCTCTTGTTATTTTTTTTCCGATGTCAGCTTTGTTTGTAAGAAGGTATTCATGAAGTTCTGTTGGAGTTGAAAATTCTTTCCTGCTCTTTTTGATTGTACCTTCCCTTTCTTTGAATAAAGCTTCAAGTTTTCTTTTGGGTTTTTTTTGGCAGTTTCTGCGGTCCATGCTGTTGAGCTCGGGTAACAACGTCTTTCATTTTTCCAAAGTAAACAAAATATTCATGCAACAGCAGCTTTTCTTCCTCAGTCCAATTGTAAGCAGATGGAGGTGGCAATGTAGTAGATGCAGTAGATGACTGAGGTATTGGTTGTTGAGTAGGTTCAGTACTCATGATTGGGAAAATAAGTGGCGTGTCTTGAATAGAATAATCCAACAGAGCTTGATGTGCAGCGTTTGCTTCTCTAACTTCCTGAGCTAACTCTTGAGAAGAAGGACTACCTAGTAAATCCCTCTCTTCTTCTGAAAAAATGCTATCTTGAGACATGGAATCAATCAGCAAAGTTTTAAAGTCACAACGCTTTCCTGACTGGAAATCACACACGTCTACACAGCACAACACCACACCCGCAAATGACAAGACAGCTAGGTTCAGTTGCTAACAACACAAGTGCTGGGCGGAAATGTCGTCACTGTTACTAATCAGCTGATTCTATCTAGTCTTGTGATTGGGAAAGGTAAATAACATGTCTAGATACGTTTTTTTGTGTAAGGCGGGAATACCTTTCAGATAAGAGCACTCCACCCGCTATTGAAATTGGACTCGTGTACACACGACTTTGAATGCCGCTTTTGAATAGCGCAGATGGCTTAACCCATATCGCTCTTCCCTCTAACTCTCCGACCCCTTTTTTTTCATACCCCCATTTTTTTTAAGCTGCTCTCGAGGGGGCCAGGAATGTGGGAATTTTTTTTTTTTTTTTAGGGGGTGTGGGGAATTTTGTGTGGGGTGTGTGGTGTGTGTGTGTTAGACCCGCCTCATTAGGGGGTGGCCTGGAACCCCTATTTTCCATATCTCTCACCTTTGTTTATCCGTGCACTTCTGCGAAGGGGTACTTGGGCAAGTCTCTGTGAATCAGGTTTCCCCGAAAGTTATTTCCCTTTGATCTGTATTTTGGGCTGAAACCTTTGGTGACTCAGAACCTAGATTTGCAGATTGAACTGGAATCAAAATCCATTCATTCTCCTCATCCTCACTGTCCTCCCAAACTGGTTGAACTGGCATCTCTATCACTTTCTCCACTGGCGGAGCTACAACCGGACCTGTGACAGGCAAGAGATCTGTGCGGTTTAAAGTAAACTCACGCCCTCCAGTATGTGGACGCACAACGTACACATGAGTATCTTCAAAAGGCCTTGCCGTAACCACATGCAATTCCGGAAGCCACCGATCTTGGATCTTCCTTCTCCCAGTCCCCCTACTCTTGATGTAGACAAAGTCTCCTATCACAAGAGATGTATCCCTTTTGGGTTGTTCTTTTGAGCAACCCTCCGCTACCTTGAGGTAGTAGTTCTGCACCTTTGAGTGTGCCTCCAAAAGTCTTGCACGATGTTGACGGACCCAGTCTCTGGCACAAGAGGCCGACACTGTTTCCGTCCTAACCAGATATCCACTGGCAGATGTGGATTTTGCCCAAACAGGAGATAGTGGGGTGAGAATCCAGTGACAGAATGCGGGGTATTATTGTAGGCTGTACTAACTCTTGTAGGTGGAAAGGCCACCTTTTCTTTTGTTGAGCTGACAACGTCCGCAAGAGACCATGAAGTGTGCGGTTGAACCGTTCGCACTGTCCATTACCCTGTGGATGGTATGGAGTAGTCCTGGTCTTATGAATGCCATACATTTTGCAGAGAGAGCGAACCAGAGCAGACTCAAAATCTCTCCCTTGATCACTATGGATTCTCTCTGGCACCCCATAGCGACTGATCCACTCCTTCACTAAGACCTGAACAACAGTGTTGGCCTCCTGGTTCTTTGTGGACACAGCCACTGTGAACTTTGTGAAAACATCAGTCATGACCAACACATTTTCCTGGCCATCACTTGCCATGTCCAGCTTGGTGAAATCAATTGCCAAGATCTGAAGGGGATGACTGGCCTGGATATGCCTGGCAGGGGTTTTTGCAACAGTCTGCTTGTTGACCAAGCAACGAGAACATCCATCAATATACTGTTGTACATCTTTAGTAATGCCTGGCCAATAGACTCTCTGTCGCAAAAGACTGAGGGTGCGATCTAACCCTTGGTGACCCATTCCGTCTTGAAGGTCATGGAGCACATCCGGGCGGAGAGTAGATGGAAGGACCAACTGCTCTAACTCTCCCCAACAGAATCCTGGACTCTCCGTACATTACTCCTATCCTTCATCAACAACTTGGAATGTTGCTTAGACAAAGCCCTCTCCAAACCTCCAAGTTTCCCTGGCGGCTTGTTAGGCCAGTGATTGACCACCTGTCCCAATATGGGGTCTTCCCTCTGCAGCTTAGCTACATCTCTTGGTGCCGGTGCAGACAACAACTCAGTCTGCTTGCCAGACACCCCTTTTGACTCAGAAACTTCAAGAACCTGACACCAAGACTCCTGAACAGTCGCTACCTCGGGAGGTATACTAGTGCCTTTCCCACTAATGTCAACAAGGGGAGGAAACCTTGACAGAGCATCAGCTCGATTCTCTCTACCTGGCCGATACTTCACATCAAAATTGAACTGTGCCAGTTGGGCTGCCCATCTTTGCTCCAGGGCCCCTATTTTAGAGGACTTGAAATGAGCCAGAGGGTTGTTATCTGTGAACACCACAAACTGAGATCCTAACAAGTACCCTCTAAATTTCTCTGTCACTGCCCACTTCAGTGCCAACATCTCAAGCTTGAAACTGCTATAGTTGGCTTCATTCTTCTCTGTTGGACGCAACCAGCGACTTGCATAAGCTATCACCCTAGTAGCTCCATCTCCCTGCTTCTGACTCAGAATCGCTCCAAGCCCCTCATAGCTTGCATCTACCTCCAGAATGAAAGGTTGGGAGAAATCTGCAAATGCTAGAACCTCAGCCCCTGTCAAAGCCTGTTTCAACTTGTCGAAAGCTGCCTGATGCTTCTCCTGCCATGCCTTGCTAATAGAGGCAAACTTCCCTGTCTTGTCCTTGGAGTGCTGGTTGACCAGACTATGTAGTGGGCCTGCTGTTTGAGAATAGTTTGCCACAAAGCGGCGATAGTAACCAGCAAACCCCAGAAATGATCGCAACTCCCTCACATTCTGTAGAACAGGCCAGTTTCAAATTACCTCTGTCTTCTCAGCCTGACAACTCACCCCTTGGGCAGAGATAATATGCCCTAGGTAACTGACTTTTCCACGCAACAGCTGGCATTTTTCTAAATTGAGCTTCAACCCTGTTTCGCCAATTCTCTTCAAAACTCTTTCAAGATGCTGCAAATGGTCAGTGAAAGTGTTGAAGCATATCATCAGATCATCCAGATAGACCAACAAGAAGTCAAACAGAAAGTCTGACATGGCTGAGTTCATAACGCGCTGAAATGTGGCAGGTGCGCCAGATAGCCCAAAGGGCATCCTTGTGAACTCATACAGGCCAAACGGAGTGGTGAAAGCAGTCTTCTGCTGGTCTGTTGGGTCCATTGCAATCTGATGATACCCACTAGCTAGATCAAGAGTCGAGAAAAACTTTGCACCAGAAAGGGCATCAAAACTCTCCTGAATCCTAGGCAGGGGGTAAGCATCTTTCACTGTCTTACTATTCAGACGCCGATAGTCAACACAGAGGCGCATCTTTCCATTTTTCTTCCGAACTACAACTATGGGTGCTGCATAAGGACTAAGGCTTTCCCTAATGATCTCTTTTTCTAGCATCTCTTGAATGTGCCCCTTAACCTCTCGAAAATCACGGGGTGCCACTGGGCGATGGGATTGAACAACTGGAATGTCATCTGTAGTTCGAATCTTGTGTGACACTCTATCCGTGAAGCCAATGTCAGCATCATCTGAAGCAATGACAATCAATTTACTTGATGAGTGTATCTTATATACTGAACAAAGAAAACAAATATTGGTAAATCTGAAATCTGATGTCAAAGAATATAAGAATGGTATAGACAAATTAAGCAATGTTTTAGTAACTGATAATCATCAAGCTGAAATAATTCAATATGTTTGTTCCTGTTTTGAAAAAAGAGAACAATTGAATAAGATAGAATGCAACATGGTTTTGCTTTGTGGTAGTTTTGGGTGGTTTTTTTGCCTGCACATCATTTCAGTCATGCTGACCAGTGAATAGTATGTTGTATTGATGAATATGTTGAGTTTATTTTGTTGTGTCAATAAGTCCATGTGACTTTAATGGCAATAAATAATTTATGATTCTGATTCTGATTCTGCCGATAACGGGACAAGAGATCTACCACTAGTTGTTTCTGTTCTGCTGTACGAGGGAAATCTGACAGATCAAACATAGCACCTATGTCTGGCTCTGATGTCTTGGGATGCCTCTCTTTCTGAACACTGATTTCATTAGAGGTAACCTCCAACTGACAAGCATTCTGAGACCCTATCTCCTCAACTGCATGAAGCAATGCCAACGGGGTTCGGGGATGAAGATAGACATCCTCCTCAGACAGGTTGACCACTCTGACATACCTGGAGAAGTTATCAGCACCAACCAACGTGGGAACAACAAACAAACCTTGAGGTAAGGTATGCCCTGATGGTTCGGCAACAAGATTCCTTAGGGGCTTCTCTATGCCACTCACCTTCACCGCCACCAAGCTGCAGCCAGGAACCCGGGTTCTGCCCACTACCTTAGCCACTCCCCTCACCGAGGTATGCATGGCACGGATTTCATGGATAACTGGCTGTAAGCAAGGAGGAACACTATCATGCATACTAATCTTATCAAGGGGTGACACAACCTGCTGTAAAATATTCATCCCTAAAATAGCTGGTGTTTTCAACTTCTTAGCATAAGTGGAAGAATCTACAGAGCCCTTCACAACTAAAAAAGAAGCTCTACAACTCTTGCCAAACACTTGCACGGACCCTTTTAACAACCCTACATAAGGAATGTCTAGTCCATTTACTGCTTTAAGACTTAGCCAAGTTACTTGTTGCAAAGGTAACTTACTCAAATACTCCCTATACCAAGACTCTGTCAAGGTACTAACTTCACTACCTGTATCTACTAGAGCTTGAACTTCTTTCCCTTCTACACTAACCATTGTCCATGGACACTGTCCTGTCACACTGACTTTACCATCCCTTGTGTCTGCCTCCGTTGCTTGGCTGGCCACAACAGAGGACGCTAGTTTCCCGACTCCTTGTTTCGGGCCTTGTCCTTGTCCCTCTTCCTCTTCAGGCAGTCTCGTCTCAGATGGCCTCCCCTGTGACAGTAGAAACACTTACTGTCCTGTTTGCGGGTCTGCCCCCACTGGGAAGGTGGTCGTGCTGCGGGAGTTGTGGACTCAAGGCGCTTCGTGAGAGACATCAGGGAGGTCTGTAGGGCCTCAACAGTGGTCGTCAGCATGGCCACCTGCCGCCCCAGTTCAGCCACCTGTGGAGATGGAGCCGGAGGAGACAGGTGCTGCTGGAACACTGATGAGTTCACCAGGGGGGGGGGGGGGTGGGTGGACTCCATTGGGTCTCCTTCTTCTCTGGTCCACCTCAGAGCCTCATCCCTGATGGAAAAGAAATCCATCCCCTCCCTTTCTCTCACTAGCCTCCTGAGTTCTTGCTTGAGGGTGGTGGACTCAAGACCCTCAATGAAACGGTCCCGAAGCATATCAGAGGGGACACTATTCTTATCTCTGTCATTTGCTTGGTCCCTGAGATTTTTTAGGGCTTGTGCATATTCTAATACAGACTGGCCCGGGAGCTGGTGTCGGCTGTGAAACGCTGACATCAAGGTAGTCAGAGGCCTACTGTCCCCAAAAGTGTCACTCAGTACCTTAAGTACCTTTTCTGGAGAGTCATTTCCTTCTCTCCCAAGCACCTCCTGTCTGGCCTTCCCTTGTAGATGGCGGATGATGAATTCCACCACCACCGGCCCCGGTATTGTATAGGAGCCCAGGACCCTGATGACCTCGCTGATGAAGTCTTCGGCTGGCCCATCTGCTGACTCTCCCGTGAAGATTGGGAGTTTCGGCGGCGCCCACCACTGCATGCCTCGTGGCTGGTCCCCGTTACCCTCCATCGTCATCTGGTGCGTGTGGCTGTGTGTTTTGTTTCCTACCTGGTTGTGTCCTGCTGATCCTGCTCGCAGCGCCAATTTGTTGACAGGTTCAACAATAATGATTTCCCTCGGCACAAAGAACTACTCTGTGCAAGGCAGGGTACAAAGGTTGCAGAAGTTGTATTTTGACCTATAGGAAGAAACACACAGCTCAACCAGAAAAGCAGCTACTGTACTAGCTTGTCACATCTTTAGGGCTTCGACAGTTTGCGGACCACCAGTAGTCTTGCCGTCTTCAGGTTGTTGCAGGGAATGGCTGAGTGACTGCCCGCTTCCCTTACTTATTCACAACTATTTCTGTCCTCAACCAATAAATTTGAACTAAGCATGTCCAGGGGGGTGCCAGCTGACTTGGGCTTAACCCAATCAATTTAAAGTGGAAATTTGAAAAGAACCAAGTCAGCAAAAGTTGACCACAACAACACGCTTGTTGACCCATAAACTAGCAGGGCCAACCTGTTAATTGTCGCCAGCTTGTCTCAAGTGGCCAGCCACAGCTTGCCTGCCGACTCTCCCTCTCTAATCCTACCCATCGCTCTAACAAAGAAAGTCCAAGTCGGGTACACGTAGACCTTATGCCAGCCCCTGTAACACTCTTAAAAGAGAAGGGGAAGGAGGAGGGGAGGGGCGGGGAGGAGAGGGTTGTAGTCCAACATAGTGTCTAGTTATAGTGTCTAAAGTGCACACTATAACACACTCCCCAAGCTTTTAAATGCAATGTCCTCATTGCATGTCTACAGTCTTCATCAACAACATAGCCTGACAGAGAAACTGAGAACCAACCAATCTGAGAAACCTCTAAAACAAAACTCATGAAAACTCTCAGATTTCCCATCTAGGCCTGTACCAGCTAGGCCTACTTCAAAACCAACAATTCCACAACGGGCTTCAAAATAAACAACACTAGATTTACCCAACAAAATACTATTTGCCATACTCATCATATTCTATCAGCTTCCTCATAGCCTCCTGTGTTACCATTAATAAACACAAAAATTCAATGACAAATGCCAACCAGTATAATGTAAAACCATATGCAAAAAATGACAATAACCTTCAAAATCAAACAATTTGCAACAGAAAAGTAACATAAAACATTCATTGTTACATCAACACATCCTGAAAGGAAAAGAACAAAGCATTCATAGTTACTACAACTGCAAATGCCAACCTAGTAACTACAACCACACATCAGCTAGCACATGCTACTGCCCTGATAGGAATGCCATTTTTCCTACTTGCCATAAACCTATCTCTGCATGGCAAAGGCTCTTTCCTGAACCATTTTCCTCTGTCAGGAACCTTATGGGACAAACCCACATCAGACCTTGAAACACCATGTTTTTCTCCTTTCGGATGAGATACAACACCATGCAAACCTACACCAACTGGTTTGCACAAAGATCCCAAAGATCTTGTTTCAGTCACCCTGCCAATAAGTAAACCGTAAGGTTCTGGGTTCATTCCCATCCCCGCCCTTCCTTCCCAGTTAGACGGACAAATTCGAACTGAATGTCAAAGTAATTCAGATGAGGCGATAAACCGAGGCTCCGTGCGCGAATGCACGCAGAACATCTTGTACGCGCGTTAAAAAACCGTTTCGCCTTTCAAAAGAACAGGCCATTGTGTGCCTGTAGGAGTGGATGGCAACAACAACAACAAAAAAGACCAGCATATACACAGGTGTCGTGTTTAGACACCATCCCTGAGAAAAAAATCGAGTTGGAGTCCCAAGGGCAGTACAGGGCTGTAGACCTACATTGCAACGGTCTGGCAGCTCCCGCAACGGCACTGGAACCCTTCGTATCGGCGATTGCCTTTCCAATGGACCATTCCAATTACGTGGATAGAGGGTGGGGTCTGCTGCATGGGTAACAGCTTTCCCTATATACCTATTTACCCAGGTTTTGGGCTCTAGAGCCTAGAGCGCAGCTCCATAGTCTTCCGAGACTGAATAATGCCTATTATTTTATTTCTTTATACAGGGAAATTATCTGGTCAACAGTGCGAAGTGCCAATCTCACAGGGAAAGCTCCCCAAAGACAGGGTCGTCATCGCTGCTGACCATCGTAACACTTCTGGATCCCCTGTTCCTGTGGTCACCTGCCCATTGCTGCACGTCACCCATCTGGGTTTGGCCTGTGACCAGCACAGTCTGTGCTCGGGTCAGCTGGACAGCAGAGGCACTGTGTCACGCGTCACTGCCTCGTGCAGAGTGGCCACGGGTCAACAGACAGCAACTCCTTATTTCATCTGTCAGACAACCGGGAAGCACATGCCCTACAGCTTGGTGTGTGACCTGAAAGAAGACTGCGGGGACAACAGCGACGAAGTGAATTGTCACTTCCCGCTTTGTGATGACAACAGTTTCACCTGTGGTAGTGGACAGGTTGATATTTTGGGTTTGTTTGCGACAGACAGACAGACAGACAGACAGACAGACAGAGATATTTGATTTGATTTGATTTGGTTTATTCTTTTATATCGAATATAATGGAAGAAGCACTCTTGTGCTTTTTTACATCCAGTCCCCGTGTGTATGCAGTTTTGTAAATGTCATCTTATCCCACCTGCACACGATGACCTAATCTTACGAAAAGCGGAACAGGATTTAACGTGTGCACAATATGTTCTGAAAAGAGAGAGAGAGAGAGAGAGAGAGAGAGAGAGAGAGAGAGAGAGAGAGAGAGAGAGAGAGAGAGAGAGAGAGAGAGAGAGAGAGAATGACAATGACAAATGATTTTAATGTGTTAGGTTTTCAACCCATTCACATGGGACAGATGGGGGAGGGACCGAAAATCGAAAGTACAAATCAACATCGAACGTTATACAATAGCAAAGAGTCTTCGCGAATGGATTCCAAAACGCGGTACTGTTTTTATGCACTTCCACAGTTGTGTGGATGCCAATGGTAGTCACAGAAGGGTCGGCATTCCTGCAGCAAGGAGAGATACACCAGGTGTGGGCACAGGGCGTCACTACCGATGGGGTTGTACTGGTGGCTGGTCTCCGGAGAGGGTGTCGGGAAGATCTCGTTCCAGGCCTGTTTCTTTCTCGTGTGGCTGGAATTGACTATTGATATTGTCTATTCTGTTCATTAATTTCTGCATAGATTCCATGAATATCTTGCATTCCTCACTTGACAATGTAGCATCACAACTTGATGTATTGACAGCAGCTACATTTTCAACACTGATTTCACTTTGATTCTCAGACTGGCTGTCCTCTGACACATCTTGTGTGCAGTGTTGCTCTTTCAGGGACACAGACGGTGGTGTTGATGTGTCATGATGCATTGTGAACAAGCCTTCATTCTCAGTGTCATTATCAGAGTAAGATTTGTCACTCTCATCTGCTATCATCATTTCACAAGGGGGCACTGTCACACACGCTGGGTTTACATCGTGCAAACTGGTAGGAGTCTGTTCCTTCTGCCGTGTTGCACGTGCGTATTGAGCCGCGTAACGTGGCGTGTCAGTGGGCCTGTCATCCCTAAATGTGTCGAGGGCAGTGGCATTCTTCGTATTATAAAATAAACTGGGAGGTGTGGGCAAAAACAAATCTGAAGGAGATAAAGCTTTTTCTTGTTGTTTATTCATTAGACTAACCTTGTAGGTCTCTAACCTCCTTCTGTCCCTGGCAATCTGCGTTGCTCCCTTCCTTCGAAAGCTGACACTGTCACTGTGGCTGTGTGTAGCAGGAGGTTGTTGGGTTGCAGACAGGCGCAGCACAATTACTGTTTGTTTTTCTCTGCCGTCGATTCTGTAGGAGCTCAGCTGCATTTCTTGCAGTAATGTGTTCAGGACAGTTTCCAAACAAAGCGGTAGTCCTGTCACTGGCATACTTACAGCCTTTTTTAGCGGAAAATCACAATTATTTTCTCTGAGTGTCGAAATGTCGTCTTGCTGGTAACCAAGCAAGGGAAGCCACCTCGAGAGAGAGAGAGAGAGAGAGAGAGAGAGAGAGAGAGAGAGAGAGAGAGAGAGAGAGAGAGAGAGAGAGAGAGAACACTGAACACTGAACACTGAACACTAAAATGATTTAATGTACATTGGCCTTGGACCACAATACATTTGTTGGGCTTGGGGTTCGGCAATGGATTCATTCATATTATTAGCAATGCAAATGCATAAACAAGTTATTATCAACGATTAAAGAGAAAAAACACAATTATTCCATTTCATGATTGAAACCTGAAATCAACCATGATATAGCTACAAAAGAACAAAAATGATGTCTAATTAAACATGCATATTAAGTATATATCTGATCGTAACAGCAAGTCAAGATAGCACTTGGGTCAACAATATTTTCCTTTTGTTAATAGAATGAAAAATATATCTAGACAAACTGTGCCTGTACTCGTCATTTGTTGCTTTGAGCAGATCTGGTAATGGCACATTGACGCACTTGCTTAAGAACTTTTCCCTCAAGTCTGTGTACATGCAACATTCCATAAGAAAGTGGGCTTCATTTTCAACTATTGTTTTACAAAAAGGACACATTTTTTCTTGAGCATTTTCATTATACCTGTACACATTATTATTAAGAGGTAGAACGTTACATCTTGCTTGAGTAATTGCTACTCGAAAGCAGTAGACATCAATAGAGTTTATTTATTGCTCTTTTTCAAAAATACTTTTAAACGATCTGTAATTGTCATACCTCTCTTTATCTCGTATAGTCCCATCCCATTCTTGAATGAACAGATCCACTAATCTTTGTTTAAACATACCTAAGAAAGCTTTTACATCTCCCACACTTTGCTGCATCCAAACAATGTTAAAACCTGTTTCACACAAAATTTCTCTTATTTTTGAAATCCAGCAATGTTTCCCATGTCTATCTAACTCTAGCTGCATGCAGTAATCATTATATGATATTCTATTTTGATCTAATTGCAGTAGTTTTAACCAGTACTTAATGGCTCTTATACAGGAATTGACATAAAGTGGATATCTTCCTAAATCACCGTATACCATCTTATTGGGTGTCCTTACTGGTACACCTAAAAATCTTTTACATGCCATCAAATGGATTTTCTCAATGTGTTCTAGTCTGTTTGTGCCCCATATTTCTGATGAGTACAATAGAATTGGTTGATTCTTAATATCGTAAATCTTGAAGAAAGTACGAACGTTCATCTCTGTATATCTATGAAAGACTTTATTTAACTGAATCACTGCCTTCCTTCCCTTAGTGACTAAATGTTCTGTACCCAATTTACAGCTAATCTTTGTTGTGAAATTAAACCTAAATAACAATACTGGTTCACGACTTCTAACCTAATACCACTATAATACCATTGTTCCTGTTTTGAAAGAAATCCCCCTTTCCTAAAGACCATCACCTTTGTTTTATTGATGTTGACACTCAATTGTAAATTATTACAGCAGTCTTTTAAAATATTTAATTGATGTTGCAAACCTCCTGGGGTTGTTGAAAACAGTGCAACATCATCTGCAAACATCAGAACAAAGATATCCATAATATTAGGTAATAACTGGACTCCGTGCCTTCCTTTTTTTTTATTCATATCATCAGCTAGCTGGTTAATGAATACTGAAAACAACGTAGGACTCAGAACACAGCCTTGCCTGACTCCTATTGGACATTAAAAAAAACTCTGATAATTGGCTATTTGTGACGCTCCACCACGAAATGAGTCGCTTAGCACATTACCCAATTTTGCGCTAGGAACCTTTAAAGGCAGGTGGGGGTCAAGTTGTCAATTTTGTGATTTTGATATATTATTAAACTAGATCTGTTTATTTATCTTATAATGAAATATCAAGGTATAATTTTTATTCCTTTTGCTTTTAAATATGTTTTGAAAATACCAAAGCACTCATTCTGACAACCTGTTACTAAAATAAACATGCCCGTTTCTCATTTTGCCACATCCTGCAGTCTATCATTTCAATTTGTAATAATGTTGCACAGAATTGTCCGATTTTCAATCTGTTTTTTGTATTTGATAGCCGCTTTATTGCACATTAATAACATGTCAATAACTAAAAAATGACCTCATGTGCACTCCGTCTCATTATGTGGTGGAGCGTCACATTTATTCGTATACACGATAATACTGAGTTATACATGGCTGATAATGAAGCAAACAGTTTTCCATTTACCCCCTGACTTTTAATACAACTCAAAAGTTTATCATGTTTAACCGAGTCAAAAGCTTTTTTAAAGTCAACAAATGCAACGTACAGCTTTTTACCTTTCTTAGACATACACTTCTGGACAATTGAATATAGATTGAAAATCTGGTCTATCGTAGAATATCTTTTCCTAAAACCTGCTTGATTTTCACATATCAAGTGATTATTTTCTAGCCACGAATATAACCTTGTGTTTAATATAGAAATATAACATTTAGATAGTATACTCAGTAATGATACTTCCCTATAATTGTCTACTAGCTCTGGATCCCCCTTTTTATAAATCGGAATAATAATGGCTTTAGACCATATCTGTGGATATATACCTTTACTGAAAATGGCATTGAAAAGCTTGAATATGAACTGTTTAGCTTCACTAGTTACATTTTTTAGCATTTTTGCAATAATTTTATCAATCCCGCATGCCTTACCAGACTTCAGTTTATGTATAGCTCTATTTATTTCTTCTTCTGTAATCTCTCTATTTAGTTCATGTTCACCATGCAGAACAGAATTATTAGTGCCTTAAACCTACTTGACAATGACATAGATGATGCTCTGGAGCAATTTACACAATGCCTGAATGAAGCTAGCAGTTGTATGCTCACCAGACATCATACTTGTCAGAACAAACGGTCAAGGTGGTTTGATGATGAGTGTCATCAGGTTAAGAAAGAGACAAGAAGAGCCTTGAATTTATTTAGAAAAACAAAAGACCAGAATGACAGACAGATATATGTTACAACACGGAAAAAATATAGACATTTATTAAAGACTAAACGCCAAACATTTAGAAAACAAAAAGTAGAGTCTCTAGCTAACAATAGTTCAAATTCAGCACTGTTCTGGAAAGACCTGCGGAGTATGGGTTGTGTTAATAAAGATAGAGTTTCAAACAAAATAAATAAGACAGACTGGGTTAACTATTTCAAAGAGGTATTTCAAAGTAATGAAGCAGTATTTAGTCAATGCATACACACAGAAGCAGATCTGTTAGAAGACAGAGAGAGAGAGAGAGAGAGAGAGAGAGAGAGAGAGAGAGAGAGAGAGAGGGGGGGGGGGGGGGGGGGGGGGGAGGGGGAGTGAGTGAGTGAGTGACGTTATTTTCCTCAATTATCATTATTTTCAAACTTTTCATCATCATCATCAACAGCATCATCATTATCATTACGATCATTACTTCATTGGTATCATTAATATTGGTCATATAAGAGCAATTACAAAGGCGACTATGGTGATGCCATTTATTCCTCCTCCTATTTTCTAATTCTTTAACATTTTCTGTTTTCTTTATTCTTGTCCTTTTGGTTTAAACATTGTTTATTTAATACACATACAACATAATCGAAAAACAATACAGCATGGGAAAGGCATTCAGCTACAGCTTACCTTAAGCCCCCACCTTGAGGACTTAAAACTTGATGCTGATGCAGACTTCTGACGTATATAATTATGAACAAAATCGCTTTCCATATATATAAATGCCATAATGCAGACTTCTGACGTACATAATTATGAACAAAATCGCTTTCCACATATATAAATGCCATAATGCAGACTTCTGACGTATATAATTATGAACAAAATCGCTTTCCATATATATAAATGCCATAATGCAGACTTCTGACGTATATAATTATGAACAAAATCGCTTTCCATATATATAAATGCCATAATGCAGACTTCTGACGTATATAATTATGAACAAAATCGCTTTCCATATATATAAATGCCATAATGCAGACTTCTGACGTATATAATTATGAACAAAATCGCTTTCCATATATATAAATGCCATAATGCAGACTTCTGACATATATAATTATGAACAAAATCGCTTTCCATATATATAAATGCCATAATGCAGACTTTGACTATATAATTATGAACAAAATCGCTTTCCATATATATAAATGCCAATGCAGACTTCTGACGTATATAATTATGAACAAAATCGCTTTCCATATATATAAATGTCATAATGCAGACTTCTGACATATATAATTATGAACAAAATCGCTTTCCATATATATAAATGCCATCAACAAAAAATTGGAAGAAAACAATATAAAACACTAACTAAACTAAAGAAAACAAACTGTGCACAAACACACTGGGAAAATGTGAGACCAAGGCAAGAAACTCTGCAAATTACTCAGCTCAATAATTTCCTACCTTTACATTTCATCACAGAGAGAAGGAAGAGAACTCCATTGCAAAATCACTGACATTATTTATGTTATTTGTTACTTTTGTTGTAAAATCGTTTGAATTTAAGCACTGTTTTGATAATGGTAATGTCATCATTAAATATTACTTGTCTGTCCCCATAAAATACATTTTCATTTCATCTGGTTTTTCAGAATCGATTGTTTGATGGCAAACAGTAAAATAATGTGGACAGTGAAAACAAAAATGTCATCACCATTTTTCCCCTTTAGATGTCGGTCTGCATTCTCTCCTTTATGTTTTGGTTTTTCTTATAGTGCATCCCTTCAAGCCGCATTTGTGATGGGGTCAGTGATTGTAGAACGTCAGTGGACGAGATTGGCTGTACCCACACTGATCCTGACACTGTCAGGTACAGTGTGGTCAAACCTCCAGCAGTGGTCAATTTGGATGTAGAAGGACACTTCATGGTTGTTCCCCTAGCTGATGGTACAGCCCACTGTCCACCTACACACTACCTGTGTCCAGGTGATAGGTTTTGCTTACCTGTCTACACCAGGTGTAATGGCATGCACGATTGTCCAGGTCATGAGGATGAAATGGGGTGTGATGCATACACTTGTGAAGGACTGTACCGATGCCGGGGACTGGACAGACGAATATGCATGCACGTGCAACACCTGTGTGATGGTGCAGCTCAATGTCCACAACAGGATGACGAACTGATGTGTCAGATGGACGAGGTCTGCTTTAACCAATGTGTCTGCTTTGGTAATCCACTGGCTCGCTCAGAGACTGTTCTGCATCTCCGTTATGTAGATGCCAGAGGTACGGGACTGACCTTAGACTCTGTCATCAACAACACTATGCTGATCCATTTGAACGTGGCGGCATGTGGCTGGAGAAATGTCAGTGAAATCACATTACCTAACCTTCGTGTCTTGGATCTGAGTGATAATTTACTCTACGATCTCGACTTCAACCACTTCACACCGCTAAAGAATCTGAGGGAACTGGCTCTTGCTGGCAATCCTCTGTCACCTAGTCTTTCTGGCTTCAGTGGAAGTTTCCGGCTAACATCATTGGAAAGACTGAATATGTTTAGAGTCCTGGACCAGCATTCCAATTTGCAATTGTTCTCTGACTCTATGCCTGAGGTACTTATTCTAGATTTATCCTTTAGTGGACTGGAATCCCTGAAGACAAAGTCTTTGTTCAGGAGGTTACAGATTTTAAACTTGCAGGGCTGTCCTGTGTCTGACTTCAGCCCTGACTTCATGAAAGAAATGCCGGACTTGAAGCAAGTCACTGGGGACAACTACAAGCTGTGCTGTTCAGCTGTGTTGCCGGAAAGTTTCACTGGAAAATGTGATGCCCCAGTAGATGAAATCTCCTCATGTGAAAATCTGCTCAGGTCTGCCTTTTATGAAATCAGTGTTTTTCTCTTTGCCATTTTTGCATTAATTGGAAACCTGGCAGCTTTCTATATCGTTTGAAGTTGTTTTTTTCAGGGAAAAATAGGGTTGGCTTTGCGGTATTCGTCATTCATTTGGCTATGTCTGACTTTTTAATGGGACTTTACCTTTTTTATAATTGGAATAGCAGACCGTGTATATGCTGGCGTTTACCTGTGGCATGACATAGCATGGAGGCACAGTGCCACTTGCAGCATTGCAGGATTCCTGTCCTTTCTGTCTTGTGAAGTATCGTCATTCCTTATCAGCATCATTACCTTGGATCGATTTCTTGTCATTCGTTTCCCTTTCAGTCGTCTTCGTTTTGGAGTCACATCTGCTCACATCGCCTCTGTTATGACATGGGGACTGGGGGTGATCCTGGCCTCCATACCTTTACTTCCTGTGACAGACAACTGGGCGTTTTACCGCCAGAAAGGAATCTGTATTCCTCTGCCAGTCACAAGAACAGACTTCCCTGGCCGCCATTATTCCTTCAGTGTCATGATTGTGATCAACCTGGTCATGTTTTTGTTGATTGCAATAGGTCAGAGCCTCATCTACTGGTCAGTGACAACTACCGCAATGTCAGATGATGGACTGAAGAGTAAGGACAGTGCCATTGTCAAGAACACAAGCAGATCCAAAGAAGCCACCATAGCTCGTCGTCTTTTGGTTATTGCCATGTCCGACTTTCTGTGCTGGTTTCCCATTGGTCTCTGTGGACTTCTGGCCAAGCTGGACATCCCTGTGTCAGGGGAGCTCAATGCAGCAATGGCCACTGTTGTTCTGCCCTTCAATGCAGCTCTGAATCCCTTTCTTTACACATACACCGCCTTGAAACAAAAACAGAAGAAAGAGAAAATAATCTGAAGACACTTATCATTACTCATGTAAAGAATGAAATAAACTGTCTTCAGTCATCGAGAAATGTACAATAACACACTACCTAACAAACAGAGAAGTGTATTAACTATTCTTTTTTTTTTTAATGTCATCATTACTGAAGAAGACACAGTCTGTAATTTGTTTTTTTTAACATCAGTTGAATTTGTTGTGTTTGTGCAAGTGAATATACGAATAATTTTGATTGACAATGTTTTTTTCTCTTCAAGTGACAATATTTCATGGCTCTTTAGCCATCCTGCTTTGGCACATAATAAGTAGTTTATATTTTCGTCTTTTCGTAATGTCCTGCCTTCAGATTCACATTACAGGAGATCTTATTGCACAAACAATGAGATCTGACTAACCTTGCTCCAATCATACCAGACAATGGGTATATTCCAGTTTCACCATTATATCAGATTAGTCACTGTGCTTTTTTTAAGTCTGAAAAGGTGTTTCAAAGACTTAAATTTGCATTTTTTTCCCCAAAGTAGCAATATTTTCATAACCCCAAACTTCACAGCCATATAACAATACCGGAAGAACCATTGTTTTATAAAGATCGAGAACAAAATCAACAGATATATTATGATTTCTGCTCATCTGCATCAAAGAAATGATTGAATTTTGTGCTTGTTGATGTAATTGTTGTCTTACCTTTGCAAAACTTACTGTTTTGACTAGAGATTATCCTTAGGTATCTATAAGAATTAATAATGCTGAAATGTTTGTTTCCAAATCTAAATCGCACTTTCTGGCTTTTCTTAGCATTGAATATCATTACTTTTGTGTTATCAATGTCAACATCTGATTTCCACTCATAATGTGAGTTATGGGTTAACAGTCACGCTAGAAGAAGGATGGATGTTACATAGAACAATTACCTATGGTCATCTTCCCTCTGACAGTTAACAGGATTTTTTTTATCCCATCTTTACACTGTCCACAGTCAGGATGCTAATCACAAGATATCTTCACAATGTCCATCAACGCTTAACCTGAGAAAAAAGAAGACCAGTCATATTATCTTCACAATGTCGATCAACGCTTAACCTGAGAAAAAAGAAGACTAATCATATCTTCACAATGTCCATCAACGCTTAACCTGAGAAAAAAGAAGACTAATCATACCTTCCCACTGTCTGTTAACAGTCAGACTGAAAGAAATTCTATCCACGCTGCAAAAAGATTTATCATATCTAGGCATTGACAGTAAACCTAATAAAAGATTTATCCATCATTACCACTGTCATTTACCCAAAGGACAAAAGATTTATTATGATATCTTTCATTTGGCAGTTAAATGAAATTAAAAAAAATTACCACATCTTCCCTGTAATAGTTGACCACAAAGATTTTTTTTAATCACATCTTCCCTTTAGCAGTTAACCTTAAAGAAGAAGATTTATCCCATTTTCCCTTTGACCGTTAACCTCAAAGAAAAGTTATTATATCTTCCTTTTAACAGTTAATCTCAAAGAAAAGATTTATCCCATTTTCTCTTTGACAGTTAACCTTAAAGAAGATTTATCACATCTTACCTTTAGCAGTTAACATTAAAAGAAGAAGATTCATCCCATCTTTCCTTTGACAGTTAATCTCAAAGAAGAAGATTTATCACATCTTTCCATTGCATTGACATTTAACTTGGAAGAGACAAAATTTACCATACCTCCCAAATGACAGTTAATCTGTTAGAAAGTTTCTCACATCTTTCCTCTGACTGATAACGTGAAAGATGAAACATTTATCCCATTTTCCCACCGACATTTAACCTGATAGGGAGTAGACTTATAGCGTCTTCCCTTTCGACATTTAACCTAAAAGAAAGAAACTTTATTACATCTTCCCCTCTGACAGCTAACCTGAAATAGAAAATGTATCATTATCTGCCTACTTCCAGTTAACTTCAGAGAAAGATTTATCAGATTTTCTCACGGGAAGTTGACCTTAACTAACCTGAAAGAGAAAGATTTATCACTTCTTTCCACTGAAAGTTACCCTGAAAGAAAAAGATTTGTCTAATGGCTCAGTGGTCAGAGCACTCACGTTTCCCAAGCTAAGGTTAATCAGCTTTGAGTGTCTTTACCAAGTGGATGGGCAACCGTTTTTGCGCCTTGGGTTCAAAACAGCTCCCTTTTCATCCATCTGTTTATTGGTAGGGTTACCTGCCTCTTTATGCACAGGGAAGGTCAAGTAGGGAGGGAGAGGAGATGGGTGATGTCCTCAATATGCTGGCCCCAAGAGAAACTGAGGCTCTGGCACCTCATGACCACACAGGTTCTTCTTCTTCGCCGTTGTCAAACGCGTTGTTGTCAGTCATAATTATGAGCTAAAATGCGTTAGCAGCTGCTGAACACCAGACAAGTCAGGCTCAGCAAATCCGATTTTGGCGTGGAGAGAATTGTCATCTTTGAAGTATTTCTGGAAAAAGGGCAGGACAACTGACGAAGAATGCAGAAAATAGACATGAAGGAGGTGACAGCAAGAAAAAGAACAAGTCAGAAACAGAGGGATGGAAACAGAGAAACTTCTTAGCATATAACTTCCTGAAGGCGGGGATGGTATTTACACTGACAGGCCCCCTGCATCCTCACGGAGTAACATAAGTTATGGGAACACCTTTACCTTTAACTTACTTCTACGTTATATTATTCTTTAATACATTCCAGCCCTGCTGTGTCTCTTAGTGAGACTACAAGGGACTCTGAACTGGTGCTGGGTCTCCCCAGATGTCATCAGTGGTGCCTGTTGAGGTCTGACATAACCAAGAAGGAAGTGACAGGAAGAAAAAGAACTAGCCAGAAACAGAGGGATGGTAAAGACGGGGGACGGGATAGCCTAGTGGTCAGAACATTGCGCTCGCAATTTGACGACCGGGTTCGATTCCCGTTGACACAGGGGTATATTACTATAGGAAATGCAGATCACAAACCTGTCAAGCAATCTAAAAGCAGATGCAGTTCCATACCAGCATTATTACATCATCTTCATTTTCATTGATCATCATGCAATAATAAAAATTGCCTCTGATTCGGTTTCTCCATACACTTCTGTGTCTGTGGTGTCGGAACAGCAGCACTGGGATATTACAGAAGATGAGGCAACAAAAAAAGGAGTACACATCTGTATGTCTTCTAACCCCCCCCCCCCCCCCCCCCCCCCCCCCCCCCCCCCATCCCCCACTCCATCACAAACACACATGGGCACGTGCACAGATAGAGAGAGGAGAGAGAGAGAGAGAGAGAGAGAGAGAGAGGAGAGAGAGAGAGAGAGAGAGAAGAGAGAGAGAGAGAGAGAGAGAGAGAGGAGCCTGTATTGCATGTAGGTAGTGTAGCCCAAATAAAAGATATCTCCTCTCTACCTATCTGACTGTCTGTCCATCTGTCTCTCAGGTTTCAGAGCAGGACCGAACACAACAGAACAAATTTTCAACCTTAGTCTACTCTGGAGAAATACTTGTAATACCAACAATATCTTTACTATCTCTTTGTAGACCTTAAGAAGACATTTGACAAGTCTGGCATGCAGCTCTGCTGGCAACCATCAGGCTGAAAAACAACAAAGCCAACCTGATCAGAACCATTGAAAGCTTCTATAGCCAGGCAACCAGTACAATGTACTGTAACAGCAATATAGGAGATTTGGCTCTCGCCCTCAGCCCTGACCTGATTAAGTCAGTTGACATTTTACCTCCCCTTTGTAGCGATCACAGTGTCCCTTGTGCGACACTAAAACAGCACGTTCTGAAACAAAGGACGGTTCAAAAGGCAATATTCATTTATTACAGGTTAAATACTGACATTTTTTGCAATTTTTTGACAAACATAAACTGAGAAAATCTTAATGCAATAGTACAATCCAACTGATGTAGCATGTGAACTTTTTACTGGAAGACTTATGAGGGCTACAAAACAATATAAACTGTAAAGGTAAAGGTGTCCCATAACCTAGGTGGTTGTAGGGGAACCAGACATCACAGACCTCAGTTTCTCTAGAGGCCAGCATATTAAGGGCGGCGCCCATCTCCTCTCCCTCGCTGCTTTACCTTCCCTGACCCTAAAGAGGGTAGGTATCCATTTACAGCTGGCTGAACTGGGTGGGGGGGGGGAAATTGTACTAAGGCCAAGACTGACATATTGACGGTCACCCATCCAACAGGTAGCCAAACTCAACGCTGCTAAACTTCACTTAGGGAAAGCCAGTGCTCTGACCACTTAGCTATCCCGCCCCCTCAAACAATATACGCCATCCAAAACTATATAAGTAGGTCTGGGGAATACCCCACAGTTTGATATTCAAACGAATACGATTAGTCAGAAAAATAAATAAACTCCATAAAATGGTTAAAAAAAAAAAAAAGATCTGCAAATCGATTGGGAACACTTTCTAAAATAAGGAATGAAGTCGTAAAAACTTAAAAAGTTAGGTTAAGAAAGTTAGAATACTATAGCAAATTAAGTGGTATTGTTGTAAACCCAATTTGTTTAAACAAAAGAATTGGTGGAGAATGTCAAAGCAATTTTTGATAAAAAGGTATAGAATCCAATGATATACCTTCACGAACTAAAAAGGGCAAGTTGTACTATTCTGTTGTTTAAAAAGCAACTGTGTTTACCAAGTTTTCCATAAACCACTGCAAACTAGAAAACTAAAGTGATCCTCTGCCATGTGTGGATTTTAATGCTTGGTGAAAGAAATAAAGTAGTCTTAACTGTTTCCAAAGTCCAAGGCACGATCAAACAGTTGGATAAAAAAGAGCATCTAGTCTTTATTTAAGTCAGAACAGATTATTGATTGTTTCAGCTGATGTGGTTTCTATTCCACTATTGCACCTGGTGATGTAATTTGTATTCCACTAACTTCATTCTTTAATCCATGCCTGTTTCAAAGTAAATTTCCCCAGCTTTGGAAACTAGCTTATGTTACGCCTGACTATAAAAAGGGAAGTAAACATGAGTGCACCAACTACAGGCCAATATATCCCCTAAGCTGAATTGGTAAATTGTTCAAAAGGTGTTTAGAAACATGTGTATGCCTTTTTCACATCTAAAAATCTTACTACTAATGCTCAGTCAGTGATTTGACCATCTGTCAGCTTCTTACTATCTATGATGAATTAGTTGAAAATTATGATACAAGTGCACTTGTTCAATCTGTATTCTTTGATATTTCTCAGGCATTCGATCATGTATGGCATAGAGGTCTTTTATACAAACTAGAGAACATAGGGATAAGAGGCAAACTGTTACTTTGGTTTAATGACTATATTTCTGACATGTATCAGTGTGTTGTGGTGAAAGGTAAAAAAGTGTGATGAAAAAAGAGTACCCAAGGGATTACCACATGGATCTGTCCTTGGTGTTTTCCTGTTTTGATTTAGATCAATGATACATTTTGCAATACGCAATCAACTGTCGAACAATTTGAAGACGACACAAGCATGTCTCTAGCACTCGAAAACTCTATTACTAGAAAAGACATACAACAAACTAACCTGGATAGGATAGACACATGGGCAAAATCGTGGAATGTTAGATTTAACAGATCGAAGACAGAAGTATGAACAGAAGGTTAGATTTAACAAATCAAAGACAGAAGTACGAATAGAAGGTTAGATTTAACAGATCAAAGACAGAAGTATGAACAGAAGGTTACATTTAACAGATCGAAGACAGAAGTATGAATAGAAGGTTAGATTTAACAGATCGAAGACAGAAGTATGAATAGAAGGTTAGATTTAACAGATCGAAGACAGAAGTACGAATGGAAGATTAGATTTAACAAATCAAAGACAGAAGTACGAAATGTATCTATCAGAAATGTAACAGCCCATGACCTCACTTTTGTAAATTAACACTACAGCAACATGACCTACCTAAACATTTAGGCCTTGTTCCTCAAGAAATTGCAAGTGGGGAAGCCACATAGATAGTATAGCACATAAAGTTGGGGTTCTGATCAATTGTCTTTGGTCTTACAAACATAAGCTTTACTAGGAAGGCCCTAGAAACAATATATAAATCCTTTATTCTACCTATATTTGACTACGCAGATATCATCTGGGACAACTGTACAAACAAGCAGTCTTACTTC
Source organism: Stramonita haemastoma (assembly GCA_030674155.1). Classification (NCBI taxonomy): domain Eukaryota; kingdom Metazoa; phylum Mollusca; class Gastropoda; order Neogastropoda; family Muricidae; genus Stramonita; species Stramonita haemastoma. Next base: position 7,207,699 of record CM060341.1, read on the forward strand.
TTGGAAAATTTACGTTTAGATGTAATGCGCATCATAACTGGTTCCACTCGCAGAACAAACCACCAAAATTGTTACAAAGAAACCTGATTCTGTGCATTGCAAGAGACTAGATGAGGGCATGAAATAATTTTGCACTTTGAGATAATTAACAATAGATGTCCTAGGTATCTTTCAAACCTGTTACCACCATTGGTATCAGATGTTATTCCCTACCACCAGACACAGACGCATGGAACGGCTTGTTCCAGCTCACCATACAGGCATAGACAGCACGTCTTTCTTCCCCTCAACAACAACTATGTGGAACAGTCTCCCTCAGTGTATTCAGCGGATCCAGTCACTAGGTCAGTTAAATGTCTTCTGTCTTCTATTGACACTTCAGTACCACCTTACTATTACCCTGGTAATAGGAAAGAGCAAGTCATCTATTGTGACTTAAGGCTTCACGTGAGTGATCTTAATTCTAATTATCTACCTACCTACCTATCTACCTCTCTCTCTTTCTCTCTGTCTCTGTCTCTGTCTCTCTCTGTCTCTCTCTCTCTCTCTCTCTCTCTCTCTCTCTCTCTCTCTCTCTCTCTCTCTCTCTCTCTCTTCTATCTATCTATCTATCTATCTATCTATCTCTATCTATCGGATAGCCTAGTGGTCAGATCATTGCGCTGGCAATTTGACAACCGGGGTTCGAGTCCGGTGGAGGAAATTTTTTCTCCTGGAGTTAACATCAATACTGACTCCACTCTCCCCAAAAGTCCTTCCGATGAGACTTTTAACCCAGGCCCGTTAGCGAACGCACGCAGAACATCTTGCGCACACGTTAAATCCTGTTCCGCTTAATGTAAGAGTAGGCCATCGTGTGCCGGTGGGAACAGATGACAATATTTACATAACTGCATACACACGGGGACCGGATGAAAAAAAGCACATGATTGCTTATTCTGTTATCCTCGATATAAAAGAATAAATAAATAAATAAATAAAATATCTATCTATCTATCTATCTATCTATCTATCTATCTATCTATCTATCTATCTATCTATCTATCTATCTATCTATCTTTCTATCTATCTATCTATCTATCTATCTATCTATCTATCTATCTATCTATCTATCTATCTATCTATTTCTATCTACTGACTCTTATGGTTGACCAGGGCGTGGATACAAGCAAGGACAGTCAAGTTGGTTTTATACCGTTTTAAACTGTATATAGTTGCAAACTTTTAATATGTTATAAATTATGACAGGTGACAGCCCCCATGTGGCCTGTGCAGTGGGCAGGGCTGTAAGCAACATCATTGGATTTGATTGGATCTATCTATCTATCTATCTATCTATCTATCTATCTATCTATCTATCTATCTATCTATCTATCTATCTATCTATCTATCTATCTATCTATCCTTTAGTCTGGCGACCGTGAAGACTTGACAACCAGTTCCCTCTATTCCTCTCTCTATTCTGATCCCAAGTACGACCTGTTTTATCGTCATGTGATAAAGATGCATCATGTACCTGTACTTACCCACAAGAAACAGCCCAACATTATTTCCTTCACAGTCCCCAGTACATGACACAGCAACAAAGACTTTTCCACCCTCCCACGAGATCCACTCTGTATACACAACCTACTGTTTGGTAGTACAGCAGTAAGTATTGACACCAACATCCACATCTAATAAAATGAGGTTTATTCTACAAATGAACCGATTTAACAAAAGCTGAGTAGACCGACATTTCTTTGTCTTATATCCTCATTTCCACTTGTCTGAAACCATTGTTTTTATTTGTCCTAAGTAGTAAGCCTATACTTAAATGGTACAGGCATGTGGCAAGGTCAAACAGACTTGCAAAAACAATACTGCAAGGCACTGTCTAAGGAGGAACAAAAATAGGCTGACCAAGGAAGAGATGGGAGGACAACATCAGTGTAATGGACAGGCCTAGAGCTCAACCAAATTTTGAGAAAGGCAGAACAGAGAAAGGAATGACGAAAACTGGTTGTCAAGTCTTCAGGGGTGCCCCCACAGTCGCCAGACTAAGGGATAGATAGATAGAAGTAAGGAATCTCCTATTTGTCAATTCTAATCGCAAGTAGCATTAACGAAGTGTTGGTCCATCTGCAGCTTGCCTGACGCAATGGGCAGTGTACCGATATGTTAACATCACATACAGTGTTCATATCTAAATTCACCCTACTCCCTATTTCTCTCTCCTCGCCTTTTCTCATCTGCTTTCCCACACCACACTTTCACTTTCATTCTTCTTGTTCTTATTGTTAACGATGATGATGATGATAATGATGATGATGATGATGATGATGATGATGATGATGATGATGATGATGATGATGATCATGATCATGATGATAATAACGACGACGACGATTACGACGACGATGCTGCTGCTGCTGCTGCCACTGATGATGATGATGATGATATGATGATGATCAGCAAACCGATGACTTTCTTGTATGTTGCATGTCCAATTCTCAACATATTTCCCCAATCACATAAGTACGTACATATTATGGTATCCGAAAGTGTATGTGTTAGCTTAGCTTCTGTAGCAGACGATTCCTGCAATGCGCATGCTCAGTACATGTTAATTTTACTTCCGCCCAGCCTCGTTGTCACTCTGGCTGGTGTGTGCTTCTGCCGCTCTTTCCTATCATAAGAATAAAGTCATAGAAAACAATATCGAGTGTCAAGTCTTGTACGACAGTGTTAACGACCATCAGAACATGGTGTCAGAATTCTGAACTCATCCCTACATGCCAACGAATGTAAGCTCTAAGTACGTGCACCCGTGCTGTCTCATTCTTGTGGTTCCACGTGTGTGCATGGTAGATTGCTACAATCATGGCTAGCAAATTCAACCCACCAGAGCGTTTCGATTTTACGAAACCATCACACTGGCCAGAGTGGAAAGAACAATTCACTACCTTTCGAATTGCTTCCAAGCTGTTCAAAGATGATGGTATAGTTCAAGTTCATAGCTTGCTGTACGCCACGGGCCCAAAGCCACCAAGGTGTACAAGACCTTTAAATTTCAGGACCCACCAGCTCCAGCTGCAGTCAGTAGTGACTGTGCCAACGTTTGACAAAGAGAACATCCAAGAAATGATTGTGACACAGTTCTGGCTCTCTTTGATGCATATTTTGTGCCAAAGAAAAATATTTTTTCACGAGAGAACACGGTTTTACACACGTAACCAGCAGAGTGGGGAGAGTGTAGAGGCTTTCCTATGTGCTGTCAGTGACCTGTCCCTCACATGCTGTTTCGAAAACTCAGAAGAACAGATCCGTGACTGTCTGGTTCCTAGTCTCAGCAAACAGGAAGTTGCCTGAAGGCTTCAGCTTGAAGACAACCCCACACTGGAGACAGCAATAAACACTGCAAGACACTACGAACTTGTGAACTCGCACATCAATCAGGCCTCTCAAGGCAAGCTCGTGGACAGCGTCCAGTCCAGAGTTGGGCGCCATTTCCAGCCACCTCGTGGTCATGGGGGAAGCACTGGACAGAGGAATGGACCCAGCGGGGATGGTGCCAACTGTGGCAACTGTGGCAGAAGGCACGCAGTTGGTGCATGTCCTGCTCGAGGAAAACAGTGCTGTTCCTGTTCAAAATATAACCATTTTGCCAATGTCTGCCGCAGTTCAGGTGATGAATGATGCATCATGTACCTGTACTTAACCACAAGAAACAGCCCAACATTATTTCCTTCACAGTCCCCAGTACATGACACAGCCAACAAAGAGTTTTCCACCCTCCCACAAGATCCACTCTGTATACACAACCTACTGTCTGGTAGTATTGACACCAACATGATGATATGATATGATACATGGAATTTATATAGCGCTATATCTTGTAAAAACAAATCAAAGCCCTTGCATTCGACCTATATAACACACAATCAATCAATAACCATTCCTAGCTTTAGCAAATTCGAAATGCACACAAACACACACACACACACACACACACACACACACACACACACACACACACACACACACACACACACAATTCTTGAATTGAAGACACACAGAGTTAAATCCTGCTCCGCCCCAAGAGCAGGCCATTGTGCACCAGGGGAACAGATGACA
>CM060341.1:7219314-7222550 GCA_030674155.1 Stramonita haemastoma
TGACAATCTTACACTGTATCTTTCAAATTGGAAGCCCTCCAGTATCTGGATAACGAAGGAGGTGATAATGTTTCGGAGTGTGCCCTGAATTTTCTGTGGATAGGAAGAGGATCAGGGGATGGAGTGAAAACAGACTTGAACAGCAGTACGGAAAAGAAACAAAAACGGAAACTATCAAAAGGACCAGTAGTTAGATCTGGACATGTGTGGCTTCATTTTAACGTCAATCCACTTACAAGTGAATTTAGACTGGAGAAGGGAAGGAGGTGATAGAAGTGAAATATAAGTGTGTTTGTTGAGTTGAAAGAATGATTAAAAATAATAATGATAATAATAATAAATTTAAAAAAAACCCACACCCACATCTGACCATGAGAAAATCATCGACAGCACATACAAAAGAAGACAAAGGAAAAAAGATAAACTTGGGTAAGCTCGCATGCATGTGTGTGTGTGTGTGTGTGTGTGTGTGTGTGTGTGTGTGTGTGGTGTGTGTGTGTGTGTGTGTATGTATGCTATTACAGTCTATAATTATCATAGGTAGAAACAAAGTGACATTTGAACAAGAGAAGTGCTATCTTTTATCTTAAAGCAAATGTGGCGCTCCACCACAAAATGAGTCGCTTAGCACATTACCCAATTTTGCGCTAGGAGCCTTTAAAGGCAGCTGGGGGTCAAGTTGTCAATTTTGAGATTTTGATTGATTATTAAACTAGATATGTTTCTTTACCTTATAATGAAATATCAAGGCATAATTTTTATTCCTTTTGCTTTTAAATGTGTTTTGAAAATACCAAAGCACTCATTCTGACAACCTGTTACTAAAATAAACTTGCCCGTTTCTCATTTTGTCCCATCCTGCAGTCTATCTTTTCAATTTGTAATAATGTTGTACAGAATTGTCCGATTTTCAATCTGTTTTTTGTATTTGATAGCCACTTTATTGCACATTGCACATTAATGAGCAACTGGACTTGGAAGCAAAAATCCACAAATTCTGAACATTGATATAAAGTCATTGAAAACATTTTCTAATGAACAATCAGGAATATCAGGCAAAAAGGATTTTAGAGTCTGACATTCAAAAATTACATGAACACTTGACAGTTTTTCCCCCGCAACAGCATTTAACTCCTGTTACTAATTTTGTTTTTAACGCATTTAGCTTTAATCGATAAATAAGTGAAGTAATTTGTCTGAGTTTTGCCATGGGGGAAATTCGAACCTATATGTTTTATGTTACAAGTCTGTATAACATGTTCATCAGAAATACCACAGAAGTCTTTATCCAAAAACTTCATTTCATTCTTTAGTTCCTTTTCCAATGAACTGTAAGTCTCATAAATTGAAAGTGGATAAATCAACTCAATAGATCCTTCCTCATGTTTTGCGCCCCTTCTGGCAGCTCGGTCTGCCCACACATTATAATAAAATCCGAGATGAGAGGGGACCCAACAAAACCTCACATCTGTTCCTCTTAATGTTAGACAATGTATTAGGTGATTTATTTCTGTCACAATGTTAGGATGTTTATTATCGGTGATTTATTATTAGGTGATTTATTTCTGTCACAATGTTAGGATGTTTATTATCGGTGGATCGGTGGTCTAGGTGGTCACGCGCCTTACCTAGAAAGCAAAAAGTCCGGGTCGGAGTGTGCGGGGTTCGTACCCCGTTTGGACCCAAAACTTTTCCCCCATCCATTAGATCCTGAGTGGTGGTCTGGGCGCTAGTCTTTCGGATGAGACGATAAACCGAGGTCCGGTGTGTTACACATCACTATTTAGCGCACGTAAAAGAACCCACGGCAACAAGGGGGTTGTCCCTGGCAAAATTCTGTAGAAAGAAGCCACTCTGATAGGGAAACAAATACACTTGCATGCAGGAAAAAGAAAAAAAAAATGGGTAGGCGCTGCACATGTGGCGACGCGCTCTCCCCGGGGAGAGCAGCCCGAATTTCACGCAGAGAAATCTGCGTGACATAAAGTGGTACAAAATACAAAAACAAAATACAAAATAACTGAACTAGACTGAAGAGACAGTAAGGCTGATTTTGAATCAACACAAACTAAAACTTGGAAGACAGAAAATGTTAAGTCATTTATACAGTTTAAAGACATAAGACTTGCAATGAGTTCTGCAGTATAAATAGATGAATTTTTTCCAAGGTAATATGATTTTACAGTTTTAAGTTTGGGGATGACAAAGGCTGCACCTGCTTGTTGATTGCTAAGAAGAGAACCGTCTGAATAATTTTTTTTAATGATTTGGGTATGTGTCTGTAATGTGTGATCTAACAGAACTAATAACAATATGTGGATTATCATGTTTCTTGTAAGGTGTATGATCAATGTCAAAATGTGCTTTGTTTTGCTCCCACTTTTGACAAGGTGTGAGTTTTTGCTCTACATCAACATTCTCTGGAATGATTCCTGCTTTGTGTATTAATTCTGTCGAATAGGATCGAATAGTAGTTAAAGAGGAAATGTTCTTTGCTTTTTGGGGAAAATCAACATGGGATTTAATCTTAACCTCTTCTTTGACAAAATTGCTGCATGAAGAACTTCTAACAATATATTTCGCGCATGCAAGTCGTCTGTATTCGTCTAAAGGAAGTACATCTACTTCCTTATATGTGCCAAGAGATGATGCATGGAAGGGAACACCAAGGGAAAGGTGATATGCCTTACAATCTAAACTTTGCTATTTTTAAAAGAGATATTTAGGAGCACTAAAAACACTTCTTACCCATACGTTAACTTAGAACGAACAAGTGATGTCGCTAAGTGTCTTAGTGCTAAAGGGTCTTGCCCCCACTTTTGCTTATTTACAATTTTGAGCAGGTTGATACTCTTTCTGGCTTTATTAGCTATATACTCAATGTGTGAATTCCAGGTGAGTTTGGAGGTAATGATAACCCCAAGGAATTTTACAGATTCCTGATATTTGATGAATTCATTTTCTAATTTAAATTCTGGGAGATCATTAGTATTACTACCGTTATTAAAGAGAACAATGTGTGTTTTATCTGGGGATAACTTTAGACCATTTTCTGAAATATAGTGATTTAAATTGTCAAGCTCTGTTTGATATACATTTCTGATATGATTTAAAGCTCTTTTGGGGGTTGCTCGTTTCATCCTTACATTCATCCACATACATATGTCATCTACATATTGAGCAATGACTACTGCATTTGAAACATGTTTAGGTAGATCATGTAATAATATATTATA
>CM060341.1:7222650-7225150 GCA_030674155.1 Stramonita haemastoma
TTCATTCTCAAAACAAACACAATGCTGCCACTAGCCCCTGTGACTTTCCAACTTGACAGGATGTTGTCCATCAGAAGGGCGTTTAAAGTTGTTATTACAGTTGCTGGAAGGCCAGTAACAAACATTTGCTGCAGCTTTGAGACAGACAGACAGACAGACAGATGCTTTAGGATCCTCTTCTCAGCTTTAAGCACTTCTAGAATTCCCTCCTTTACTTTCACACTATTTCAAGAAACATATAAGTATCAGCAACACAAAATCTTTTCTTTTAAGTAACCAAAAATTATTACAAATACATGCTCACATTTTTTTCAATCCAGATTTTCCCACGACCCTCATGGTCCTACAAGTTACTTCACATTGACATGGCATCAGACTCCCTGGTGTATGATTGACTACACAGTGACTAAGATCATTCTGGTCCACAACAGACATAACTTCACAGTCAGAACCTGAATTCATAACAGTCCTGAAACTAGACCTTCCTGGCGTCATCCTCTTCTAGTAGAGAACTTCCACACTACAGCCCCCAAGGCCCTGTTTAAACTTAGTGCCATCAGCCCCCAAGGCCCTGTCTAATCTTAACACCATCAGCCCCCAAGGCCCTGTTTAAACTTAGCGCCATCAGCCCCCAAGGCCCTGTTTAAACTTAGTGCCATCAGCCCCTAAGGCCCTGTTTAAACTGAGAGCCATCAGCCCCCAAGGCCCTGTTTAAACTTAGCGCCATCAGCCCCCAAGGCCATGTTTAAACTTAGCGCCATCAGCCCCTAAGGCCCTGTTTAAACTTAGCGCCATCAGCCCCCAAGGCCCTGTTTATACTTAGCACTGTCAGCCCCCAAGGCCCTGTTTAAACTTAGCACCATCAGCCCCCAAGGCCCTGTTTAAACTTAGCGCCATCAGCCCCCAAAGCCCTGTTTAAACTTAGCCCCATCAGCCCCTAAGGCAAATCTGTTCTGCTTTGGTGGAGAGATCCAGGTCCTTTCCCTCTATCCACTTCTTCCTAAAAGCATCATCTCTAACTGCTATTGATACTCTATCACAACTGTTTATTTCTGTTTTTGAAACTTGTTTTTGAAAAGGAACATCTTGTAAATCTGTTTGTCCAAATGTTAAGCCCTCCCAGTAATCTTTGAATGATCTGAATTCAAGATTCCACTCAGTAGTTGTGCAGTTTTGTGTTGTTGTTGTTGTTGTTGTTGTTGTTGTTGTTGTTGTTGTTGTTGTTATGAAAGAGCTATTAATAGTATTATCAGCAAAAAGCGGTCTTAAGACAAAAAACATATTTACAAATCCAAGATGGCTACAAAAATTGTGGATAGGAAACTAAAAAGGAGCAGTTTATTCCTGATTTTCTGCAAAACAATATTTTCTTTTTAGCAAGAAACAGGAATGGAATACTTCCAGCTAACTTTGAGAAACACATGATGGTGTTTGAGTTCATGATTTAACTCACCGTTTTTAATGGCCACCAGTTTTGTAAAATCCATAACGCCACTGCACCATTTTTTGTGACTGGAGATTGGGATAGGGGTCTGACATTCTTTGTTTGCACTAAGGATTGGGATAGGAGTCTGATATTATTTGTTTGCACTAAGGATTGGGACAGGGGTATGATATTCTTTGTTTGCACTGGGGATTGGGATAGGGGTCTGATATTCTTCGTTTTCACTGAGGATTGGGATAGGGGTCTGATATTCTTTGTTTGCACTGCACTAAGGATTGGGACAGGGGTATGATATTCTTTGTTTGCACTGGGCATTGGGATAGGGGTCTGATATTCTTCGTTTTCACTGAGGATTGGGATAGGGGTCTGATATTCTTCGTTTTCACTGAGGATTGGGATAGGGGTCTGATATTCTTTGTTTGCACTGCACTAAGGATTGGGATAGGGGTCTGATATTCTTCGTTTCCACTGAGGATTGTGATAGGGGGCTGATATTCTTTGTTTTACACTGCACTAAGGATTGGGATAGGAGTCTGATATTCTTTGTTTTACACTGCACTAAGGATTGGGATAGGAGTCTGATATTCTTTGTTTCAACAGGGGAATGGGATAGGGATCTGATGTTCTTTCTTTGCAAGGTGATCCATTGCAAAGTGTTTGTGCTGCAACAGTTAATGTGAGAAGGGCCGTTTATTAGTTCTTAAATGAACACACAGTGATTACAAATAAATAAACGTTGACAGAAAAAGAGGTACACTTCTACATCTTAATTAAAGGTTTTAGATATTTTTTAGTAGTGTTCAGCTCCCTCCTTGCTGTACTATGGGAACGGGTTTAAAGCCTATTCTGTTACCCTCCTCTCTCTCTCTCTCTCTCTCTCTCTCTCTCTCTCTCTCTCTCTCTCTCTCTCTCTCTCTCTCTCTCTCTCTCTCTCTCTCTCTCTCTCTCTTCTCTCTCTCTCTCTCTCTCTCTCTCTCTCAGAGACATATTATTATCAGGTAGTGAAAGTCCAACGATGTGGAGTGCCAATCTCACAGGGAAAGCTCCTCAAAGACA
>CM060341.1:7230150-7237650 GCA_030674155.1 Stramonita haemastoma
GCTTCTTTCTACAGAATTTTGCCAGGGACAACCCCCTTGTTGCCGTGGGTTCTTTTACGTGCGCTAAATAGTGATGTGTAACACACGGGACCTCAGTTTATCGTCTCATCCGAAAGACTAGCGCCCAGACCACCACTCAGGGTCTAATGGATGGGGAAAAAGTTTTGGGTCCAAACGGGGTACGAACCCCGCACACTCCGACCCGGACTTTTTGCTTTCTAGGCAAGGCGCGTGACCACCTAGACCACCGATCCAGGAGAGACACCTAGAAAGCGTTTGCATGCTAAGGTATGAACTTTTTTGATTGAATCAGTGTGTTCAAGTCCCCAGAACTCTGATCCATATAACAAGATTGGCTGAACCTGGGTATCAAACATCTTAAAGTAAGTCTGTTTAGAAATATCATTAAGATTGCGGAGCACTCGAGCACATTCATAAACTGCCTTCCTTCCTTTTGTAACTAATTTCTTGACTCCTTGAACTACACTCAGTTTTGTAGTAAAAGTATATCCCAGGTAGGTGTAACTATTAACCACTTCCAGGTTTGCTCCATCTAAATGCCATTTTTCATTCCGACCTAGGTGTCCACCCTTTCTAAACACCATAATTTTAGATTTATCTATATTTATATCCAGATATTTTTCTTTGCATAGCTTACTCAGATTGTTCAACTGGCTTTGTAGCCCTACAGGAGTCTTTGACAAAAGAGTCGGGTCATCTGCAAATAACAATAGAAATAATTCCATAGAACCAGGTTGCAGTTGAATTCCATGTTTTCCCACACTTTCCATAGTTACAGCTATTTCATTTATAAACAATGAGAAGAGAGCAGGGCTCCAAATACATCCTTGCTTAACACCAAGCGGACATTTAAAGACATCAGACATCGTTTCATTCACACGAACACAGGACAAAACAGAAGAATACATTGCCTTTATGGCTTCCAAAAATGGTCCTGACAAACCTGCCCTAACTAGGATTGCAAATAAAGAAGGACGATGTACAGAATCGAAAGCCTTTTTCAGGTCTATGAACGCTACATATAATTTTTCCCCTTTTTTGTTCAGGGCTCTTTCGACAATAGAAGACAAGGTAAAAATATGATCAATGGTTGAATATGACTTCCTAAAGCCTGCTTGTTCTTCCACAATTTTTTCGTTTTCTTCCATCCAAGACACAAGTCTTTTTCTGAGAACACTTGTATAGATTTTACTGATAATACTTAATAAAGAAATGCCCCTGTAATTGTCAGGCTGATCTGCATCTCCCTTCTTGAATATAGGTACAATCATATAATATGACCACTGACTTGGAAATTCGCCATTACGGAAAATCTTATTAAACAAAAGAGTTAAGAAAGCTACTGATTTTAATTCTGCAGTCTTGAGCATTTCAGCAACAGCCCCATCACAACCACATGCTTTCCCATTCTTTAGCGTTGCAATGGCGGTTCTAAACTTCGGCCTCAGCTATAGGAATGTTTAGCTCATTTACCAATTCCTGATTTATATTAACAAAAACATCCCTGTCTTGCCCGTGGGCTTCATCTGTTCTAAAAACCAATTTAAAATGTTCAAGCCATTTATTTAACGATATATTTTCACTCAGTTTCTGTTTGTTTGTTTTTGATCTTATTTCTGACCAGAACAGTTTGGGGTCATGAATAGCTTGGTTTATTCTACGAGCTTTCTCCTTTTTATAGCTAGATCTTTTACTCTGTTTAAGTTGACGATACTCTTTTCTTGCATTTACAAAAGCAACTCGTTTCCTATTGACCGATTCTAAATCTTCTATCTCATCATCTCTATTTGCTCTCCCCAGACGCATACCTTTATCATACTTATTTTTTGATTTTGTGAAGGCATTGAGAAGTTTATAAGTTAACCGTTTAGCTTCTTTACATTCTCTATCGAACCAAGGAGCTCCCTTGTTGTCCTGATACATATCTACTTTGAATCTTTTCTTCATGCAAATTGCGGCATTCAACAGACAGTCTACAAATCCCTTTAGAGCTGACTCAGTGTTTGTGTCTATTTCTTCAAAAGCATGGTCAAGGTCAGTGACTGATTCAGGTGAGAACAAGTTAGCTAAAAACTCTCCCTCTTTTTCTTTGTCCCAGCACAACTTTTCCTTTCAAACTCCCTTATTAGCTCCCTTAGTACTATTTTTTGTAGACATAGAGTTTAAATTTCCCAATATTATTGAAACAGGTAAATGAGTAGACTCAACTCTACTTATTATTTCAAAGGAGGAAATAAGGTTATGTTCAAGTAAATCATTAGATACAACAAAGTAGTCAATAACGCTTCCCCCTGTCTGACAAATATATGTCAAACTATCATCAAACCCTTTATCACTCAACCCGTTTACAATAGAACACTGGAACATACTACAAAGGTCAATAAGCTGGGAACCAAATATATTTACATTAGTATCTTGGGACTGTCTTGACATGAAAACATCTTCTTGGCTAATTGGATCCAAGTCCACTTCGAACAGACCATTTAGACTGGCTGTTCGTGCATTTAAGTCACCACAAATAACCAAGTCAAAATTATCAAATCTTTCAAAAAGGGTACTGATGCAGCTTTCTAGAGGTTCAATTCCATATCCATTATGAAGCAAGTTGTAGACATTAGAATCACTAGGTGGAACATATGTACCAATGTAAAACATATCTTTTTGTAGACCTAGCAGTGATTTATCTAATCGTAAACAAATTAAATTATCATAATCCAGATTAATAACACTGATCCAATCTTTTAACACACTCTTGTAGCCTACAACAACGCCTCCTGATTTCTGACCTCTTACAGTTAGTTTTTTGGCAAAAGAGGAAACAAAACAGTAGTCAAACATTTTATCAAATTGGAACTGGAAATCAATAAAAGTTTTAGTGAGACCAAATATATCAAAAGATTTAAGAAAAGTGACAAAATCATTGCAATGGAGACGTTGCAGTAACCCTTCAACATTCCAAGCCCAGATCTTTAGCCCACCACCACAATGTTGATCCTGTGAGGGCCGGCCAGACCCCTATGTGTTTGAAGAGGGATGTCGTGGATGAGCTGAAGGCTTGTTCTGCTGTCCTGGGCTCACAGGAGACTGGCTATGCTGCCCTGCACGAGCCGAAGGCTCGTTCCGCTGCCCTGCACGAGCCGAAGTCTCGTTCCGCTGCCCTGCACGTTGTGAAGGCTCGTTCTGCTGCCCTGCACGTTGTGAAGGCTCGTTCTGCTGCCCTGCACGAGCCGAAGGCTTGTTGCGCTGCCCAGCACGTTCCGAAGGCTCGTTGCGCTGCCCTGCACGAGCCGAAGGCTCGTTTCACCGCCCAGCACGTTACGAAGGCTCGTTGTTCTGCCCTGCACGAGCCGAAGACTCGTTGCGCTGCCCCGCACGAGCCAAAGGCTCGTTCTGCTGCCCAGTACACTCCGAAGGCTCGTTGCGGTGCCCAGCACGTTCTGGAGGCTTGTTCTGCTGTTCTGTAGGAGTCGAAGGCTCGTTCGGCTGCTCTTTAGGAGTCGAAGGCTCGTTGCGCTGCCCAGTACGTTCGGAAGGCTCGTTGCGCTGCCCTGCACGAGCCGAAGGCTGGTTCCGCTGCTCCGCACGAACCGAAGGCTCGTACGGCTGCCCCGCACGTTCCGTAGGCTGGTTCGGCTGCTCCGCACGAACCGAAGGCTCGCACGGCTGCCCCGCACGTTCCGTAGGCTGGTTCGGCTGCTCCGCACGAACCGAAGGCTCGCACATTGCCCCGCACGTTCCGTAGGCTGGTTCCACTGCTCCGCACGAACCGAAGGCTCGTACGGCTGCCCCGCACGTTCCGTAGGCACGTTCGGCTGCTCCGCACGAACCGAAGGCTCGCACCGCTGCCCCGCACGTTCCGTAGGCTGGTTCCGCTGCCCAGCACGTTCCGAAGGCTGGTTCCGCTGCCCAGCACGAGCTGAAGGCTGGTTCCGCTGCCCAGCACGTTCCGTAGGCTGGTTCCGCTGCCCAGCACGTTCCGAAGGCTGGTTCCGCTGCCCAGCACGTTCCGAAGGCTGGTTCCGCTGCCCCGCACGTTCCAAAGGCTGGTTCCGCTGCCCCGCACGTTCCGAAGGCTGGTTCGGCTGCCCAGCACGAGCTGAAGGCTCGCCCCGCTGCCCTGGTCTTCCTGAAGTCCCGCCCTGCTGCCCTCCACGAGCTGAAGTCTCACCCTGCTGCCCTGGTCGTGTGGGATGCTCGCCTCCCTGCCCTGGCCGTACAGGGGGCACGCCTTGCTGCCGTGACTGGTGACTGCGCTGGAGGCTCGCCTTGCTGCTCCGGTCGTAGTCGAGGCTGACCCGGTTGTTCTGGACGTACTGAAGTACGTGGGAGCAGCCCGCCCCACTCTCTGTATCTGCCATCTGTTACCACTGTAGAGTAAAGCCTGTTGTCCTCCCAGTCCATCTCCATTTGCTGGTCCGCAGCTGGCACGTGGTATGGAGACGTTGTCCTGTCCTTCCTAGGGCCTGAGCGGAAAGCTTTCCCCTTTGCTTTATGTGGATGGTTCACTTTCATCTCTTCTTCCTGGTAGCGTGAGGAAGTGGGCGGAAATCTTTCCTCCTTCCCTGGTGCGTATGTTCTGTCCCTAAGTTTTACAATTTCTCTTTTCTTCAGGTCGAAGGTGAAGATCCCTTCCTCTGTGTGAAGTTTATAAAATCTGAGGACTGCTCTCTGGTTGCTGTTCTTCATCTCCCTTTTGAGCCCCAACAAACCTTTCTGTTTATTCCGTACTGCCTCCGATACATCTTCCCTCACAAAGATCGGAGGGTCACTTCCTTTTAAATAACCAGCTCAAGACATTACTAGGTTACGGTCCTTAAAAGACAGAAAATTGACAATTATCGCACTTTTGCCTAGAGGATGTGCTCGTTCTATCCCCACTTCTTTGGTAATTTTTATTTTGTTCTTTAACACATAGCGCACTTCTTCTTCACATTCTTCCATGACTCTTTACCATTTTTCAAAAGACCCCCAAAAATGAGGTTGTTGCGTCGTGAACGATTTTCTAAATTATCCATTTTTTCTTCAAGTTTTTCCACAAGAGTTTTAACATCATCTTGAATGTCCTCTAGTTTTTCGTTGTGCATAAACATTGCGTCTACGTCATCAGTCAGTATTTTTTGTTGATCATTCAATTCATCAAGCCGACTATCCAGTTTTGCCTCGACTTCAGCTATTTTAGAAGACAAAAATTGTTGATTAATTTCTTGCCTGTTTTCAATTCTTGTCACAGATTCAGTAAGGAAGTGCACTGACTTTACCAGTTGTTGCAGCAGTGACGTTTGTTGTGTGTCTGTTTCCAGCTCCCCTGTGTTGTGATTCAGGTATGCTGTTTCGGCAGTTGCGCTCTGCTCATCCATGCCAACTGAAGAGGTGGAGATTTGAAAACTTGTTGACTGACAATCGGATTTTTTCTAAGTCCTAAAATTCACCTTGTTTACTGACAGGAGAAAAAAGACATACATATTAATTTATTTTAAAGTGCACTTAGCCTGCTGTTTATGCCCTAAAAAGATCACCCTCAGATTCTCAGATTGTGTTTACACCATGGTTGTCTCATGAGCTTTTCGAGAGAGAGAGAGAGAGAGAGAGAGAGAGAGAGAGAGAGAGAGAGAGAGAGGAGAGAGAGAGAGAGAGAGAGAGAGAGAGAGAGAGAGAGAGAGAGAGAGAGAGAGAGGTTATTTTCATCACATTTATCATTATCTTTAATATCATAATAAACACCATGATCATGATCATAATCATTATGATATCATCATCATTATCATCATCATCGTGGTCATCATCCTCATTATCAATATCATCATCATCTTCATTATTATAGCCATCATTACTTCCTCAATATCGTTACTATCGGTAACAGAGCAGCAATTGAAAAGGTGACAATGGTGATGATATCCATGCCTCCTTCTCCTTTTTATCTCCTTCTGTAGCATTTTCTGTTTTCTTTGTTTTCTTCGTTTTGGTTTAAACATGATTCATTACACACACACACACACACACACACACACACACACACACACACACACACACACACACACACACACACACACACACACACACACACACACACACACACATACACACACACTTACACACACACACACTTACACACACTTACACACACACACACACACACACACACACACACACACACACACACACACACACACACACACACACACACACACACCACACACACACACACACACACCACACACACACACACAAGTCAAGCGAAAATGATCTTAATTACTTAGAACAATATGTTAATTCAAAACACACTAAAAATCCATTTAATCTCCAGCCATTGACAATCTTTGATGCATTAAAAAGTCTAAAATTACAGACAAATTCTACGACACGTGATTGGACAATTTGGATAGAGGGCTAATAAAACTATCTAGTTCAGTCATTGCTGAAACATTGACATATCTATACAACTTGTGTATTAAAAAAGGTGTTTTCCTCTCAAGTTTAAACAAGCAAAAGTTATTCCAGTCAATAAATCAGGAGAATACTCTTCTCCGTCGAATTATAGGCCAATTTCAATTCTCTAAATATTATCTAAACCAATCGAAAAACACATACAAACATCTCTAAATTCTTACTTTATGAACAACAGTCTCATAAACGAAGATCAATCGGGGTTTCGTAAAAACTATTCCTGCCACACTGCTCTAACTCAGCTTACTGACAGTCTCTTATACAACATAAATAACAATAAGTTTACTGGACTCCTTTTTGTTGACTTTGAAAAAGCATTTGATGTGATTGATCATTGTACGTTATTACGCAAATTAGAATTGAACAAACTGACACCTGAAATCATTCAGCTACTAAAAAAAATTCCGTCAAATAGGCAACAGCTCGTAACAGTTAATAATCAAACATCAGCACTACTACCTATTAGCTATGGGGTACCACAAGGCTCAGTATTGGGACCTCTCTTGTTTTCAATCTATGTAAATGACTTACCCTGATTTATTAAATGTAGCTGTGAAATGTTTGCTGACGATACCACTCTTTTTTGTAGTGATTCAGACCCTTGCATCTTATCCCATAAACTTCAATTTAGCATTGACAAATTGATTATTTGGACTCAGTTAAACCATATGTCCTTAAACGCACAAAAAAAGTGCATGTATGTATCAGCAAGACACAAAAGAAAAAAATGAGAGAGAAATTCCCATCTCTCTTATTTGATAACAGAATAATTAAAGAAGTTGACTCTCATAAACTTTTAGGAGTCACCATTGACAAAAATATGACTTGGACTGATCACGTTGTGTCACTAGGAAAGCGCATTGCTCACAGGCTACGTCATTTATCCAAAATATAACTTTTTTTTCAATCAGCACTCTCAAAACCTTTGTTGTTGTTGTTGTTTTCATATTCTACCTATTATTGACTATGCATCAACTATTTGGGATACCTGCAGTGAAACGAAGTTGAAATTCATTCATCGTTTATATAAAAGAG
>CM060341.1:7242650-7272650 GCA_030674155.1 Stramonita haemastoma
GAAGGACACTTCATGGTTGTTCCCCTAGCTGATGGTACAGCTCAGTGTCCACATACACACTACCAGTGTCCAGGTGATGGGTTTTGCTTACCTATCTATACCAGGTGCAATGCCATGCATGATTGTCCAGGTCATGAGGATGAAATGGGGTGTGATGCATACACGTGTGAAGGACTGTACCGATGCCGAGGACTGGACAGACAAATTTGCATGCACGTGCAACACCTGTGTGATGGTGCAGCTCAATGTCCACAACAGGATGACGAACTGATGTGTCAAATGGACGAGGTCTGCTTTGACCAATGTGTCTGCTTTGGTAATCCACTGGCTCGCTCAGAGACTGTTCTGCATCTCCGTTATGTAGATGCCAGAGGCACGGGACTGACCTTAGACTCTGTCAGCAACAACACCATGCTGATCCATTTGAACGTGGCGGCATGTGGCTGGAGAAATGTCAGTGAAATCACATTACCTAACCTTCGTGTCTTGGACCTGAGTGATAATTTACTCTACGATCTCAACTTCAACCACTTCACACCGCTAAGGAATCTGAAGGAACTGGCTCTTGCTGGAAACCCTCTGTCGCCTAGTCTTTCTGGCTTCAGTGGAAGTTTCCAGCTAACATCATTGGAAAGACTGAATATGTCTAGAGTCCTGGACCAGCATTCCAATCTGCAATTGTTCTCTGACTTCATGACTGAGGTACTTATTCTAGATTTATCCTTTAGTGGACTGGTATCCCTGAAGACAAAGTCTTTGTTCAGAAAGTTACAGATTTTAAACTTGCAGGGCTGTCCTGTGTCTGACTTCAGCCCTGACTTCATGAAAGAAATGCAGGACTTGAAGCAAGTCACTGGGGACAACTACAAGCTGTGCTGTTCAGCTGTGTTGCCGGAAAGTTTCACTGGAAAATGTGATGCCCCAGTAGATGAAATCTCCTCATGTGAAAATCTGCTCAGGTCTGCCTTTTATGAAATCAGTGTTTTTCTCTTTGCAATTCTTGCATTAACTGGAAACCTGACCAGCTTTCTATATCGTTTGAAGTTGTTTTTTTCAAGGAAAAATAGGGTTGGCTTTGCAGTATTCGTCATTCATTTGGCTATGTCTGACTTTTTAATAGGACTTTACCTTTTTATAATTGGAATAGCAGACCGTGTATATTCTGGCGTTTACCTGTGGCATGACATAGCATGGAGGCACAGTGCCACTTGCAGCATTGCAGGATTCCTGTCCTTTCTTTCTTGTGAAGTATCGTCATTCCTTATCAGCATCATCACCTTGGACCGATTTCTTGTCATTCGTTTCCCTTTCAGTCGTCTTCGTTTTGGAGTCACATCCGCTCACATTGCCTGTGTTATGACTTGGGGACTGGGGGTGATCCTGGCCTCCATACCTTTACTCCCTGTGACAGCCAACTGGGCGTTTTACCGCCAGAAAGGAATCTGTATTCCTCTGCCAGTCACAAGAACGGACGTCCCTGGCCGCCATTATTCCTTCAGTGTCATGATTGTGATCAACCTGGTCATGTTTTTGTTGATTGCAATAGGTCAGAGCCTCATCTACTGGTCAGTGACAACTACCGCAATGTCAGATGATGGACTGAAGAGTAAGGACAGTGCCATTGTCAAGAACACAAGCAGATCCAAAGAAGCCACCATAGCTCGTCGTCTTCTGGTCATTGCCATGTCCGACTTTCTGTGCTGGTTTCCCATTGGTGTCTGTGGACTTCTGGCCAAGCTGGACATCCCTGTGTCAGGGGAGGTCAATGCAGCAATGGCCACTGTTGTTCTGCCCTTCAATGCAGCTCTGAATCCCTTTCTTTACACATACACCGCCTTGAAACAAAAACAGAAGAAAGAGAGAGAAAATAATCTGAAGACACTTATCATTACTCATGTAAAGAATGAAATAAGCCGTCTTCACTCATCGAGAAATGTACAATAACACACTACCTAACAAACAGAGAAGTGTATTAACTATTACTTTTTAAGAATGTCATCATTACTGAAGAAGACAGTCTGTCTTTTGTTTTGTTTGTTTGTTTGTTTTTTAACATCATCTGTCTTTGTTGTGTTTTTGCAAGTGAATATGTGAATAATTGTGATTGACAAATGTTTTTTCTCCTCAAGTGACTCTATTTGCCATGGCTCTATAGCCATCCTGCTTTGGCTCATGACAAAATTAATAGTTTATATTTTTGTCTTTTAGTAATGTTCTGTCCTCAGATTCACATCACAGGAGATGTTATTGCACAAACGATGAGAGTGATATAATGATAAGTGTAAATGAGAATAATGTTACTGCTGTATATAGAAATCCAGGTTGCTTAAGGCCTTTCGGACAGGGCCACCTGCATGCTCTGAGACTTGCAGGTCATCCTGATATGCATTAGGCTGCTCGAGCAACACTCTCAGCATTCATTTCTGTCCATGAAGTGGACAGTTTTTTACTCTAAGATTCCAGTCTTCCTATGTAAACAGTAATGCTGCTTACCAATATCATGTCATTACAAAAGACACCATGTGACAATTTTGACTTACGACTTCAGCTCACCCCGATCCCTATCCATTGGACTCAAAGTACTGTGTCATAATCCTTCAGCATCAGACTTTGCAATTGCAGAGCTACTATTGTCCAAGGTTGTACTGCATGCCACGGTAGCCGGTCAGTTGTTTTGTGGAGGAAATTGTCAGTAATAAGATCAGATCAAAATCTGACTAACCTTGCACCAATCAGAACAGACAAGGGGTATATTCCAGTTTCACCATTACATCAGATTAGTCATTGTGCTCCTCTTAATTCTGAAAACGTTTTTCAAAAACTAATTTGCTTTTTTTTCCCCAAAATAGCAATATTTTCATAACCCAAATTTCGCAGCCATATAACAACGCCGAAACAACCATTGTTTGATAAAGATCGAGGACAACATCAACATGTATGTTCTGATTTCTGCGCATCTGCATCAAAGAAAATATTGTTCTTTGTGCTTCTTCATATATTGTTTTCTTACCGTTGCAAAATTTACCGTTTTGACAAGAGATTACCCCTAGGTATTTATAAGAATTAATAATGCTGAAATGTTTGCTTCCAAATCTAAATCGCACTTTCTGGCTTTTCTTAGCATTGAATATCATTACTTTTGTTTCATCAATGTCAACATCCAATTTCCACTCATAATGTGAGTTACGGGTTAACAGTCACGCTAGAAGAAGGATGGATGTTACCTGGAACAGCTACCTTTGACCTATGACCCTCTGACAGTTAACAGGATTTTTTTTATCCCATCTTTACCTTGTCCACAGTCAGGATGCTAATCCACAAGATATCTTCACAATGTCCATCAATGCTTAACCTGAGAAAAAAGAATACCAATCATATCTTCACAATGTCCATCAACGCTTAACCTGAGAAAAAAGAATACCAATCATATCTTCACAATGTCCATCAACACTTAACCTGAGAAAAAAGAATACCAATCATATCTTCACAATGTCCATCAACGCTTAACCTGAGAAAAAAGAAGACCAATCATATCTTCACAATGTCCATCAAGGCTTAACCTGAGAAAAAAGAAGACCAATCATATCTTCACAATGTCCATCAAGGCTTAACCTGAGAAAAAAGAAGACTAATCATATCTTCACAATGACCATCACCCGTAACCTGAGAAAAAAGAAGACTTATCATATCTTCCCACTGTCTGTTAACAGTCAGACTGAAAGAAATTCTAATCTATGCTGCAGAAGAATTATTATATCTAGGCATTGACAGTAAACCTAATAAAAGATTTATCCATCATTACCACTGTCATTAACCCAAAGGAGAAAAGATTCATTATAATATCTTTCATTTGGCAGTTAAAGGAAATAAAGAAAATTTAATACATCTTCCCTGTAATAGTTGACCACAAAGATTTTTTCAATCCTATCTTCCCTTTAGCAGTTAACCTTAAAGAAGAAGATTTATCCCATTTTCCCATTAGCAGTTAACCTTAAAGAAGAAGATTTATCCCATCTTCCCTTTAACAGTTAACCTTAAAGAAGAAGATTTATCCCATCTTCCTTTAGCAGTTAACCTAAAGAAGAAGATTTATCCCATCTTCTCTTAACAGTTAACCTCAAAGAAGAAGATTTATCCCATCTTCTCTTTAACAGTTAACCTCAAAGAAGAAAATTTATCCCATCTTCCCTTTGACAGTGAACCTTAAAGAAGATTTATCCCATCTTCCCTTTAGCAGTTAACATTAAAGAAGAAGATTCATCATCCCATCTTTCCTTTGACAGTAAATCTCAAAATGAAGATTTATCACATTTTGCCTTTGACAGTTAATCTCAAAGAAGAAGATTTATCACATCTTTCCACTGACATTTAACTTGGAAGAAACAAAATTTACCATACCTCCCAAATGACAGTTAATCTGTTAGAAAGTTTCTCACATCTTTCCTCTGACTGTTAACGTGAAAGATGAAAGATTTATCCCATTTTCCCACCGACATTTAACCTGATAGGGAGTAGACTTATAGCGTCTTCCCTTCGACATTTAACCTAAAAGAAAGACAATTTATTACATCTTCCCACTAACAGCTAACCCGAAATAGAAAATGTACCATTATCTGCCTACTTCCAGTTAACTTCAGATAAGATTTATCAGATTTTCTCACGGAAAGTTGACCTTAACTAACCTGAAAGAGAAAAGATTTATCTCTTCTTTCCACTGAAAGTTAGCCTGAAAGAAACAGATTTATCTAATGGCTCAGTGGTCAGAGCGCTGGCGTTTCCAAATCTAAGGTTAATCAGCTTTGAGTGTCTTTACCAAGTGGATGGGCAACCGTTTGTGCACCTTGGATTCAAAACAGCTCCCTTTTCATCCATCTGTTTATTGGTAGGGTTACCTGCCCTCTTTATGCACAGGGAAGGTAAAGTAGGGAGGGAGAGGAGATGGGTGATGCCCTCAATATGCTGGCCCCAAGAGAAGTTGAGGCCTCTGGCACCTCATGACCACACAGGTTCTTCTTCTTCGCCATTGTCAAACGCGTTGTTGTCAGTCATAATTATGAGCTAAAATACGTTAGCAGCTGCTGAACACCACACAAGTCAGGCCCAGCAAATCCGATTTTGGCATGGGAGAGAATTGTTATCTTTGAAGTATTTATGGAAAAAGGGCAGGACAACTGACGAAGAATGCAGGAAATAGACATGAAGGAGGTGACAGCAAGAAAAAGAACAAGTCAGAAACAGAGGGATGAACATTAGAGATAGGATAAACAGGCATTCAAGCTCAACCTCCCACTTTTGTATAAAACTCGGCAACTTTTGCTCCCCTCCACGGCTACACCCTGGAGCAAAACTTGCCAGTTTTATAGAAAAGTACGGCTTAACCCTAAGTGCCCTTTGATCCTATCTCTCATATCAAAATTAAAAAAAACAACCATCATTTATTAAGAAAAAAAACCTGCCCTTATCCTGTCCTTAGAATAAAAAACGAATAGCTCCTCTACAAAATAAAGACAAAAAATTGTCAGAATAAAAAAGTGTAAAACCCTCTCCACTGCCCAGGCTCATTCGGACTTTTAAGGACTATTAAGGACTTTTAAGGACTTTAAGCCTGAGCAGTGGAGAGGATTTCCAGCATTCACAACTGCTGGAATGCCGACACACACCACACACACACACACACACACACACACACACACACACACACAACACACACACACACACACGCCCACTCCCTGTAATCATTTCATGGAACACAACACAACGGGACAGTGACAACACAACACGACAGTGACAACACGTTATAATGCACACAGTGACAGTGAAAACACAAACAGATGAAACACAAACAAACAGAAAATTTGTTGCAACCTGGAATCAACCCACGCTAGCTTTTGTTTTGGCATTGGGAAGCATTCCGACTTCCCCATAGCCATTGCCCGAAAGGGCGACAGCTATATAAAAAATAACGAATATAAACTTCTATTCTGTGGTGCAATACATTTGTCAGCAATAGGCCACTCCACTGTGTGTGCGTGTGTGAGAGGAAGCCCCACTCCCACTTTGTGTGCATGTGTGAGAGGAAGCCCCTTATGTGTGTATGCTATTGCGTCAGACAGAAAGCAGTGGGCTGATCTGTCTTTACTACTAGTTTGACATGCTTTGAGCTTCTCAGTTTAAGTTTAATCCTTTCTCTTTCTTGTCCTCTGTTATAACATCATTCTCCCTTAGGCAATTATTAAATCCATCTCTGTCTTTCATGGGGAAAAGAACAACAACCTTTAGCTGTTCACGAAAATCTTTTAACACAGCATTGTATTTTTGTGTTAGTATCCAAACACTTCTCTGTGCCTGTCGTCCACTGAAAGCAAGTTTTGACAAGCTGTTTCTTTTCTTTACTATGTCACGTTCAGCTGAGCAATGGTCTATTAAGAAAAGTGTCACTGTGTTCTCGAATAACTTATAGTAGTAGTCTAGGCACTCACTGAGCTTATCTGAGGGGTCTGCTATAAGTATGTTTTCATCTGTCAGACATATTTATGCTCTCTGTATGTTTTATTGTTTTGTAGTGTCGGACAGAATATGACAATAAACTCGAAATGAGTTTTGTACACTGTTTGCAATAAATCTAATAGGAATACAGTCTTTCCACAACCAGTCTGCCCGCATATTAGAGAGCAGTGTGCTTGTTTAGGCAAAAAACTCAACTCATCCATTAGTAAACAACTTCTTTTAGTCTGTTACCTTCAATGTTGAGTTGTGCATCCATCACTACATATAGATATATTTTTATGGGCTCATCATTTTCTTGCTCTTTCTCTATCTGAATAGTCATTCCTTCTGACCCATTTTCAATGTGTCTTCCTGAGCCATGCAGCTTGTTATCATCTGTCGACCTTAGGTCAACCCACAGCCCATACTTAGATGTCAGGTATTCAAAAAGCCTAACATAATGTAGGTGCAAAGATTTGCAAGCGAGACCTGTAGTGGGATCATTGTGTTGACCAGCTACAAAATATTTTTTTACCTCATCAAAGTGTTAGTATGGCAGATAACCTGAGGCATAGACTTGATTTGGCTGCCCACTATAGTGCATGACAAGTGCTTAATACGAGGATTGATAAACCTCTCACTTGATCTGCCAAACGGACTGTCTGGTTCTTCAAACAGCATCAATATACCTTTAAGCGACCTTGCAGGAGTGTTCAAATTAATGTTCCATACAGCATCTGCTTTACTCTTCATTATTGTGCTATGATTAAGCACTCTCTCATAGTAGCTAGATTGCAAGTTTTGACTGATACTGTTGTGCAATCAGACGTGCAAGCTCTGGGTGATTGACAACATCATACTCTAAAGATATACCAGATCTTTTGTACTTTCCTTCACTGTCACTGGATACGATAACACGTGCACTGTCATTAAAGGTTAGCTCATATGACAGTCTGTCTTTCAATGCGCCCTGATAGTAAGGCATGTGAGAGCTGAGCAGTTTAAAGTCTAGGGGAATACAGAACCTACTGCCATAGGCTCTTGCTATGGCTGCATCTCTTTTTCTGCTTCCCTTATCCTCAGAATTTACTCTATGTTTTAGCCCTGCATCATCCTGTATGCCCTGATAAACAAGGTACTCTCTTTTGTTAGTTGGTAACCATAAATCGGTGTAGATTAAGAATATGTCTGCATTGTTTAGTGACAGCACTTCTCTACCCTCCAGCTTGACACTGATCTTTTTTATGATAGCCCTTCCTAGGTTTGCAACCACAGCTCTGTTTGGATCTTCAGCAGACTCTAGATCAATCTGAAAAGCAAGCCTAGTTGTACCTGGCACAATGACATCATCTTTTCCTAAATTAGGAAACCTAACAGTCAGAATTTGATTCTCATCTATAGTGGAGGGGTTGTTTGTGATGACGATTGACTGTCTGTTCCCCTTAATGCCTAGGGGATCTTTCAAACGCCTGTATGGATCAAGGGTTTCTCCAAATGTTTGCTGAGCCATCTTGTTTCTATATGTAGCAAAAAAGTAAAAGTAATAATAGTACAATGGAAGACTATGATGTTGATGATGTGTTTTTGCCTGCTGATGATATGGCTGAAGCAGCAGCACCCTTGCATTCGCTTCAAAGAGAATTATTAGAAAGCAGAGTCAAAGATTTTCACCAAAGCTGGGGCAACAAACGCCAGGCATATTAGACCCTAATGATTATGATACTGACGGCAAAGGCAATCTATATGCTGTAACTGACACAGAGAAAAGGTTTTATTAACAAACAAAAAGAATACCCATCAATTTTTAGCAAAAAATACACTCAAGCAAAGATTAAACGCTACCACACAGAGAAAACTTGGTATTAGTGACGCACTGACTAGCAAACTGCCCTCTCAAGCCGTTTCACAATTACAGAATGCTGAACAAACCCTACCAACAAACATAGACAGTATACCTCTCCAAGACCTAGCACAATCAGCAAACACAACAACAGAAACCATTAGACAGTTGGAAACTAGCTTAACAGACACAGACACAACCAAACCTCTACCCATGCGAGAAATAATGGGACTCAATCAAGCACTACAGAGTATTAGAGGTGAACTGATAAATAATCTAGCAAAGCTAGGCGAAGTAGACTCACACATAGAACTAGAAAAGAAGAAGTTAGCAGAAGCAGACCATGCAAATCTAGGAACAGGAAATAAAAGAAAGAATCACACAGCGTCCTAAAAGATCTGCAAGATGAACGCCAAGCAAGATTAGAAGTCCTGAGCAATAACAACAACAACTACAATCTCAGGTCAGCAGAATAAAAGAAACAATCCACGGCATTCTCTATGAAAACACAACTCTAGCAGAACGAATTCGCACACTGTTTCGGGAGCAAGGTATAACAATTGTTAGTGTAATTACTGTGTTAGGCTTTGCCATAAGTACACTTATATATGCATTGACAGGAAGTACACCAACACCACCACCACCATCACCTTCATCACCACCCACAGGCACAGGATGGGTTAAGAAACAACTTAATCACTTATCAACTATAAAAAAAACTAGCACTGAAAGCCCTAGATGCACTACCAGGTATAGTTGGTTCTGTGTTAGCTGGCTATTATCAACACTAGGAAAAGTTGTAGGGTTTATGGCTGAGCATTTGTGGTCTTTACTATTATTAGTTGTTGGTGTTTTGCTTTCTAAGGTAAAGATAAGTAATTCTACCAAAAACAAGAAAGATTGACAATGCAGTCATCTCATCTACATGATTATCCCTTACAGGGTGTGTTACTGTTGGAGTTACAGGGTGTGTTACTGTTGGTGTAACTAATTGTGTGTTATGCATGGGAACTGTTATGATGGTCGCTAACACTGTCGTACAAGACTTGAAACTCGATATTGTTTTTTATGACTTTATTTTCATGATAGAAAAGAGCGGCAGAAGCACAGCCAGCCAGAGTGACAAGGAGGCTGGGCGGAAGTAAACAAACATGTACTGAGCATGCCCATTGCAGGAATCATCTGCTACAGTAAGCTAAAGTAACACATACACCTTCCGATACCATAACATCTCCCCCCCAAGATAAACAATTTACTGAAAAATTGTTTAGATGATTCACTGACTTAAAATATATAAAACTTAACGGTAGATCAATTCAGTCATTGTTTCATTATGCAAGGAAACATCAATCTCTAGAAAGTTTATCAACTGAAATTTTAAGCCAAATCACTATCTTAGAACTTGCGTAGTATTCAAACCTATTAGTGTCTTGGAATTTGCACAGTGTTCATTTTAAGAGTTAGGCAAACAGTTTTTAGTCATTCAAGTTTTTTCAAATCTTTTTACTAATTAAATTAACCTGATGCACAGGTAAAATAAGCACACACAGAAGTTAAAATGCTGGAGGATAACGTAGCAATGTTTCTTGGGTGGTTGTCATTAGAAGGTGTTCATGAATGCTTAATGCATTTAAACCTAGCACAACTATAATATGTAACCCTCTACACGGTTACTTAATACAAGTGAAACAGCATAACTACACAACTGTTCACTTGTAAACAGGCCATGAGTTCACACATAAAACTTGTGTGTCACCAAACTAATAAAGCATTCTGATGCTTTGTAACACAAACTAATCAATGAAATGCGATCTTGGCACAAAAGGAAAATTGCACACTCTGCACTTTGACTAGAAATAAACCTATCTGTCACCAGTGCGACTAACTCGCAGGTCTTCATGACCTGGAGACTACACAGCACTTCACTATAGGTATCTGGCAGGCTTGACGACACTGCGGCCAGATCTGGTTGCATAAACTGGTGCTGTTGTTGCTGCTGCTGCTCCGATACTGGCGGCGGCTTCACGGGTGAAGGTGGTGTGATGGTACCCTTACCCGGTGGTTGCTGGTGCAGCTCTGCAGACATATGTGGCTGCAACTGTGATGCTGCAGGATGATGAATGATGGCAGCTGGAGTACTTGGAGCAGATGGAGATGCAGCTGCTGGAGGTGATGGACATCGAAGTAGGTGTTGCCTGTTGCTTCGAAGATAGCGATCACCTTGTTGAAGGATGAACGAACAAGGAGCGACCTGGGATACAACCTCTGCTGGATCCGCTCTCCATTTCCTCCCTTCGTCTGATTTGAGGAGAACAGGGTCTCCGGCCTGCAGAGCAGGAAGCAAACATACACCATGACAACAGTCATAGAAGTATTTCTGCTTCTGTTTTGCCTCAGTGTCGTGCTCGTTCACGACAGTGGGCTCTATAAGACGAGGCATCAGCGTCTTGTTCAGGGTTGGTAGGGTTGTTCAAAGGCGCCTGCCAAATGCAAGGTCAGCAGGGCTGAGGTTCAGGTTCGGGAGTGGAGTTGATCAATACACCAATAGAGCCATTGCTGGGTCGTCCTGGCTCAACACGGACTTGGCAATCTTAACAGCACTCTCAGCCTGACCATTGCTCTGAGGGTAGTGTGGACTTGACGTCACATGCGTGAAATTCCAAGCCTGGGCAAAGTTCTGAAATTCTGATGATGTGAATTGAGTGCTATTGTCAGAAATTACAGTCTCTGGAATTCCGTGTCTGGCAAACAGCGTCTTCAGCTTTGAAATCACATGGCATGAAGTGAGGTTTTGCAAGCTGGGCTATCTCGATGTACCTGGAGTGGCAGTCAACCAGGACAAGGTAGTGTGTACCACAGTGAAGTAGAATGTCTGTTCCTACTCTCTGAAATGGGCGTTCTGGTGGAGTTGCTGGCTTGAGCAGCTCGCATCGCTGTAATGGCTGCTTCTGGAGACATGACGCACAGGGGGAGACAAGGCTTTTGATCTCTGTGCTGATCCGCGGCCACCATACCGTTGTTTTAGCGTGCTCTCGACACTTTGTGATGCCCTGGTGACCTTCGTGTATGGTCTTGAGTACAGTCTTGCAGTGCATTGGGAATAATGATTCTCTCTCCGAATGTGAGAAGGCCGTTGACTACACTCAGCTCTCCCCGTACAGCATAGAAGTCTCGTGCGGCAAGGATAACGTCTTCTCTGTAAGCAGGCCAACCAGTGATGGTGTACTCCATTGCGGCTTTTATGTGGACATCCAGAACACTCTCCTCCCTGACCCTCTGAAGAAATCTGTGTGAAACGGGCCAGGAGGAGGTGATCTGGTCAACATGGCTTGCGATGGCTGCTTCTGAGACCTGCACTTGAGTTGCAGTCTCAGCATCAAGGGGATTAGGGCTTCTGGAGAGTGTGTCTGGAACAAACATTTCCTTGCCAGGACAATGTTCTGCAGTTGCTGCGAACCTTGAGAGATGGATCATGAGCCTCTGACAGCGAACTGGAATTTCTGAGAGATTTTTCGTATTTATGAGGGGAATCAAAGGCTTGTGGTCAATGAGGAGAGTGAATTTGAGTCCAACAATGCATCGGCTAAATCTCACAAGCCCATACTGAAGCCAGAAGTTCTTTTTCAATTTGTGCGTACCGCTATTTGACCTGCATCAAAGACCGGGAGCAGTAAGCCACAGGACGCTGGACACCATCATGAAGTTGAAGCAGGATGGCACCCAGTCCGTAGCTGCTGGCATCTGCGCTGACAGTCATCGGAAGTGTGGTGTCGTAGAAGGCAAGTGTAGGCACAGTCGTCAGCATGGTTTTCACCTTGTTGAAGACTTCTACTTGGGGCGGTCCCCAACAGCAGGCAGAATCTTTACCCAAGAGAGTGTTCAAGGGATGCAGGACTGTTGAGAGATTCTCAAGGTGTTGGCCTAGGAAGTTGGTCATGCCCAAGAACCTTCTCAGCTCTTGAACATTTGTTGGCACTGTCATTTTGATGATGGCCTCAATCTTGTCGGGGTCTGGCTGTAGACGTTTCTGCTGACATGGAACCCCAGGAACTTCACACTGTCTTTGCGAAATTCGCACTAGTCTCTGTTGAGTTTCACATTGGCGTTTCGTAGTGTCTGAAGCATTTCAGAGAGATGCTGCTCATGTGACTTGGGGTCCTTGCTGTGGATTAAAATATCATCGAAAAAGCAGATTGTATGATTGTTGTGAGCTTCAAGAATTCCTTCCATTGTCTTTTGGAAGACCTTGGGCACAGAAGTGATGCCCTGTAGGAGTGTTCTGTAAAAGTAACGACCAAAGGGGGTGATAAATGTCGTTTTCCTTGCAGAGTCTGGGTCCAGTGGCAGCTGGAAGAAAGCGTTGGTTGTGTCTAATTTCGAGAAGATTGTGCTGCTCGCTAACTTGTGAGTGATGTCCTCAAGGGAAGGAAGCATATATCGCTCCCTTTTCACTGCTTTATTCAGTCTCTTGAAGTCAGTTGTCAGCCTCACACCTTTGTTATTCTTCTTTGGAATGGGTACTATCGGGGCACATGAATCTGTTGCGTCATTGATCTTCTCGATGACTTGGCAGCTCTCAAGTTGGTCAATTTCCTTCTTCACCTTGTCGAGGAGTGGTAGTGGTATGCGTAGGGCTACTGGGATGGAGTAGGGCTCATGATTGTCCTTCAAGACAATCTTGACAGGTTTGCATGTAATTGGAGTTTCATCCAAATTTCCAAACACTGGATCACCATTGTTAAGTACACCATCAATCCGTCTCACCTGATCAAGGTTGACTAGAGTTGTACGACCAAGCAAGCAGTCCGTCTGAGAGTCGGCAACAAACACCTCTACCTCACACACTTTGTCTTTGTGCTGGGCTGTGGTTTTGAAGCAGCCTAGACATGGGAGGGGCTGCCCTGCACTACGCAGCTTGTACGTAGAAGGCTGGAGCTGGAAACCTGGAAACCGTTTCTCGAACACTGACCTGGAAATAACAGTGAGGTCGGCACCACTGTCTAACTTAAAACTCAACTGCTGGTCTCCAATGATGATGTTGGTATGCCAAGGCGGTTCCTAGCCTGATTTGACTGTGTCAATGTCAAAGAATAGAGTGTCAGCATATCTGTGGACATCACTCTCATGCTCCACGTCATGTACTCTTCCTCTACGTGGACGACCAGGCTGTCCTCTGCCACGATGGCTGCTGTTCCCAGAACTGCGGCAGACATTGACAAAATGGTTGTATTTTGAACAGGAACGGCACTGTTATCCTCGAGCGGGACATGCACCAACTGCGTGCCTTCTGCCACAGTTGCTACAGTTGGCACCATCCCTGCTGGGTCCACTCCTCTGTCCAGTGCTTCCCCCACCACCACAAGGTGGCTGGAAACGGCGCCCAACTCTGGACTGGACGCTGTCCACAAGCTTGCCTTGAGAGGCCTGATTAATGTGCGAGTTCACAAGTTCGTAGTGTCTTGCAGTGTTTATTGCTGTCTCCAGTGTGGAGTTGTCTTCAAGCTGAAGCTTTCTGGCAACTTCCTGGTCGCTGAGACCAAGAACCAGACGGTCACGAATCTATTCCTCTGAATTTTCAAAATTACATGTGAGGGACAGGTCACTGATGGCATGCAGAAAAGCCTCTACGCTCTCCCCACTCTGCTGATTTTGTGCGTAAAACCATGCTCTCTCATGAAAAATTTGGGGGGGGGGCACAAAATATGCATCAAAGAGAGCCAGAACTGTGTCGTAATCATCTCTTGGATGTTCTCTGTGTCCAACGTCGGCACCGTCACCGCCGACTGCAGCTGGAGCTGGTGGGTCCTGGAATTTAAAGGTCTTGTACACCTTGGTGGCTTTGGGGTACTTGTACAATGCCATCATCTTTGAATAGCTTGGAAGCAATCCAAAAGATCGTGAATTGTTCTTTCCACTCTGGCCAGTGAGATGGTTTTGTAAAATTGAAAGGCTCAGGTGGGTTAAACTTGCTAGCCATGATGTAGCAATCTACCATGCACACACGCGGAACCACAAGAATCGAGGCAGCACAGGTGCACGTACCTAGAGCTTACATTTGTGGGCATGTAGGGGTGAGTTCAGACTTCTGACACCATGTTATGATGGTCGCTAACACTGTCGTACAAGACTTGACACTCGATATTGTTTTCTATGACTTTATTTTCATGATAGAAAAGAGCGGCAGAAGCACACACCAGCTAGAGTGACAACGAGGCTGGGCGGAAGTAAACATTAACATGTACTGAGCATGGGCATTGCAGGAATCGTCTGCTACAGTAAGCTAAACTAACACATACACTTTCCGATACCATAACAGGAACATTTTCTTTTTAATGCACTGCAGTAGTTGTAACCCTTGTTGGTTTATTGTTTACTCTTTCATTTTTGCCCAGTTGCTGATCGCCTCCTGCAGTGAGGATTTCGTTGTTGTAGTTTATGATTGTTCCTATCTGCATCTGCATGTTGGAAGGTAGCATATATAAACCATGCCCTATAGCAAAGTCTACCTTAGACCTTGCATAGTGAAGAACATCTTGATAATGCTTAATGCTTGATGGCAGGTCAACAGCCGAGTTGATACAGTCTTCAAGATTTGACAGATACTGTTTTGGGGCATCAAACTCCGTGCTTTGATCCATGATGCTTGACCTCGTCTGTGCCTGCGCTCCAAGCAAGCACCATACATATGCACAAACAGAATCATTAATCCTCTCTAATCCTGCTCTTGTGAATCCTTCACTCTTGTCAATAATGAATGTTGTCCACGCCTCTCTGTGTTCTTGCTCTATTGACCCCAATGTTACAGCAGTGCCATGAGTAAAAGACGTGTATGGTGGGTTCCAGTCATAGTTATACTTTCTGTGCACACCCCAATAATACAGAGTCCCCATACCATGATTGCTGTCTGGTGTTTGTCTGAAGTCAGTCTTGTAATCGATGTCAAACTCATTGCACAACCTCTCATAGGCTTTCATGTTAATTCTGTTATTGAATGGATTGAAGCTGATATCAGTAGGCAATGAGACCTGCAGCTCAGATAAGATGCGCCTGAACTGATAGTACACATGAAACGTGTACACAGACTTTACTAGCAGGTTTGGATGGTTCATGTGGTCAGCATATGACACACCACAGCCTGTAGTTGCACAGTAGATGGCAAAGTTTAAACGGTTTTGATATATAGAACTGTATAGGATTGGACAACCATGCTTTGGCAGTGCCATCATTCTTGATGGGCGGGTTTAAGTAGGATTTCAGTGGGTCGGAGACCTTGACTTGAAACAATGCTGTCTCTGTCACACCAACATCTAGCTCATCAAAGGTAAGGGTCTTTGGCTTATAGTGAGAGCCAGTCTCGTATTTTGCATCCTTATTATATTTATACATTATTAGCATTCTATAGTAGATAAAAATGTTTATAACACTAGCAAATATACAGTCAGGCGTACCTGTCAAACTGGCTATTCCTATTGACAACCCCTGCCAACATAAAACAATTGCTTTGCATGAGATCTTCTACACAGTATCATGGAAAAACATTAACAGTGGCAACAACTGGGTTCATACATATGAAACATTATGGTTGAAGGAGAAAGGTTTACAATACAAGAAGGTTATTATGACTTCTGCACCCTGGAAAAGGAGCTCTTTCGCCCAGCAGGCATCACAGCAAAACTCAACCAGGCTAGTCTAATAGTTACTTTACAGTCACAAAAAATGCTTTCCATTGACCCAATAATTGCAGAAATGCTTGGGTTTAATATTGATTTTTATGCAAGAATGAGTGATGCTTTTGATAATGATGGATTCTTAACGTGGGTTGGTGAAAAGCCCATTAACATGTCAGTAAACCCTTTGCTTTTTGTGCACCTGTCTCAGTTAAACACAACCAGGTGGTGTCGAAGACATCAGGCCCTTCTGATCTACTACGAATCCTTTCACCCAGCAGGGCAATGTACTGTGAAATGCGGCACAACAGCTTTACTACACTTCAGTTCAAAGAGCTAGAAGAAGGCTTCCATGAAACACTCTGCATAACAATCAAGAACTCAGCCCAACAAACAGTTAACTGTGGTAATTTACATATCACACTAAACATAAAATAATAACCATATTATATACATACCACTAACAATGTCACGTGGTCCTGTAATAAGGGCGCCTTTAACCTGCCCAACTAATGAGCTTAAAGACCTTGGTGATGTACAAGAATTTGAGGAAGATGGTGAGATTGGTGAAGTTTATGCTTTTGAGTACACAAACGAAGGATACTACAAGCGCACAGCAATAGATGAAGCTGAGAAACCTCGGTTTCCTAAACTTGAACAGTTGCGCAATGTTGAAGCTGAAGCAATAGCAGATGATATTACTTACAAAGTAACACATAAAGGTAATAAATGGTTCTTCAAACCAAGCATTAACTGGCAAATCAAGTTTGAGTTTATCAGTCCATACACTCTCTATGCAACAGACAGAACTTTCCATAAAGCAATAAATGCCAGTTCCAGTAAACATAACACTTGCGTAGGGATCAGCCAGCAGAAATGAATTAGAGATGATAGCATTAGATTTAAAGAACACACATTACCTGCTTCATAGAAAAGACTCTGTGACTAAACCATCAACCACCTTGCTACAGTTCCTTCCAAACTATCCTCTGGATGATCAGTACACAATGATGTTTGGTCTTGTAGCAAGAAAAGAAAGAGCTACTTTCTTCTTCATGGATGGAATTAGTATCAACTGGAAAGACTTAGACGTTGAAGCCCTCAGATTTGCTATTGTTATTCAGAAAAACGGTGATGATGATGTTGAAGGAACCATTTCTAGTGACAAAGTCAACTTGGTCCTAATCCCACCACAGCTGACAGCATTAGCATCTCTTAATCTACATCAAATTGATCTCATTGCCTTCTCTTACACTGATGCTGTACTGCAC
This sequence comes from Stramonita haemastoma, assembly GCA_030674155.1. NCBI lineage: Eukaryota > Metazoa > Mollusca > Gastropoda > Neogastropoda > Muricidae > Stramonita > Stramonita haemastoma. Next base: position 7,259,915 of record CM060341.1, read on the forward strand.
GACAAACAACTACAAGACTTAATGGCAGAATTCCAATAAAAGATTACAAATTTTTTTAAACAGTATAAGAAGAAGAAGATGACAACTGTTAAATATCCTGAAGTTCCCAGTGCACCGGATCCTGAAATCCTGGTCAACGATAAGGCTAACGCTAACGCCTTTCGATTGACAAACATTACACAGATGCAACATGACACAGAGCAAGAACTAGCAAAGTACACAAAATGCAGGCGCAGGTACAGATCAGCATTTAGTGTGCTGAGCTCTGTTCACTACAGGTACAGCAACTCTGTCCACAGCCACAGCAGGAACAGGCATTGCTCTCTTGGCTACTGGAATTGGAGCTCCCGCAGCAATTGCATTGGGCTCTGTTTTAATAGCAACAGGAGCTTGTTCATTTGTCACATCTGTCTTTTCGAAGAAGGTTGTACATAAACTAGAAAAACATGATGCCATTGTTGCCTTGACACTAGCTCAGCACAGCTCATTCAGACTCATTATTAGCAAAGCTCTAACAGATGCTACAATATCAGAAGAGGAGTTCAAACATCTTCAGGCTGACTATGATGACTACAAGCGTCAGAAATTCGACCTTCAGCAAAAGTCACACAAAACATCCACTGTGAACATCGAAGCAGTAAAAAAGGAATATATAAAAAATGGTTATCTGCTTGGCAAAGACAGCGATCAGCTGAGTACTCTTTTAAGGAGCTAAGTGTTACCTATGGTAGATTTACTGCTTCATACTGTAGCAAGAAAAAGCAAACAACACAAGTAATTAATTAATTTGTTTTTCCTATATATGAGTTAGATAATTCATTTGAGGCTCAATATGAATACAGTGTTTCAGACATAGAGCTAAACATTACACAACCACAGGATGTGGTTCAAAGCATCCAAGATGCAATTACACAAATACCAAACAACTTACACATAGATCCACAAGTAAAGGTGCAGTTGATTGCTGCAATCATGTACAACACAGCAAACAGAGAAGAATTAACTGTTCATGTGTCAACAACACAACAAGCGTTGAACTCATTTGAGGAGCTCAACATAACATGGGCAGAGGAGATGATGTGGAACTTTGAACATGCGGCTTAAACAGCAAGGATGAGGGGGATCAGGATGGATGGCTGGTGAGGTTCTTGTATAGAACTAAAGCAAACAAAGTTTCATCCCATCGTTGGTAGAAGCTACGTTCCCTTCCCCCCTGATGTTGTAGCAAAACGTGCAGTACTGAACATTCAGAACACTGATGATAAGTGTTTTATGTGGTGTGTTCTGGCTAGACTGTACCATGTGGCAAAGAATGCAGAGAGAGTTTCAAACTACTACGCATATTGCGACAAGCTTCACTTCACCGGCATTGACTTTCCTGTTGCTGTTGGTAGTATTGGCAGGTTTGAGGAGTTAAACCCAGGCATCAGTGTGAACGTGTACACTTGGGAAGGGGAAGGAGGACCCACTCTACGTCCACTCAGGATCTCAAGGAATTCTCCCACCATTGGTGATCTTGATAAGAATCATGTAGACCTGTTGCTGGTGAATGGACATTATACACTCATCAGAACAATAATAGACTCATTGCACAAAGAACCAAATGGCACCACAAACAAGAGTTCTGCAGACAATGCTTGGTTCGTATTCCATCTTTACTAGCAGCTGACAAACACAGAAAGTACTGCAAGAGTGAGACTGAAGCAATCACTGAACTTGTAACACCACAGCCAGGCAGCAAGGTGTACTTCAAGAATCCGAAGAAGCTGCAAAAGAGTCCATATGTAGTGTATGCTGACTTTGAGTCTATCATTGTGCCATATCAAGAACCAGCACCAGAACAAATGCCCAAGACAGTCATGCTTAGTAACCACCAAGTCTGTTCCTTTGCTTTTGTTGTTGTCAGATCAGATGGTGCACACACACAGCCATTCCTGTATCGAGGACCAGATGCTGCAAAGGTTTTCCTTGAACACATGAAAGCAAATCATGGATACTACTCTCAGCAGCTAAACCTGAAAGAGATCATTATGACTGATGAAGACCAGGAGTAGTATGCTTCTGCCACACATTGCTGGATTTGCAGCAAACCACTAACGCCACAAGTAAAAGACAATCCCACAGTAAGAGATCATGACCACATCAGTGGTAGTTTCGTGGTGCAGCACATAGCAAGTGTAACCTGCAACTAAAGTAGATCTCAAAACATGGAAGCTGCCAATCTTCTTCAACAATCTAAGAGGTTACGACTGGCACCTGATCATGCAGGCAGTGACTGATGAGTATAAGGCAAACTGCATTGCACAGTCATCAGAGAAGTACCTGACTTTTACGTTGAACAGTCTGTCCTTCTTTGATTCTGCACAACATCTGATGGGATCTCTTGAGTCCTTGTCTTCAGCGCTGAGTACTTGTCCTATTACTGAAAAATACTTTGACACCATGCTTGTGCGAAAAGGAGTCTATCCTTATGAGTACATGGATTCATGGGAAAGGTTTGATGAGGAAGAGCTGCCACCAAAAGAAGCTTTCTTCAGCAGACTGAGGGGTAAAGGAATCAGTGATGATGATTATCAGCATGCTCAGTGGGCATGGCAAAAGATGCAGTGTCAGACAATGGGTGATTACCATGATCGGTATCTTCTGGCTGATGTGTGTTTGCTTGCTGATGTCTTTGAGAACTACAGAAAGACTGGCATAAAGCAATACGGTCTAGATCCATCCATTACATCACAGCACCGGGAATGTCGTGGGATGCATTCTTGAAGTCTACTGGGGTGCAGATTGACTTGTTATCTGACCTGCCCATGGTGCAAATGATTGAGGATGGTCTGCGTGGTGGCATCAGTATGGCATCACACAATTACTGCAAGGCCAACAACAAATATTTAGAAGACTATGATCCTAGCAAACCTTCAAACTACATCATGTACTTGGACACAAACAACCTGTATGGGTGGGCGATGTGTCAGTCACTACCAATGCGGAACTTTCAGATGTACGTTGGTCCTTTTGTCATTGATGAGGTTCTAAAAATGCTAACACACATGGCACCAGACCAGTCACTTGACTGGATCTTAGAAGTTGATCTGTTGTATCCTCAAGAACTACATGATGCGCACAATGATTACCCAATGGCTGCAGAAAGGCTCAAAACATCACCCAAAGAACCTCCAAAGCTAGTGCCAAATCTGAACAACAAGAGCAAGTATGTTGCCACTACAGACTGCTGCAGTTCTATCTCAGGCACGGGTTAATTCTTACTGCTGTCCACCGCATCATTGTGTTTGAGCAGCAGCATTTATGAAACCGTACATCATGAAGAACACTGATCTGAGAACAAAGGCAACTGAAGCTTCAGAAAAGGATTACTTCAAGCTCCTGAACAACAGCTGCTTTGGCAAAACAATGGAGAACCCACACAAAAGAAAAGATGTCAGACTAGTCATGAAGGAAAATGAAGCCATAAAGCTGACATCAAAGCCAAGCTACTAAGACTTCAGGCAATTCCATAACAGTCTGTATGGTATTATGATGAAGAAGTTGGAGGTTAAACTAGACAAGCCAGTATTCATTGGGTTCAGCGCGCTAGAGCTGTCAAAGCTGTTGATGCTGGAGTTCTTGTATGATTATTTTAAACTTAAACATCCTGCTGTAAGGGTCTTGTACACAGACTCTTTCATCCTAGACATACCCACAGAAGATATATACAAAGACCTTGGAAAAGATGGACCAGCAATGGTGGGGGCAGAGTCGTGGTATGACACCAGTGATTATCCAAAAGACAGTCCCTTGCATTCAACAGTAAACAAAAAAGTTATTGGCAAGATGAAGGATGAGATGAGTGGTACTATTATCGAAGAATATGTTGGTCTGAGGGCTAAGATGTACAGGTTGCAAGTCAGACAGTGTCATAAAAAAGGAAAAAGGCTGAGCAAACAGGTGGTCAAAACAAGCATCTGTCACGATAACTATAAACAGGCACTGTTTGAAGGCAGAGTATTTCACCATGACAACCCAAAGCTCAGCTCAACCCTACACCAGATTAACACAACTGTGGTTAGAAAAAAGACATTGATTGCGCAGGACACAAAACGAGTATATTCATTGCTAGACCACTCATATGCACTTGGTCACTGGAGAATAAAATAAATAATTAACTAATTGATTTTTTCCTAATAATGAATGAGCTAAAAATTCTGATTGAGACTCAAAATGGTTTGCATTATATTTATCAAGTCTTATGGTAGTGGTACAAGTCCTCAACTCTGCTTGTATAGCCGTGACATTGTAGCAGACTTTGGACAACAAGTAGAAGTAAAACTTGATTGGGGTTCGAAAGAAGAAGTGCTAAATGAAATTCTAGGTATGGCCAGCATGATGAGAACAATACCAAGAGGCTTCTCTATTAGCGAAAGCGTGCCCTAGTGTCATCTCAAAAAAGAGTTAGATGCAGTCATTGACTTCAGAGGAAATAGTAGCTTTTCTTGATATGCATTTTGAAGAAGGGTGTTAAAGAGGAACAGTGTCAGGAGAGACTAGCTGCAGTTTCTCTTTAACAAAAGCTCTCTGTGGTGCAGGTGATGTCAGATAATAGATTGGAGGAACCATCTGCACAATTTTTTTAATCTCAAAAGTGCCTCTGCTCCAGATAGGATCAGTTGCTCGCTTGTGACTGTCTCCCTCTGCTTCTCCTGGGGCATTCAAATATCTAAGTTTCTGCCCAAAGGGTATCAGCTTTTGCTTAGAACTATTAGAGGGTTGTGGGTGTGGCATTGTTTTGTGCTTGATGGCGTTCACAGGCTTCAGCCCTGTGGCTTTACTTACTTCAGAGTTCATTGCTCTCAGAACTGCAGGCAGTCTTCTTACCCACTCTGTGTTTTGCAGTTTTGCTGTGATTTCTTGGTGGTACTGATATGCAAACAGTCTTTCTGAAAGCAGCTTGTTGAAGCTTTCAACCAGCGCTTGAGATCTGTGGTTGCCTGGTATCCCTCTTTTTATTGCTACACTGTGCTTCAGTATCAGCTGATTAAATGTTCCTTTAAACTCTTTACCATCATCGCACTGTATGAGTCTGGGATACTTCAATGGACGGTGTCTATAGATCTCCTGCAAAGCAACCGAAGTTGCCGTAGCACTCTTTTCTGTTAGGGGCTTGGCATCTTTGTATCTAGAAGCCACGTCAACCACAGTCAGAGCATAATTATGCCTCTTTCTTCTGATAGTGTCATGGGGTAAATATAACATTAAAAGATCTATTTGGTGAGTATCATTTGGCTTTATGTTCATGAAGAAGGGTCTGTTAATGTGTCTAGGGGCAGGTAAATAGATCTGCCATATTGCTTGTTTAGACAGCCACACCTTTGCTACCTCAGTACTTACTCCTGCTGCAGTGCTCAGTTTGTTAATAGCTGTCCGTCCTTCCAGTTCCCTTTTGGGGTGTAGTAGATCTTAGCAAGCTTGGCATCCATTGTTTTTATTGTGTAAAAAAAATTGCCTGTTAGCCGACATTCTGTGCTAAGAAATATACAATTGTCATGCCCACCATGATGAATGCAATCTCACCCTTCTTCTGGGCTTCAGTGGGCTGATAATAATCACGAAGCTGTGGTTTAGTAATCGGATATAGTTGTTTGCCTGTGACAAGGTAATACTCCTTAATTGCTGCATCAACATCAGTAAAGGTTCTTTTAGTATGGCCTTGTTCACGAAGTTTTTCATTAATAAAGTCTAACTGAGCTATTCTTTGTCTTTCGTATGCTGCCTGTGCTCTGTTCAGTTCTTCTATTGCTTTATTGTGCCTTTTCCTTTCTTCGTCTGTATGAAGTTTAGAAAACAAGTAGTTGCTACCTATAAGAGCAAGAGCATTAACTACAGCACCGCCAACCATCACCACTAAAAGCCATTTCTGTTTATAGGCTTATATTTTCTGGAATGATTCCCTGCTTAACCAAGAAATCTTTTGAGGCAATAGATGCTGTTACGACAGCAACCAGCTTGGCACATCTTCAAAGTCTAGTTTTCCTAGATCAGCTGGCTTCATTTTCAGAAGGTTCTTTCCCAGCATAGTATAGCCAACACTGAGGCGCCAATCACTGCTGCGTGGTAGACTAAGTTCACTGCTGTCTTTTCTGTACTCATTCTTCTAGTATGTGTATAAAAAAAAAATGTTTGGGTAACTAAATAAATTAATGCATTTCAAATGGATCGCTGTCAGGCCGTGGTTGTGGTTGTGGTTCTTGTTTTTTTCTTGTTTTTGTTGTTTTGGTTTTGTTGACGACTTGTTTTTCCATGCTCTATATGCTGCATAACCAATGCCTATAACGGGTATGCTGTATAACAACAGGGAGTTGTAAGACTGAATATTTGTTTTTGGAGGTGTGTCTATTTTTGGTGTGTCTATAGGCTCCTGTTTTTCTAATGGCTCTTCTGATAAGATGTTTTGTTTGCTTATTTACTTAGTTTTTTTTCTGTCGATTCCAGCTTCAACTCTCCCAGGACTCTTGGTGACAGCTGTTACTTGTGGAAGGGTGGTAACGGATTTTGTTTCCTGCTGTGCTTGCTGCTGCTCATAGTTCTGTGATAGGTTCGTCACTTCCTGCTGTGCCGAGTTCATCATCTTCTGCTGTGCTTCCATCTTTCTCTAAATGTTTACATTTTATATAATTAAACATTATCAAACTTGCAACCAATGGTGCTAAAAGGTTCCCAAATCGATAATACATGTCGCAGGCAAGTGTCTCCATTGTTTTAGACAAAACAGGATCTTGTGACAGGTCATATGCTAAGTCAGCTTCTGAGTCTACATTAAAGACCCTACTTGTTGCTTTAGCGTATAGACCAATGACTGTATGCCCTAGGCTTCTCACCAGTTTTGCTCCAAGAAGGGATTCATACCTAGCATAATACTTGATGATGTCTTGTGGTAATAACTCTTGAACCTGTTCGATTGTCAGTTGTGTTCCTAGGTACTGCTTTGTTTTACCACAGGCAGCAAGAGAATACAACTTCTCCTTCTTATCCAGCAGACTCTTCTCATCTCTTATCTCTTCTTGACTAGAGGTCAGCTGCAAAATCTCCTCGCAATTCATAATGTCTATCTTTATCATTATATTTTCTGCCAAACAATTATTGAATAAGTTCTTGTTAGGTTCTTGTCAGATTCTTTAACAGGTTCTTGTTAGGTTCTTGTCAGATTATTTAACAGGTTCTTGTTAGGTTCTTGTTAGGTTCTTGTTAGGTTCTTTGACAGGTTCTTGTTAGGTTCTTTGACAGGTTCTTGTTAGGTTCTTTGACAGGTTCTTGTTAGGTTCTTGTTTGGTTCTTTGACAGGTTCTTGTTAGGTTCTTGTTAGGTTCTTGTTTGGTTCTTTGACAGGTTCTTGTTAGGTTCTTTGACAGGTTCTTGTTAGGTTCTTTGACATGTTCTTGTTAGGTTCTTGTTAGGTTCTTGTTTGGTTCTTGTTCGGTTCTTTGACAGGTTCTTGTTAGGTTCTTGTTGGATTCTTGTTTGGTTCTTTGACAGGTTCTTGTTAGGTTCTTGTTAGGTTCTTGTTTGGTTCTTGTTTGGTTCTTGTTTGGTTCTTTGACAGGTTCTTGTTAGGTTCTTGTTAGGTTCTTGTAGGTTCTTGTTTGGTTCTTGTTTGGTTCTTTGACAGGTTCTTTGACAGGTTCTTGTTAGGTTTTCTTGTTTGGTTGTTTGACAGGTTCTTGTTAGGTTCTTGTTTGGTTCTTTGACAGGTTCTTGTTAGGTTCTTGTTAGGTTCTTTGATAGGTTCTTTGACCGGTTCTTGTTAGGTTCTTTGACAGGTTCTTGTTAGGTTTTTAGATAAGTTCTAGCTAGTTCTTGTTTTGTTTTTAGATAAATACTCAGTAGGTTCTAGAGATAGGATAAACAGGCATTTAGGTTAAGCTGGTACTTTTCTATAAAACTGTGCAAGTTTTGCTCCAGGGCGTAGACGTGGAGGGGAGCAAAAGTTGCCGAGTTTTATACAAAAGTGGGGGGTTGAGCTTGAATGCCTGTTTATCCTATCCCTACATTCTTAGCATATAACTTCCAGAAGGTGGGGATGGTATTTATACTGACAGGCCCCCAGCATCCTCACGGAGTGACATAAATTATGGGAACACCTTGACCTTTAACTTACCACCAGATTATATTATTCTTTAATACACTCCAGCCCAGCTGTGTCTCTTAGTGAGACTACAAGGGAATCTGAACTGGTGCTGGGTCTCCCCAGCTGTCATCAATGGTGCCTGTTGAGGTCTGACATAATTAAGAAAGAAGTGACAGGAAGAAAAAGAACAAATCAGAAACAGAGGGATGGAAAAGACGGGGGACGGGATAGCCTAGTGGTCAGAACATTGCAATCGCAATTTGTCGACCCGGGTTCGATTCCCCCTTGACACTGGGATATATTACTATAGGAAGAGCAGATCACAAACCTGTCAAGCAATCTAAAAGCAGATGCAGTTCCATACCAGCATCGTTACATCATCTTCATTATCATTGATCATCATGCGATAATAAAAATTCCCTCTGATTTGGGCCCCCTTGCTCTGGTCTCAAGGTGACCTCAGATTCGGTTTCTCCATACACTTCTGTGCCTGTGGTGAGTTTGTGTTAAAGCGTTTGTGGCTGGAGCTTCACGGGATGGTCGTTGGATGAACGTTGTGGTGGTTGCCGCCTTCTGTGGGTGACTCACTCAGTCTGATTCCGTGACTAAGCTAGTGCAGTTGTCAGTAAGGGGTTTAGTATGTGGTGTCCTGTGTATGTTAGCTCAGAACAGGCACCACTGAACACTACCAAAGTGACCCAGCAGAAGTGTATGGCCCCTCTGGCTGGTGGCCCCTGAGCGGCCTGATATTGAAGGGCTCCCTGTGGATTCCCGACCCTGAGGATGAGACATAACGAATCTGGGTATGGCTGTGGCAGGGACATCCCCAACCATGTCTAATCCCCTACCCCCCACTCCATCACAAACACACACGCGCGTGCACAGAGAGAGATCTATCTATTTTATATCAAGGATAATGGAATAAGCGATCTTGTGCTTTTTTACATCCAGTCCTCGTGTGTATGCAGTTTTGTAAATGTCATTTGTTCCCACCGACACACGATGGCCTACTCTTACGAAAAGCAGAACAGGATTTGATAGAGAGAGAGAGAGAGTGAGAGAGAGAGAGAGAGAGAGAGAGAGAGAGAGAGAGAGAGAGAGAGAGAGAGAGAGAGCCTGTATTGGATGTAGGTAGTGTAGGTCCAAATAATAGATATCTCCTCTCTACCTATCTGACTGTCTGTCCATCTGTCTCTCAGGTTTCACAGCAGGACCGAACACAACAGAACAAATTTTCAACCTTAGTTTTCTCTGGAGAAATACTTGTAATACCAACAATATTTTTACTATCTCTTTGTAGACCTTAAGAAGACATTTGACAGAGTCTGGCATGCAGCTCTGCTGGCAACCATCAGGCTGTATAACAACAAAGTCAACCTGATCAGAACCACAGACAGCTTCTATAGCCAGGCAACCAGTGCAATCTACTGTAACAGCAATATAGGAGATTTGGCTCTCACCCACATCCCCGACCTGATTAAGTCAGTTGACATTTACTTCCCCTTTGTAGGATCACAGTGTCCCTTATGCGACACTAAAACAGCAAGTTCTGACACAAAAGACAGTTCAAAAGGCAATATTCATTTATTACAGGTTAAATACTGACATTTTTGCAATTTTTTCACAAACATAAACTGAGATAAAATCTTAATGCCACAGTACAATCCAACTGACGTAGCATGTGAACTTTTTGCTGGAAGACTTATGAGGGATACAAAACAATGTAAACTGTAAAGGTAAAGGTGTCGCATAAATTAGGCGGCTGTAGGAGAACCAGGCATCAGAAACCTCAGTTTCTCTAGGGGCCAGCATATTAAGGGTGGCGCCCATCTCCTCTCCCTCGCTGCTTTACCTTCACTGACCCTAAAGAGGGCAGGTATCCATTTACAGCTGGCTGAACTAGGGGGAGACTGTACTAAAGCCAAGACGTGCAAAAGGTCATCCATCCAACAGGTAGCCAAACTCAACGCTGCTAAACTTCACTTAGGGAAAGCCAGTGCTCTGACCACTTAGCTATCCCGCCCCCTCAAACAATGTACGCCATCCAAAACTATATAAGTAGGCCTGGGGATACCCCACAGTTTGATATTCAAAAAAGATAAGTCAGAAAAATAAATAAACTTCATAAAAAAGCAAAAAAAAACAGATCTGCAAATCGATTGGGAACACTTTCGTAAAATAAGGAATGAAGTCGTAAAAAAGGTAGGTTAAGAAAGCTAGAATACTATAGCAAATTAAGTGATATTGTTGTAAACCCAATTAGTTTAAACGAAAGAATTGGTGGAGAATGTCAAAGCAATTTTTGATAAAAAGGTATAGAATCCAATGATATACCTTCACGAACTGAAAAGGGCAAGTTGTACTATTCTGTTGTTTAAAAAGCAACTGTGTTTAACAAGTTTTTCACAAACCATTGCAAACTTGAAAACTAAAGTGATCCTCTGCCATACATGGATTTTAATGGCTTGGTGAAAGAAATAAAGAAGTCTTAACTGTTTCCAAAGTCGAAGGCATGATCAAACAGTTGTATAAAAAAAAGAGCATCTGGTCTTTATTTAAGTCAGAACAGATTATTGATTGTTTCAGCTGATGTGGTTTCTATTCCACTATTGCACCTGCTGATGTAATTTCTATTCCACTAACTTCATTCTTTAATCGATGCTTGTTTCAAAGTAAATTTCCCCAGCTTTGGAAACTAGCTTATGTTACACCTGACTATAAAAAGGGAAGTAAACATGAGTGCACCAACTACAGGCCAATATATCTCATAAGCTGTATTGGCAAATTGTTCAAACACTGTGTTTAGAAACACATGTACGCCTTTTTCACATCTAAAAATCTTACTACTAATGCTCAGTCAGTGATTTCACCATCTGTCAGCTTCTTACTATCTGTGATGAATTAGTTAAAAATTATGATACAAGTGCACCTGTTCAATCTGTATTCTTTGATATTTCTCAGGCATTCAATCATGTATGGCATAGAGGTCTTTTATACAAACCAGAGAACATAGGGATAAGAGGCAAACTGTTACTTTGGTTTAATGACTATATTTCTGACATGTATCAGTGTGTTGTGGTGAAAGGTAAAAAAGTCTGATGAAAAAGAGTACCCAATGGATTACCACATGGATCTGTCCTTGGTGTTTTGCTGTTTTGATTTAGATCAATGATACATTTTGCATTATCCAATTAACTGTCAAATTATTTGAAGACGACACAAGCATGTCTCTAGCACTCGAAAACTCTATTACTAGAAAAGACATACAACAAACTAACCTGGATAGGATAGACACATGGGCAAAATAGTGGAAGGTTAGATTTAACAGATCGAAGACAGAAGTATGAACAGAAGGTTAGATTTAACAAATCAAAGACAGAAGTACGAAATGTATCTATCAGAAATGTAACAGCCCATGACCCCACTTTTGTAAATTAACACTACAGCAACATGACCTACATAAACATTTAGGCGTTGTTCTTCAAGAAATTGCAAGTGGGGAAGCCACATAGATAGTATAGCACATAAAGTTGGGGTACTGATCAATTGTCTTTGGTCTTACAAACAAAAGCTTTCTAGGAAGGCCCTAGAAACAATTTATAGATCCTTTATTCTACCTATATTTGACTACGCAGATATCATCTGGGACAACTGTACAAACAACCAGTCTTAGTTCTTGGAAAATTTACGTTTAGATGTAATGCGCATCATAACTGGTTCCACTCACGGAACAAGCCAAAAAAAATTTTTACAAAGAAACCTGATTCTGTGCATTGCAAGAGACAAGATGAGGGCATGAAATAATTTTGCACTTTGAGATAATTAACAATAGATGTCCTAGGTATCTTTCAAACCTGTTACCACCATTGGTATCAGATGTTATTCCCTACCACCAGACACAGACGCATGGAACGGCTTGTTCCAGCTCACCATACAGACATAGACAGCACGTCTTTCTTCCCCTCAACAACAACCATGTGGAACAGTCTCCCTCAGTGTATTCAGCGGATCCAGTCACTAGGTCAGTTAAATGTCTTCTGTCTTCTACTGACACTTCAGTACCACCTTACTATTACCCTGGTAATAGGAAAGAGCAAGTCCTCTATTGTGACTTAAGACTTGACGTGAGTGATCTTAATTCTATTTATCTACCTATCTACCTATCTATCTCTCTATCTCTCTATCTCTCTATCTATCTATCTATGTCTGTCTGTCTGTCTGTCTGTCTGTCTGTCTGTCTGTCTGTCTGTCTGTCTGTCTGTCTGTCTATCTATCTATCTATCTGCTGACTCTTATGGTTGACCATCATACAAGCAAGGACAGTCAAGTTGGTTTTATACTCCGTTTTAAACTGTATATAGTTGCACACGTTTAATATGTTTTAAAATGTGGCAGGTGACAGCCCCGATATGGCCTATGCGGTCGGCAGGACTCTAAGCAACATCATTGGATTTGATTAGATCTATCTATCTATCTATCTATCTATCTATCTATCTATCTATCTATCTATCTATCTATCTATCCCTTAGTCTGGGGACCGTGGGGGCACACCTGAAGACAACCAGTTCCCTCCATTCCTCTCTCTCTGTTCTGATCCTAAGTACGACCTGTGTTATCGTC
>CM060341.1:7277650-7347650 GCA_030674155.1 Stramonita haemastoma
GAAGTCAGCGGGGACTGACAACATTCCAGCTGAGTTCGTTCAAGCTGGAGGGGAAGGTCTCTGCTTGTGGCTTTAGTCTTAAGTTTAGCGTCTAAACAATTGATAGAAGATTTTTGTAGGGACCAATGGTTTGCTGGGTTCTGTTTTGTACTTCTTCGTTGCTCATGTAGTCTCTGTAGCTGTAGGAGATGCCAAGGAGTTTCTACCGCCTGCACTCTTCTCTCCAAATCAGCAGTTAGGGTCCACAATTCACAGGCATACATGAATATAGATATGACAAGGGAGCACCTTAGTAAGAGATGACTGGAGTTGAGAGAAAATATTTTTTTTATCTTTCCAGATGGTGTTCAGTTTTGACAGTGCTGTTATTGTCTGTGCAATCCTGCATACTACCTCTGGCTTGGACCCCTTATCTGATACAATGGCTCCCAAGTACTTGAAGCTTTGAACCATTTCCAGCTTCTGGTCGCTGACCCTGATATCAGTGCTGATGCCCTTGGCATTATTGGTCATCAGTTTGGTCTTCTCTACACTGATTTCCATGCCCAATGTTTTAGAGGCCTTGTTCATGTGTTCTGTTAGGCTGGCAAGCTCTTGTTCTGATGCTGCTAGTCCGCTAATGTCATCTGAGAAGCGGAGGTTTGTGATCGTTCTGCCACCATTGCTGACTGATCCTTTATTGTGTTCCAGTGCATCAGCCATGATTCTCTCTAGGAAGATGTTAAAAAGAGTGGGTGAGAGTAGACAGCCCGGCATGCCTTACTCCAACTGTTGTTGGAAAGCACTCTCCAATGTTGCTGTTGTAGTACACTGCCTTGTTGTACAGCTCTTTGATGACTCTGATAAGGTTTGTAAAAATCCATGGCAAACTGATTCTTAATTTGCGTGGTCAATTTTACAAGGTGACTGACCGATGACCTTCCTTTTCTGAAACCAGCTTGATTAACAGGAATCATCTTCATGGCTTGGCTTCGTGAACGAAGATTAAGATCACTGTGAAGAGGGTTGGTGCAAGGACACAGCCCTGTTTCATCCCGTTTGTGATTGGAAAAGGCTCTGAGAGGTCGTTGCTGTTTCTGACCTGGCCACGCTGGTCTTCATGTAGCTGGATCACCATGTTGAGAAACTTTGTAGGACAGCCAAGACGCTCCATGATCTGCCATGGGGTGGGGTTGTCGGTATTTGATACTGTACCCCCTGTGGCAGGGTTGAGGTCTGGTGCTACAACGTCCCGCTCTCCCTAAGGAAAGTGACTGCGCAAAACATAGCCTCTCCTTTCCAGGTGAAATTAACAGGAATAATGTTATTCTTTTCACAATAATAAACAAGTCTGTTCAAGACACTTTTTTCTAGCAGTTTACAGATATGAGATGTAAGTGCTATAGGCCTGTAACTATTTATTCTGGTGTTTGGCTTACCGTTTTTGAGAATTGGGACAATAATTGACTGTTTCCAGACTTTTGGTAAAATGCCACTCTTCCAACACTTATTAAATATTCAGGAGGCTGTTTACCCATTGGTCTGGCAAATGTTTAATCATTTGAGTTGAGACAGCATCGAGGCCAGCTGATGTATGTTTGGATGATAAAGATGATGTAACGTCCTTCATTTCTTGAAGAGCTAATGGAGCATTCAGAAAATGGTTATTATCAGAAACAGGGTCATTATAACAATCCAATTTTTCTCCCTGTTCTCCAAAGTCTCTCTGTCTTTGAGAAAGACCCATCAGTCTACTTATTTTATAAAAGGAATCAGCAAACCCTTCAGCCTTTTCTTTTAATGAAGGAAATTTATTGTTTTGTCAACAAATGTGATAATCTGGAAGTTTTATTTCATCTCGCATAACCTTTAATTGTCTTCATATCTTTTTAGTATCGTTATGATTTACAATATTTGATTTACAAAATGTTGTCCAGTGAAATGTTTTAGCTTGTTCTATAACTCGGTTACATCCTATGTTGGCATACTTCATGGCCTTGTGGTTAGCAACTGATTTTTTACCAATATATTGCTTGAACTTTTTTTCTAGTTAACTGCTTTATCACACTCTTCAGTCCACCACACACTGCCTAAATTATTGCAGTTTTTCCTACTACTTATGTTTACTTTAGACATTGATTGAGAGGCTACTTTTAAGATAGAATCACAAAAGTACCTATACAGCATGTCAATATCATTTTCACTTGAATCAGTTGTCTCTTGATTTTGAAGAGTGTTTGTGAACATGAACCAGTTTGCTCTTTTATAGTTGTATTTTGGGATAGTATCTGGGTTTGCATTTTCTGCATAAAACTTTTCATTAAAAGTAATACATGTAGGAATATGATCACTGCCTAGAGTTTCCTTACATGTTTTCTACGAACATGTTAACCCAAGTTTAGGTGAGATCATTGTTAGATCTATGGCAGTTGGCCGGTGAGTAGGGATGTCTGGAATTCTAGTACATGATCCATCATTAAGTAATAGTAATGATGAATCCACGATATTTTCGACAAGCATGTTACTGGTCACATTCGTACATCCATTTTCCCAAAAAGGTGAATGACTGTTAAAATTACCACTGATTAGCCATTTTTCATGTTGGTTATTTACAGTTTTTAACCAATCAGTGTTCTCATTTACAGGCCCCTTGGGTAAGTATACTGATACATAATTCACTGTTAAAGATTCTGAAAACTTGATACAGGCAGTGCATGAGGAAATATCTTTTGCAGTTTCTGGCACAGGTTACTGTATTAAGCAATGGTATAAACCAATATGAATATATGTTGCCGTAATAATTTTTGACTCTGTATGTTGCTGTTGTTCACAGACAGGTGGATAGTAAAACTGCTCCAGTCTTGGTAACTTATTTCTTTTAACATTCAGAGACTGAAGAAGAAGAACCTGACAAAGTAATCAAGGTTTTTTTCCTAATGACCTACAATTCCATTGCAGAATTGAGATCTGACTGTCAAAACGCATTACTATTTAGATTAATTTACCTTCTTTTTGTATACTGGGAAAGGAGAAGGGTGGGTGGGTGGGGGATGGGGGGGTGCAGAAAGAGCTATGACAAATTAGATCTAGTAAAAATAGTGTTAATTTCTAGGTTTATTTGAAGAGTATGCCAGATAGAACAACAACTGAGGGGAAAAGGGGGGTGGCGGGGAAAATGGCAGCAAGTGATCAAGGAAAATAACCACACAAAAAAAAAAACAGAAGAAGAAAAGAAAAAAATTCTCAAAATGTTACAGTCAATCTAAATTACAATTCACAAGTGACAGGAAAATAGTCAATATTCATATCAAAAGGTGGCGATGCTAAGTTATTGCAGAGGTACTGTATGCAACTCTTCCTTGTTTTTCTTTTTCTTTGATTAAAACCAGTCATTTAGAAAATTAAATCTACTTCCCCATGGTTTCATGTAGCCTCTGGCGAAGTGTGGATGTTGTGGTAGATGGAATGACCCAGGTGTGTGTGGAAGAAAACGTCTGGTCTTCTTTGGTGTTTCCCAAAACAGCCCTCCCACGTGCCTGCCCAGGTTCCCTGCCAGCACACTGGCCCCTCTTGATGTAGGATGGACACAGTCCCTCAGCATCCTGTGGCTGGTGTCTAGATTGGCATGACTGATAAGTTACATTGTCAATACCATACAGATCTGAAAATACAAGGACATTAAAGACATCTCGTTTAATGTTCAGATCGCACTGGTGTGACTTTGCTTATGACGATTTTCAGTTTGGGGTGTCTTGTCCTGATATCTCTGACACTTTTTGTGAATTGTTTACTACAGACTCCTGTGTCTCTTTTCTTGATATCATTGATGCCATGGTGGATCACAAGGGCCTCCACAGAAGAAACCACATTTTCAAAGGTGGGGCCGATATTCTCTGTGGAATAAACTATGAGAAACAGCTTCAAAACCATATGAACACCCCAGTCTTTCATCATTTACTTTATTGACCACTGAGTCGTGGAGTAAGACTACATATGGGAGATTTGATTGATCTTTCTCTTTGGGTTTTGAGTTCGAACACTAGATCCCTTTTTAACGTCATTTGTGGCTTTGACGTCAACTTGTTGGCGTGCTTCATTTCTTTTTCTTTCCTTTGGTTGTTTTACAGTTTTAGTGGTTTGTCAACCAGAGGCATTGCAGCTGGTTTGGGTACTGTTCCCGCAACTGCCTGGGATGTCTTTGGTCTACTGACCTCTGCATAGGAAAGGCTAGATCTAACCTTATTTGACTGGCCAGGCCCACAGAACAAACTGTTTGAGTTCCGGCACTTGCCACAGTGTTAGATCTAGCCTATATCGCAAGATGTTTTGCAATTATATTTTTTTGCATATCAAGGGTGCAATCCAGCGCTGTGATGCGCGTACATAGCGCAGATATGATTTCTTTTTTATTCGTTGATGGCACTCACGGCATCTGGAGATGGTGCTGGTCTTTTCGTCGGCTGGTCATTTTCGTCAGTAGTTGAGGGAGTTGGTTGTGGCAGCGATTGAGTCAAAACTTGAAGTCGTAGATTTTAGGCTCATCCACTGCGTTTTTCCGTTCTCACAGTCCTTTAGGAACCGGTGTAGTTGCAGAAGCCCCAAGACACTTGGATCTGGTGGCTCGAGTCATCTTAACAGTACAACTGCCAGACGGAAATTTAGCTGCAGGATATTTCCGTCATCTTGTCTTCCCTGTTGTGTTTTAGTTACTTTCATTTTCATTTGTTTTATTTCTCGTTAGCATGTGCGAGATTTGGCATCTTTTGGTAATTACCCAGCATGCAATGGGATTCGGTTACCATGGAGAAAGAAACAGAATAAACTGACATAGACTTCCAACTCCAAGCGTCCTTGCCTAGTTTTATTGTAGGAATCCTCTTTACTCTTGACTACCTAGACACAACATTGGCGACGAGGATAAAAAGAAACAAAACAAAAACGACAGGTATGGCTAGTTTACCCAATTTTCCATCTTTCTCAGTACATACCGAAGAACAATCTGCCGGTGTCCTTGTGGAAAAATGGATTGATCGTTTGGAAAACATGCTGTGTGCTTTGGACATTGACTGACAAAAAGAAGAAAGCAATGCTACTCCATTACGTAGGTGATGAAACGTACGAAATTTGTGACAGTTTCACAGATGAACAGAAAGGGATTGGGGCAGTCCAGCAGGTAGAAGGGCATAACATACCTGGAGAATACGAAGTGCTGAAGAAATCTCTCACAGACTACTTCACGCCAAAGCGAAATACAACGTATGAAGTCTTCAAGTTCAAGCAGGCAACACAGAATGTGGGTGAGTCAATGGACTCTTTCCATACAAGACTTAGAACCCTAGCTGCCACATGCGACTTCCATGACACAGACCGTGAAATCCTTTCCCAAATCCTACAAGGGTGCTCTTCCTCCAGAGTGAGACGAAAGGCCCTGAAAGATACTATGACCTTAGCCAACGTATTAGCTGAAGCCCGTGCCTCAGAATTGTCCAACGCTCGAGCAGCCAAGATAGAACAGGCATGCAGCAGTGGCGTGTGTCATCAGTGAACCAGTCAAAGGAGGGCCAGCCATCGACACACACACACACACACACACACACACACACACACACACACACACACACACACAAATCACACTTCCCACGCTATACAGATCTACATCGTAGATCCCAGCAGCTGTTTCTTGCTCCATAGTAACGAATCCCATTGCATGCCAAATCTCGCACACACACACACACACACACACACACACACGCACACGCCGCGCGCGCGCGCGTGCACACACACACACACACACACACACACACACACAACACACAACACACCACCACACGCACACACACGTGCGCACATTTGCAATTTGGATATGTGTATGTGTTGTATGTACATTGTGTTTAAAGCTTGGGAGGAATGTTGTGTTTTAGTTACTTTCATTTTCATTTGTTTTATTTCTCGTTAGCATGTGCGAGATTTGGCATCTTTTGGTAATTACCCAGCATGCAATGGGATTCGGTTACCATGGAGCAAGAAACACAATAAACCGACATAAACTTCCAACTCCAAGCGTCCTTGCCTAGTTTTATTGTAGGAATCCTCTTTACTCTTGGCTACCTAGACACAACATTCCCTTCCATCTGTGTGTGTGTGTGTGTGTGTGTGTGTGTGTGTGTGTGTGTGTGTGTGTGGTTGTGTGTGTGTGTGTGTGTTGTGTTTATTTTCAGATTTTTCTTCTTGTAGAAAAGAGTAGTAGCTGTCACCCAGGATGTCATCTGAAGCACTGACTCCAGCCCTGTTGTTACTGCTACTGCTGCATTTACTCAGCACCACACGGGCCACAGCCGACCCGTGGTTAACAGCCCTAACTGCACACTGCAGCCTGCCACTGCAGCAAAAGTACTGGTCTCTTACATGTCATTTGATGTTGTCGTTGCAAACTCAAAACAAAAACTATGGCTAACATGATTTCAGGCAATTTCAATTGTATTTTTTTTCACTAAGTAGTTTTTGGAGCTAAAAGCTGCCCCCCCCTCTCTCTCCTCTCTCTCTCTCTCTCTCTCTCTCTCTCTCTCTTCTCTCTCTCTCTCTCTCTCTCTCTCTCTCTCTCTCTCTCTCTCTCTCTCTCTCATGCTTACATGAGGCACTTAACGACATTAATTTTCATACATTTTGATATACGTTTGCAGATTGTAAACATTGAGCATTTATATAAAAAATAATAATAATAAAATAACCTGACTACCATTGAAGAGAGACTGACAAGCTCATGTATGCATGCATTGAAAATGTACTGTAGCACTACAGAATGGTATGATAGATAGATAGATAGATAGATAGATAGATAGATAGATAGATAGATAGATAGATAGATAGATAGATAGATAGATAGATAGAAGATAGATAGAGAGATAGAGAGAGAGAGAAAAGAAGAGAAGAGAGAGAAAGAGTAGAGAGAGAGAGAGAAGAGAGAGAGAGAGAAGAGAGAGAGAGAGAGAGAGAGAGAGAGAGAGAGAGAGAGGGAGGGAGGGAGGGAGGAGAGAGAGAGAGAGAGAGGAGAGAGAGGGGGGGGGAGGGGAAGGGGAGGGAGGGGAGAGAGAGGTGTGTGAGGACAGAGAGAGATTTACTTTTTTTTTCCCAACTGCTCTTGCCTGTGCTGCACTTAAAGTGTATTGCAATGTTTGGGTTATTATCCAGCTAAGACTGACCACTTGGCTGGATACAAACTTTATGACCTCCCTTGCATCCTTTATTAGGATCCCCAAACTTAAGGCACAAAGATTCACTGGGTGTTTTATTTTCTCTTATTCAATTTTTTTCAACATATTTTCTAAGCATATTTTCTTTCTCTTTTTACCATCGTCTTTTAGGGGCAGCTTCAAAAGGCCACATTAATATCAAATATTCTTTGAATGCAATTGACACTTTTACATTCTGAAAAGTGTCTTGCTGTAAGGTACCACAGCAGGTGGAGTTTCAATCACCGCCGGGACCTTTGTTGAGGGCTCATCCAGAAGCTGAAACTGGAGTCAAGTCAGGTCAATGGCATGGTTCTTACTCAAAACTGCCTACAATGCTGCCACTGAAAGACATTATTTCCTAGAATTTATTTTCATTTCCTTTTATTTTTATATTGAATCTTTGTTAAGTCCTTTTCAAAACGACTAAGAAGTTGGTACCTGCACTTGTTTTTCTTCCACTATTTATTCCTCAATAATATTTATTTATTTATTTAATGCTACCAATGTTGTTCATGTCTGGCAGCATCCCTTGCAAAGCGATGGTCAGTACCCATGTCAGCACACCGTCAGACAGAAAGAGCTGCTGAGCGGGTGCCTGCTTTACCTGAGTGTGCCTTCAGGACAAATCAAGCTCACCTTCTGCTCCTGTCATGAGGTCATAGTTCGGCTACGTCGGTACGATAATGGAACATGTGTGCAGCCCGTCCCTCCAGTATACAGGTGCCATTCAGCAGAACCCAGGGAGATTTACACCTTATCAAGACAGGCTGTGGTGCACATGGCGTCTGATCGCTTTAAAACTGCCAACTACAGCATGGTTTTCAACATCATGGAATACAGTCAAGATGAACAGCCCAGTTTGGTGGCTACGTTTTTGAATCCCTCATTTGGTAAGGGTGTCAAAGTCTTGAGGATTTTGTTGGTGGTGGTGTTTTTTGCATTTCCAGATGGTACATGGAGTATGTAACATTTTGGATTTTGGGGGGAAAGTATTGTTTCTTTTTTGTCGTCGTTGTCAAACACGCAGACAGTAATTACTGTTGTCTGTCATATGAGCGAAAATGCGTGGCTCTGACATCAAGCAATTGAAAAATCATGCGCAGTGCATCCGACTTTGGCGTCGGAGAGAATTCTTATCCTTTAAGTTTTTCTGGGACAAAAGGCAGGAGAATGGATGAGAAATGCAGAGAATACACAAAAAGGAGGTGACAGGAAGAAAAAAAAAAAAAGGCAGAAACAAAGAGAGGGATAGAAAATTCCTAGCTCAGATTTTCCAGGCTTGGAGTGCTATTTATACTGACAGGCCCCCAGCATCTCTACTGGGGGGTAACGTATTGTTTGAAAAAGATATAACAGAAGCGCGCTGTGCCATGAAATACCTGTCTTTCCAAGTCTCACCTCACCTGGAGACTTTCCAAGTCACTGAAGGTAAAAGTATTCACCTTCTTGTGTGAAGGGTATGGCATGGACATACTATTCAATTTTAGTGGAGGCAATACATTCATGGTTTATTATGTGAGTTTAAGATATGTTTGTGCTTGTAAAATCAATATTTTCACATAGTATGGTCTCGTGTACTTTTTGTCACACTGTTTTGTATATATATATATATATATATATATATATATATATATTTTATATATATATATATAATATATATCACCTTCACCTCTCCCGTAGTCCCACAGACCATAGGGGCACAACTGAAGATTTTGCAACCAGTCTCCTCCACTCCCCATGGTCCTCCGCCCTCCGTAGTAGGTCGTTCCACACCAAGGCCTGTCCGCTCTCTGATGTTGTCTTCCATCGTTTCCTCTGTCTGTCTCTTCATCTCCCTCCCCTTACTGTTCCCTGTAAGACTGCCTTGACCAGTCCAGGAGATTGTGTGACGTGCCCTACCATTTTACTTGGCATTTTTTCATTGTAGTTAGGAGCTCTTCATATGGACCATGGCATTCTTTACTCTAGTTTTCACTTTTTCATTAGTGTTATGATCTCTGTATGAAATGCCAAGGAATTTGCGAAAGCATCTCATTTCCATTGCCTGTATCCTTCTTTCAATGTCTGCTGTTATGGTCCATGTTTCACATGTGTAAAAAATATGGACAAGATCAGGGAGTGCATCAGTCTGATCTTGAAGCTGATGGCTATGTTCTTATAATTCCAGATAACTTTTGATTTGATCATTGCAGCTGTGGTCTGGGCTATCCTGGAGAGAATTTCAGGTTTTGATCCTTCATCTGATACTATCCCTCCCAGGTATTTGAAGCTAAGGACGGTCCTGATTTTCTTACCATCTATAATTACATCTTTGCACTGATCTGCATGCCATATGCTGATGAGGCTTTATCAAGGTGATTTACCAGGCTGTATATGTATGTACAATCTTCATATGTATGACAGTCGCCCATCCTCAAAGAAGAAGTGGAAACAGCAGTCAGATCACTAAAAAACGGGGAATTCAGCAGGGGCTGACAACATTCCAGCTGAGTTGGTTCAAGCTGGAGGGGGAGCCATGATCAGCGCCCTACTAAAAATCTGCAACAAGATCTGGAAGACAGGAAAATGGCCAACACCATGGGACTCTCTACTTAAAATCTGCAACAAGATCTGGAAGACAGGAAAATGGCTAACACCATGGACACAGTCACTTATCATCACCCTCCCCAAGAAAGGAAATCTTCAGCAGTACCAGAATTACCGCACAATCAGCCTCATATGCCACCCAAGCAAGGTCATGTTGAAGATTATACTCAACAGACTGAAGCCACAAGCAGAGCCCATCATTGCTGAGGAACAAGCAGGTTTCAGAACAGGGCATAGTACAACTGAACAGATATTCACCCCCAGAATACTTTGTGGGCAATATCTTCAACACCAACAAGACCTCTCCCACATATTTATTGATTTTAAGAGGGCATTCGACAGGGTGTGGCATGCAGCTTTGTGGGCAGCCATGAATTTGTACAGCATCAATGCAAACCTGATCAGAGTCATCAAAGAGCTGTACAACAAGGCCATCAGTGCAGTATACCACAACAGCAACATTGGAGAATGCTTTCGAACAACAGTTGGAGTAAGGCAGGGCTGTCTACTCTCACCCACTCTTTTCAACATCTTCCTAGAGAGAATCATGGCTGATGCACTGGAACACAATAAAGGATCAGTCAGCATTGGTGGCGGAATGATTACAAACCTCTGCTTTTTAGATGACATTCACGGACTAGTAGGATCAGAACAGGAACTTTCCAGCTTAACAGAACACCTGAACAAGGCCTCTAAAACATACGGCATTGAAATCAGTGCAGAGAAGACCAAACTGATGACCAATAATGCCAAAGGCATCAGCACTGATATCAGGGTCAAATACCAGAAGCTGGAAATGGTTCAAAGCTTCAAGTACTTGGGAGCCGTTGTATCAGACAAGGGTTCCAAGCCAGATGTAGTATACAGGATTCTTCTTTCTTCTTCTATCCCGTAGTCTATTTAGACTGTAGGGATGCCACGGAAGACCTCGCAACCAGCTCTCTCCATTTCCCTCTGTACTCGACCGTTCTCAGGGTGTCACTCAGCCTGAGGCCCATCCACTCTCGGATGTTGTCCTCCCATCTCTTTTTCTGCCTGCCTCTCCTTCTCCGGCCTTGCACAGTTCCTTGCAGAATCATCTTGGCAAGCCCTGTTGATCTTGCGACGTGCCCATACCACTTCAGTTTGCGTTTTTTGACTAAGGACAGATCTTCAAAGGGCCCAATGGCTTGATCGATTTTGATTCTCACTTCCTCGTTATTAATGTGGTCTTTGTAAGAGATGCCAAGGAGTCTGCGAAAGCATTTCATCTCTGTGGCCTGTATTCTCCTCTCCAGATCCTCTGTGAGGGTCCATGACTCATAAGTATACGGGAATATTGAGATGACCAGAGTGCGCATCAGCCTGATCTTTGAGCTGAGCGAGATGTTCCTGTTCTTCCAAATGGTCTTCAATTTTGTCAGTGCTGTAACAGTCTGTGCAATCCCTGTGAGTGTTTCAGGCTTGGATCCCTTGTCTGTTACGATTGCTCCCAGATACTTGAAGCTTTGTACCGTTTCCAAATTCTGACCACGGACCCTGATGTTGGTGTTGATGCCATTGATGTTGTTGGTCATCAACTTGGTCTTCTGCGCACTGATCTCCATGCCATAGACTGTTGAAGTATTAACAAGGCGTTCCACTAACCTAACTAACTCTTCTTCTTTCCCTGCCAGTCCATCGATGTCATCAGCAAAATGCAAGTTGGTAATTGTTCTGCCTCCAATGCCGACTATTCCTTCATGATCTTCCAGTGCATCAGTCAGGATTGCACAGACAATAACAGCACTGTCAAAACTAAACACCATCTGAGAAGATAGAAATATTTCACTCAAGTCCAAGATCAGACTAATGCGTTCCCTTGTCATATCCATATTTCTTTATGCCTGTGAATCGTGGACCCTGACGGCTGATTTGGAGAGAAGAGTACAGGCGGTAGAGATGAGATGCTTCCGTAGACTCTTTGGCATCGCCTACGGAGACCACATAAGCAACAAAGAAGTGCATAACAGAATCCAGCAAAACATTGCTCCCTATGAAAACCTTCAATCAATTGTAAAGAAGCATAAACTTAAATGGTACGAGCATGTAACAAGATCAAAAGAACTTGCAAAACCAATACTGCAAGGCACTGTCCAAGGAGGAAGACAAAGAGGCAGACCAAGGAAGAGATGGGAGGACAACATCAACGAATGGACAGGCCTAGAACTCAACAGAACTTTGAGAAAGGCAGAACAGAGAGAGGAATGGAGGGAACTGGTCATCAAGTCTTCAGTGGTGTCCCCACGGTCACCAGACTAGAGAAATATGTATGTATGTATGTATGACAGCCTGGGATAGAGCCACCACACAAACATCCCTGAAAGGGGATTTTCCCCTGGAGTCAACATCAGTACTGACTCCCCTTCCCCAACAGCCCTTTGGATTAGACTGCAAATTGAGATCCTGTGTGCAGACTACCTACAGCATCTTGCGTACACGTTAAAATCCCGTTCTGCCTTACGGTAGATTTGGCCAGATTGTGTCGGTAGGAATGGATGACAAAAGACACAAAACCCTGCTTGCACAGAGGTCGTGTTTCAACAACATTCACGGTATGGAATGCTGTTACCTTAATGGTGGATAAAAACGGCCACATAGGTAAAATGTCACCAATGGTAAAACTCAGAGCTCTATAGGGTAAAAGGTAAGGTGTCCCATAACCTATGTGGTCGTAGGGGAGCAAGGCGTCAGGTACCTCAGCTTCTCTAGGGGCCAGCATGTTGAAGGTGGCGCCCATCTCCTCTCCATCGCTGCTTAGCCTTCCATGACCCTAAAGAAGGTAGGTACCCATTTACAGCTGGGGGAACTGGGGGGACTGTACTGAAGCCAAGGCGCGCAAACGGTCACCCACCCAATTGGTAACCACGCTTGACGCAGCTTAACCTTGGCTGGGGGAAAGCAAGTGCTCTGAACACTGAGCTATCTCATCCCCATAGCTCTATAAAGGAACGAAAAAAGAAAGAAAAGAAACGACACCTGTTATTAATAAAGTGATCGCATACTTTTCCCTTGATTGCTTTATCAACTGTACTATGGACAGTTTACACTACAGTCAGTGTAAAAACAATTTCTTCTTTTTCTCCCTAAACCCCAGTTAGGAGTCATTGAGGCATAACTCAAATCCATTGTTATAAAGCATACACTACAAAAAACACGCCTGAAAACTATCATTGCTGTCATAGTTGTTACTGATGTTGCTTTTTACTTTGTGAAGAAAATGTTGCAATCTTTGTTGTTGTTAGTGTTGTTGTTGCTGTTGCTATTGTTGTGGCTGCTGCTGTTGTTGTTATTATTATTGCTGCTGCTGCTGCTGCTGCTGCTATTACCACCAACAACTACTACTAATGCTTCTGCTGCTGCTGCTGCTGCTCCTGCCACTGCTGCTGCTGCTGCTGCTGCTGCTGCTGATGATGATGATGATGATGATGATGATGATGATGATGATGATGATGATGATGCAGGATACCTACGACCTTCGCATGACTTGGCAAGACTGGCGGTGTTCAGAGACTGCAGGACGTTAACAGCACCCAGTGGTCACATCATTTTCTTGACATTAATAAGCCCAATCAGACAGAAGGTTTTGCGAGTGTTGACCGAGAAGTGCGGAGAGGATGAAACAAATGCCAAAGAACTAAACTGGTACCCCTGTATCAATATAGGCTGGTTCATCTCTGATGGCAAAACATTGTCTTTGTTATACCATTTCATTAATAGACAATTCATTTCAACCCTGCTGGACACAAAGTTCAAGCTGGTGTTTTCTTTTCACCGGAATACTTCCAGACCGGTCCAGATTGACGAGCAATGGAATTGCTCTGCCTCTGTGTGGCCTGACTTGTACAGACATTTTCCCTGTGACCTGACACCTCAGTGCGTGCATGCTGAGGATGAGAGTGCCTGTGACTACGGGTGGAAAACACGATTTTCTCATTTTGTAAATATCTCTTTTCATTTGGCTTCAACTAGTTTGTACCAGTTCATTGTGTTTTGTTATCATTCTACCACAACACCAATACCAACAGTAACCAACAGTAACAGATTTTAAAGAGCATAACTAGCATGGTTTCAGTTTCAGAAAACCAACCGCCTGTACACATGCTCCATAAGTAAACAGACTGACTTCTCTACTTGGGGACAAGTCGTTGGGGGAATGCACTGAATGTTTCAGGCAGTGTCCCTTGGCAAACCTGAACCTGGCACAAAGCCTCTCCCTCTCCAGGGTGCAGGGAACAGGATAGCATGGTGGTTAGAGCGTGAACCGTTGCCATCTGATAACTTGGTTTTAGCCCAGGTTCGAGCCACCTTCAAGATCCCATTTAAGGGGATTCTGTCTCTGGAGTTAACATCAGTGCCGGCTCCACTCCCTTAAAATTCCTTCAGATAAGACTGTGAACCTGCGGTCCATGTGCGAATGCAGGCAAAACATCTTGCATACATGTTAAAAACAAACAAACCTGTTGCACCTTTCAGAAGTGCCTGTGGAAATGATTGATAAAATGTTACAAATTTGCATGTACAGGGGAACAGGGAGTAGAAAAATACAAATGTTTTAGTTCATTATTCTCAGAATGAAAGAGTTATTTTAAAAAAAGTGTATGCCGGTCTGTTCATGCCATCCATGCCACTGGCCATAGCTGCACAGCCAGTTCTGTATAGTGTGTAGCTCACAAAAAAGCTCGAAAGAAAACAGAAAACAGGTGGAGGGAGAGGGATGAGCAACGATGGCATACAAAGCGTCTCTTAAATTTGAGATTGGATACAGTTGACCATGGTATAATTAAAAACTCAAACAAGCACTTGCTTACCCTGGGGAAAGCCAAAGTTTGAGTAGAATTCTCCGAGGGTAGTTGGCAGAGACGGAGGGATGTAAGAGATACGCAAGCCTGGAAGAAGCCATACTTTACTGTGTAGATAATTAAAAAAAAAAAGATCAACTTACATTTGTCAATCTTGTCCTTGTATTACAAACTGAATTTAGCTAACACATCTTGAAAAAAAAATCCCATTTCATTTTTGACGTGGAACAGGCCTTCTAGTTTCTCTATAAGTTCGGGGACTGGATATTCATTATCCTCGAAATTAAAAAAAAAAAAGACTTGACTTGAGCTGAGCACACAAACGGCTTCTCACTCTGACCAGTTTGTCCTTTCCGACCCTGGCATTGCTGGAGGGGGTGGGTGAGGAGGGTGAGGCACAGTTAATTCCCTTCTTTTTGCTAACTACACGTTGCAGTCTGAGCAGCCCTGATAACTTCAGTTGCAGGACCAAATGCGTGTTTCAGCATCACAGCAAAGAAGATACCAAACAGGGTGCAAACCAGGACACAACCCTGTTTCACTCTGCTCCATATGTTGAAGGCAGCTGATGTTGAACGTCAAAATTAAAGGTGCCTTTGATGTCTTCTTGGAAGGATCTGATTATGCTGAGAAGTTTGGGCGGACATCTGATTTTGGGACGGGTACTGAAGAGACAATCCCTACTGCTGTGTATTATGATAAGATAAAGAGTGGAAAGCTACCAGTCTCTTCATATACCAATGTGTTGGGAGATCTACGGGTCACATTTAAAAACCTCTTAATTTCAAAATATTGTCTTCTTTCAATAATAGAATGATCAGTCATTAAGTTCCACACCTCTGAACCATACGTTGAAATTAGTTGCATCTGACAGTCAAAGAGTTTGGAAAATGTTTTAGGGGATTGATTACTGAGATACAATAGAATACAACATCAACAATACAATACAATACAACGCAATACAATACATGATCATTAGAATGCGTTGAAGGCTTACTTAATAATATTAAAGTTTACATCCCGCACAGATCACTAGAAGGTTATTTTCACTGACCCAATAAGCAACAAAGTGAGGATAGCATATCTGATAGAACTCAATCACCTAGTAGTGAAACTAAGGAGTTAAAAGAGGAGTTGGGGGTTTGTGGTCTAAAAGGTAGGAGAGCTGAGGTTTAAAACTGCTGCTAAGTGAGTGAAGATTTTGTCATCCAGAGTTAACTTCCCTCCTTCTTCTCCTTCACCAAACACTCAGAGAACAGATGTCTTAGGAGCGAAAATGTGTTGCTGCCCTCAAGCGCCTGACAAGTCAGGTCTAGCGCATCCGACTTGCACGGGTTTTTTGTCGTTTGTTTTTGCTGCTTCTGTGACATTCCTGTCGTGCTATTCCCATGCAATTTATTTTAATTTTTCTGCCCCAGCCATATCCAGATTCGTTATGTCGCATCCTCGGGGTCGGAAATCTACAGGGAGACCATCAATGTCAGGCCGCCTTAGGGCCGCCAGCCAGAAGGGCCCTGTACTGCTGCTGGATCACTTTGGTGGTGTTCACTGGTGCGTGTTCTGAGCTAACATACACACGACACCCATATACTTCTGTACATGTGGTGATTTTGTGTCAAAGCCTTTGGGATTGGAGACTCACGGGTGAAGGTCCCTGGAGGGTCACTGCGGTGGTCACAACCTGAGTTGGGCGACTCAGTCTGGCTCCATGACTGAGCTGATACTGTTGGCGATAGTAGGCTTAGTAGATGGTGTCTTTCGGTGTATTATTTACATCAGAGTGGTTGTTTTCATCGACTGGCTGCTCTCACTAAGCTGCAAATAAAATCTTCCTTCCAGTCTATCCTCTGACATCACAGCCGTTGGGAGACAGGTCCTCCTCTTCCACCTGTCCCCCCATTGGGATGTCCTCTTTATGTTTAACCCACACCTGGGGGGTGGTTCGTGGCCATCAGGACATATCCACACACCAGTGGTCCTGCATGCTGCACGTTAAGGGGTTAAAGTCTCCTCCCTGAACATGGCTTCTGATTTCATTTCTCTGTACACACAGACCTTTGGATTTGATTTTTTAAACAAAGCCACACACACACACACACACACACACACACACACACACACACACACACACACACACACACACACACACACACACACACACAACGTGTGTGTGTGTGTCTTGTGTGTGTGTGTGTGTGTGTGTGTGTGTGTGTGTCTGTGTCTGTGTCTGTGTGTGTGTAATGTCTGGTATTGCAGTGTACACCATCAGTCACTGCAGATGCACTGCCTTAAGCTCTGGTGCTCTTCTTGGGAAGAGAGTGTTACAATTAAAGCAGCGCCACTGTTGACAGATAGATAGATAGTAGATAGATAGATGTAGATAGATAGATAGATAGATAGATAGATAGATAGATAGATAGATAGATAGATAGATAGATAGATAGATAGATAGATAGATAGATAGATAGATAGATAGATAGATAGATAGATAGATAATAGATAGATAGATAGCAGACAGACAGACAGTTACATAGATAGATAGATAGATAGATAATAATAGATAGATAGATAGATAGATAGATAGATAGATAGATAGATAGATAGATAGATAGATGGTGGGTGGGTGGGTGGGTGGGTGGATGGATGGATGGATGGATAGACAGACAGACAGACAGACAGACAGACAGACAGACAGATAGGACGTGATAGATAGATAGACAGATAGACAGACAGATAGATAGATAGATAGATAGAAATAGATAGATAGATAGATAGATAGATAGATAGATAGATAGATAGATAGATAGATAGATAAAGACAGAGATAGATAGATAGATAGATAGATAGATAGATAGATCAGATAGATAGAAGATAGATAGATAAATAGATAATAGTAGATAGATAAATAGATAAAATTAGAATCAATTCAAATTCAAAATACTTTATCATCTCTAAAACAGAGAAATTCCGGTGGGTTACAAGCCATATATAAAAACAATAACCACACAAAAATAACATCAATATAGCTCAACACAGGTTCTGAATATCAGCACACACCCATCACAGCGCAAAGAGCACCCACAAGTCAACAACACCTCTGCCAGCTGCAAACTCACCCAAGTAAAATTACAAACATTCGTGTGCGCACCAGTATGCCCACACATCCACACATACACACTCACGCATGGCTCATGCACACATACACACACAAACACAAAATTAAAAAATAGCACACATGCGCACGCATTTTAAGACATAAACCAAATTGTCATAACATATTGTATGATAAGACAAATACCAATTAATTTGTACACTATTCTATAAAGATATTGAGCACAGTCAAAAAAAAAATGCACACGCCCGCCGGTGGGCAGACACACACACACACACACACACACACACACACACACACACACACACACACACACACACACACACACACACACACCAAACTGTTATAAAAGTTTTGTATAATTAAACAAATATCAATGTTTTTTTTAAAGAGAAATACTTTGTCCATTAAAATATTAACATTTTAGAATGATAAAAGGTAGCCTTTCCTATGCTTCAAAATTCCCTTTCACCATTCCCCTTTTTTTGCCTGAGCACAGAATCTCACTCGCTGCCTTCCACGCCCCCCCCCCCCCCCCCCCCCCCCCCCTCTCCTCTCTCTCTCTCTCTCTCTCTCTTCCCCTTGCTGTCTTACTTTGGGTCAGTTTAGACTTATTGCCATGCACTTATTAAGCAGCATAACTGAGGTGGGAATAAAACTATTTTTATATCGCAGAGTTTTAGACTTGGGCACTCTGTAGGGCTTTTAAGTTGGGAGAAGTTCAAAGTATTTTACTACTACATGAGTACCATCAGTTACAATCTGTCTGGCTCTAGCTCTCACATGGCATTCATACAAATCATTCAGTTTAATTTGCTCACAGCCCACAGTTTTGACACACCTGGTTACAATCCTGTTCAGTACTTTCTGTTTTTGACAGTGAGGCTTCTGTACCAACACATCAAGGAGAAGGAAAGAACAGACTCGATAAAACATCGATAAAAATTCTGTAAAACTTTCACGTTTACCTGAAGACATGGAGCTTTTAAAGGAAAAGATGCGAGAATGGCATTTTCTATTCACAAGATCTGTATTAGCATTACAATTCAGTTTTTCCTCAATAACGGTACCTAGATATTCATATTCGTGCACATGCTCAACCATTACACTATCAGTGAAAAGATTTGATATACACCATCAATGAAAAGATTTGGTATAGGCTCAGGGTTTTTACGAAAATCAATTAGCATTTCTTTTGTCTTTTTAATATTTAAATCTAGACAATTTTGTTTGCACCAGGAGGCAAACTCTTCAACTTGTTGGCAATACATGGCATATGAGTTAGAAAGGCCTTCCAGAGCAGTGTCATCAGAAATATTCATTAAAGGTATTAGATCAGTCATTAGTATAAAGGGTGAAAATAATGGGAGACAGAACAGTGCTTTGGGGAGAACCAGTGGAAGTTGATCTTTCAGTCAATATTACTTTCTGAAAACGGACAAACTGTTCGTTAGGTCAAAAAACTCATTATCTAGAGGATGAGACGAGGACAGATGTTTATAGAGAGAAATTTAAGTGCTAGGAGATGGAGCTGAATGGTATTAAAGGCAGAGGAAAAATCTACAAAAAGTATACACACTAAAGAGTCAGGTTTTTCTAGGTGAGAGTGGGCATTGTGCAGCAAAGTAATAGTAACATCATTTGTACCTCTATTGGCTTAGTAAGCAAATTGTAAAGGATGAGGAAGTGGAGAGAAGAAGCTGTTTCAGAATAATTCTTTTAAAGCATTTCATTACTATTGGTGTAGAGCTACTGGTCTGTAATTGTAGAGTCCTACAAAGGAATTCTCTAGGTCGCCATTCTAATTCCTGTTCCACCTAATTCGGTACTGGAAATACAGAGTCCTAGACGAATTCCTATTTTCTTTAGTAACCCTAAAGAGGAGTAGGGCTCAACTACTTGTGGGCCTGGAGTGATAAAAGGGGGATACGGAGAAGATAGAAGAAAAATAGGGGAAAAGAAAATAGAAAAGAGGAGGAAGTAGATAAGTGGAATTAATTAATTACCTCAATTCACTCAGCAGCCACGCTGAATACACCATGAATGCCACAAATAACAACATTCATTCAATGCGACTCCAGACCGAGCAAGTTGGGTTTACACATACATTTCACAACACAACTTACTATACTACAAGATAAACATGACAAATCACCAATTGTACTGCAAGTACATTTGAAAAAAAAAAACACAAGATAATTTTATCCCTCTGTCCAGTCCTCAAACACAAAATCAAAGAAGGATCAGTCTCAGATCAGAAGCAAAGACTAACAAGACGACAATGATAGGGGTGGAGATGGAACAATGGGTAAAAGCACGATGTGAAAAGAAGCAATGTTCCTTAATGGGGAACATCAGACTCCGAGAATCCCCCAGGCACACAGCCTTCCCTCACAGCTCCTCTCCATTTTAGTGACAAAGTGACTCATCTGACAAGAAGATGTCAAAACAATCTCAACAGATCACTCTTCCAAAAACGAGGGAACTAACTGTCACTAAACTTATGCTTAGTTACACGAAACACACACATACGTTTTTGTGAGGGGTGTTACACAATCATTTAAAGATTTGGGGTGATTATGTTTTGGAACAGGACAAATTATTGATTTTTTCCAGAGACTAGGTGCATGGCAAGCTTTTAAAGACAAAGTAAACAAATCACTAAAAACATGACACAACTGTTCTGCACAGGATTTTAAAAGCGCCCACAAATACCATCCAAACCCACAGCCTTCCTCACATGCAATGTTTTAAATTCACATCTTTAGAGTCAACAATAAAATCTTCATCATCTGAATCATTATCACATAGTATATTTTTTCCCAGGTTAAAAAGAACAGATTCAAGCTGGTGTTTATTATCTTCATGCTCAGAGCGGCAATAAAAATCATTAAGTTTGTCAGAAAAAAGCTTTTTGTTCCTCTAATGGCATTGACTGTGCTGATGTTTTTAAGTTTGCCTGCCCTGAAAGTATTTTCAGCCCCCTCCATGCTTTTGCCAGATGACCCCATTGAAACTGTTCTTCAACTTTCTCTTTGTATGATCTTTTACCCTCCTGAATTTCTTTTTGGAGTTTCTTTTGAACTGTTCTGCAAGCCATTTTATCACTGCTCTGAAAAGCTATTTTCTTTTTGTTAAGAGATTATTTTAATGTTTTTGTGACCCAAGGTTATTGTTAATGTTGAGGAATAGCTTTACAGTTTTTGTGAAATTATAAAAAAAAATCACAAAAAGAAAAGTAAGCATGTACAACATCAGTTGCTTCATTCACATTCTCACTCAAGTCAAGAAACACATTCCAGTCAGTGCACTCAATACAACCTTTCAACTCTTCCACACTTTCATTGGTTCATACTTTCACTCTTTTTTTTCACAACAGGGTCAGTTTTAATTTTGGGTTTGTAAGTAGGCATGAGATAGACTGTATTGTGGTCTGAGTCCCAAGGGTTGGGATAGCAACAGGTTTAAATGCACCTAAATTATTTCCGAAACATTTGTCTAAAATTCGATTTGGGGAGTAAAACAAGTGATACATTGTTTAAAACAAGGCAAAATATGTTTTAAATCACAGTGGTTAAAATGCCCAAGCACAAAACAGGGTGAGTCTGGAGCTTTTATTTGCCTCCATGGCAGCACAGGAAGCACAGGTAGATGGCGAACATAACATACTGTCACAAACACCTGGCCAAATTCCCTTGGCAAATAGCTAGGGCAAAGAGACACTGACAACAATCCAACATTCCTGCTACACACTTGCTTTCTCACCTTGACATTCCTGCTTGTGCACCAACTTTCATTCAGGTACAGGCACGCCACCACCTCGTTTTTTCCGCTCTCTTCTTTCCCTGTGTCCATTCATACAGCACACCAAAACCATTCAATGACACACTCTCATCACTGATAAAATCACTAAACCAGGGTTCAGTAAAACAAAGTAAACAAGAATTCTTGTATTCAGAAAAAAAAACTATGTTTGCTTGTAGTTCTTCTAGGTTAAGATTGCGTCCATTAGGTCTTATTGATCACACATTTCATAAAATGATACTGGGTAAAAAAGGCTGGAGTTTAAAACATCTCAATCCTCTTCTGACTCCTCCTCTGCGGCTTTTTCGTTGATGCATGGGTTCACGAGTTGTAGAAATGTTAGTCACATTGTAACTCCAGGGGAATGTCACACAAGCCAGAATCAGAGCTAAAAGCAGATTTTATTTCTGAAAGTTTATCCCTTGAATAAAATAAATGTAAAGTGCCTGTACCTGTGTCAACATGGCTGCTGTTTTCAAAATTGAATGCATGTACACATAAACTATTCCACACACTTATATACAGCCACACTACAAACAGTCGACACAGATCCATCACAGATATTACTGACACTTACTCTATGGCATACAACACTGTCACAGTCAAATTTCACCTTCTTTCCACATTTATGGAGCTGTAAGCCAGCGACTGCCCAACTGAGAAGCCCCACTACACTAGGTAGATAGATAGATGCTTCCCTATGAGAGTGCCTTTACTACATGAATTGCCAAATACAGGATTCTTACCATGGTTTTCTTTTTTTCTGTACTTTTTTTTTCTTTTCTTTTCTTCTTCTTTTAAAAAAAAAACAAACTTTTCATGTATTGTGTGTTACACACACCCCCTCCTATCACCCCCTCCCCGCCCCTGGTTTATAGAATCATATCATTCAAAAGACTAGCACCCCGCCACCAATCAAGGTTTCGTGGAAGGCGTAAAAGTTCGGGTTCATACAAAAAATCAAGCAGTCTTGTCCTCACTTTGTAGACGACTGGGTTGACCTTAGACTGCTGATCTATCTTGAACAGTTTGTAAAACATCTACATGCGGATTGATATGGGAATATTTATTTATTTTCTTTATTTATTCTTTTATATGGGGGGATAATGGAATATCAAGCATGTAGGCTACCCAAGGCTGCACTAGTCAGTAAATTTCCCACGTAGCTGACATGGTGTGCTTTTTCTCTTTTTTGTCCCTGCCTCTCTTCTGTGACGTTCCCGTCCTGTTGTTCTACACTGGTCTTTTCAATCTCCCCGCCACAGCCATACCCAGATTCATTGTGTCTCATCCTCTGGATTGGCAGTCCACAGGGAGCCCATCAATTTTAGGCCGCCTCAGGGCCACCAGCCAGAGGGGCCCTGCACTTCTGCTGGGTCACTTTGGTGGTGTTCAGTTATGCCTGTTCTGAGCTAACATACGCACAGCACCACCTACTAAGCCACCTACTAACGACAATATTAGCTCAGTCGCGGAACCAGACTGAGTGAATCACCCACCCGAGGTGGCTACCACCACAACATCCCTCCAACGATGGTCTCCCGCGAACCTCCAACCCCAAAGGCTTTGACACAAACTCACCACAGGCACAGAAGTGTATGGGCAAACCAAATCTGAGGTCACAGCACAATCACTCTGGGTAGGAGCGGCGGGGTTACTCTTATGAGAATCGAGCCCATGACCTTCCAGTCCGAAATCGAAGGTGCTAACCACTGCACCATGGCAGCTGGTGTGTACTATTTTTCTGTCTCCAATGTCTGGAGAATCTTTGCTACTACATGTTACAGGTAGGATTGGATTTGTATACTGCTGCATGTCACAGCACATTTCTCGGTGTGAAATTCAGTCTGCTCTACTTGTAGAGACCGCATTGCCACAAGAGCAGAGCTACCTATTCTTTAAAATCCTGTCTGCATGTGTATGAGTTTTGTTTTCCTATAATTTCATATTCGTGTTGTAAGAATTGTGAGTTTGGTTTGTTGGGAATGTTTCATTATTTTATCATCAGTAGTGTTGCGTCTGACAACACTTTTTCTCATTTCAGGTGATGAAATTGTTTTGAATCTTGCAATGACCATAAATACAGTATTCTGGGTGTTTTTCCTCTTAACATTTATTTCCAAATCTGAACATTTATCCTCAGTTTTTTTCCAGCTCTACTGTTGTTTCAACTGTTGCAGATTCCTGTGAGCAGATATAAATTCCGCCATTTCAAATTTGAAGATCTGGACACGATGTGCAAAGAAAAAGGAGCAGTGCCCATCAACTTTCATTCCACTCAGGAGTGGAGCGACTTTACGGAGGCTTTCAGCTACCGATATTACTTTGCTCCTGATCTCCTATGGGTGGACCTTCATGCTGTTCGATTCAATCACAGCTACACAAAAGATAGTTATATCAGAAATATGTATGTCTAGTACATTGCTTGCTTTAGTGCTTGTATTATGTCTGTGTGTACCACATAAATGAATGAATGCACTTACATGGATGTTTATAGATACCTGCACCTGCCTTTGTTTGCCTTCAGTAAGCATTATATCATTATTATCTATTATCTATCTATCTATCTATCTATCTATCTATCTGTGGGGACTGGGTACAAAACACATGATAAATGTGCTAGTAGGGTTGATATTTTGGGGGGTTAGTTCATACATCATTTGTCAGTATTTTTTCCTCAGGTCACTGAATAGGGTACATCTCAGATGGATGTGTTTGCCTGTCTGGTTTTCTTTACCACAGGCACACAGAGAAGGGGCAAGTTTCAGCTTTGTGGAAATAATGTGATTTAGTCTATTATGCTCAATGCCAACACAATCAGAGTCATTGAGGAGCTCTACAACAAGGCCACTAGCGCAGTCTATTTCAATGGTGGCATAGGGGATTGGTTCAGGACGACGGTTGGTGTCAGACAAGGCTGCTTGCTCTCACCCACTCTCTTTAACATCTTCCTTGAGAGAATCATGACTGATGCACTGGAATATCACAAAGGAACAGTCGGCATTGGAGGCAGAACAATTACCAACTTGCGATTTGCTGATGACATCAATGGACTAGCAGGGAAAGAAGAAGTGTTAGTTAGGTTAGTGGAACGCCTCGACAATACTTCAACAGCCTATGGCATGGAGATCAGTGCGCAGAAGACCAAGCTGATGACCAACAACATCAATGGCATCAACACCAACATCAGGGTCGGTGGTCAGAATTTGGAAATGGTACAAAGCTTCAAGTATCTGGCAGCAATTGTAAAAGACAAGGGATCCAAGCCTGAAATACTCACAAGGATTGCACAGACAGTTACAACACTGACAAAATTGAAGACCATTTGGAAGAACAGGAACATCTCGCTCAGCTCAAAGATCAGGCTGATGCGCACTCTGGTCATCTCAATATTCCTGTATGCTTGTGAGTCATGGACCCTCACAGAGGATCTGGAGAGGAGAATACAGGCCACAGAGATGAGATGCTTTTGCAGACTCCTTGGCATCTCTTACAAAGACCACATCACTAACAAGGAAGTGAAAATCAGAATCGATCAAGCCATCAGGCCCTTTGAAGATCTCCTGACCTTAGTCAAAAAACGCTAACTGAAGTGGTATGGGCACGTCGCAAGATCAACAGGGCTTGCCAAGACCATTCTGCAAGGAACTGTGCAAGGCAGGAGAAGGAGAGGCAGGCAGAAAAATAGACGGGAGGACAACATCTGAGAGTGGACGGGCCTCAGGTGAGTGACACCCTGAGGAAGGTCGAGTACAGAGGGAAATGGAGACAGCTGATTGCGAGGTCTTCCTGGCGCCCCTACGGCCTAAACAGACTATGGGATAGAGGAGGAGTCTATTATGCTCAGTGCATAGTTGTCATGTGCCTGTAATTGTGTTATACATTTGAATGCTATTTTGTGACTGCATGAGATGATAGTGGGGGTGAAATCAGTGAGTTGTGGATGGGTAGGGATGCGGGTGGGGGCTATAGTCTGACTATCACTTTTTGCGTAGATTTTGTCACTCTCTTACCTACTTGCAGGTTTAACATAAAATGAATGCAGTTATTTTATTAGCTAAAAAGCTCTCTCTCTCTCTCTCTCTCTCCTCTCTCTCCTCTCTTCTCTCTCTCTCTCTCTCTCTCTCCTCTCTCTCTCTCTCTCTCTCTCTCCAGTGATTCCTTGCAAAACAAAAACTGTCCTTTTTGTATGTCAGTAACCAAGACAAAAAACATTTTCTCTTTGACTACCCCATGTATTCGGATCTTAGAAATAAATTCCTGGGGAATTTAACTAAAGTTCCCATCCAAGTATTGCTGCAAATGTCAAACATGCACCAGATGCACAGTGTCTCACGATATGTCTTCCATTCAGTTAACAGAAGAAAGAGATGTATTTTCTAAAATTGACGTATGTTTCTCAGATAATGTGTGTCAGTTTGGCTGATATTGCTACTTTTTTCCTTTTGATAGTGGACTCGGGATGTCTTGGATTTTCAGCCAGGGTCAAGCACATGTTCATATTGCAGGATGCTAGTTTCTTTTCAAGGTGTCTTGATCTTTTAGTGATTTTGGTTTCAATTTTTCGTGTTATTTTTTCTATCCCTGAGCCTTGACCTTTGTATGTTTTGAAATTTATCATTTGACTTTTGTATGTTTTGAAATTTATCAACATGTTCCTGCATTACTATACCGGTTTCACAATTGATTGTATTGTGGCCTAAGGCAGAAGTACCATTAAACCATTTCAGTGTTCAGTGTTCAGTGTTCTCTCTCTCTCTCTCTCTCTCTCTCTCTCTCTCTCTCTGGGGGGGGGGAGTACATCTGCACTGAACAGAGCAAGACGTGGTTTAAACGGTCTCCTGTTTAATCAGCAGTAGGTCAGATAGTGACCAACCCAGACTCTGAATCTTTGCAAGAGAGTGACTGAAGGACCATGCCAGCAGCACCCTTACACTTTAGGGTGACATGTGGCTGTTTTGTCACTGTATTTATCAACTTTATGTTTCCTCGGGCTGAAAGGAAGGCCAAGTTACGACAACCGACATTGAAGCCAAAGACACGCATAGCCGGTGCTATGGTAGGACTGACCCTCACGGCGATTTTTTTCAGCAATTTGCTTCTACAATGTGGGGACGTCGAACAAAACCCTGGGCCTCCAAAGCCAAGCAGCGGCAAGCAGACCCGACTGACGAGCACCAGCAGAGCCAGCAGCAGGATGAGCCTTGACGCAGGGATGGTGGACCGGCGGGGCAGCAGTCAGCCAGAGAGTGGAAACGTGAGTGAAACAGAACCTACAATGACTTACCTAGCAGGACTGATGACCACACTAAACTCAAAGTTTGATGGAATGAGGGAGGAATTCAGAGAAATGAAGGAATTCATGTCGGAACTGAAAGAAGAAGTACAGACTCTGAGAGATGAGGTGGCAGACCTAAGGCAGACAAACAGAGAACTGGAAAGAGAAAACACAGAACTGACAGAGAAAGTGAATGCTCTGGAACTGAAAACGGATGACATGGAAAACCGATCAAAGCGCAACAACGTCATTGTCTACGGTTACCCAAGGGAAAGAAACGAGACTCCAGATGAATGTGAAACTCTGCTGAGGGAAATGATTACCAACAAATTGGAGCTTAG
Organism: Stramonita haemastoma; assembly: GCA_030674155.1. Classification (NCBI taxonomy): domain Eukaryota; kingdom Metazoa; phylum Mollusca; class Gastropoda; order Neogastropoda; family Muricidae; genus Stramonita; species Stramonita haemastoma. The sequence continues at coordinate 7,304,803 of CM060341.1, forward strand.
TGGGGACTTAAGTTTTGATAGGGTTCACCGACTTAGTGCAAAGCAAAACTCTCCTATCATAGCAAGGTGCACTTTCTACAAAGAAAAAGTGAAAATTCTCAAGGCCAAAGGAAAACTGAAGGGAAGTGATGTGTTTGTTGGAGAAGACTTCACTCTGCGGATCAGAGAAATCCGGAAGAAGCTGACACCCCACCTGAAGGCCGCCAAAGCTCAAAACAAGAGGGTGACAATGGTGTACGACCATCTGCTGATCGAGGGCAAGAAGTTTGCTCTTGGTGCCAACGACAACGCCCTTGTGGAGCTGCGCTAGGTACACGGCCGGCCTCAGAGGAAAACGGAACGCCAGAATTTACATCTGCATGGGGTGGAAGAAATCAAGGGGGAAGAAAAAACAGAGCAGACACCGTGTGAGGGTAGGGAAGGGAGTTGTGTGGAAAATTCATGTGCAAGTGAACATGTCAACACAGAAGCTGACAGTACAAACTCAGACCAACCCCTTCTTTTGCAGCAAGATGTGATGATGCTGTTGGTGCATACCCACCCATGTATGATCAGAAAATGTTTGTTGTGATTGTAAAAAAAAGAGTAAATGCATGTGACTGTGTTAATGTGCAGAATGCTGTAAACAAAGTTGTTAACTCCCCTTCCAATGATTTACCAAGAGCAGGCAATAGTAAACAATTTTCTTTTCTCCCCTGGAATGTCAGTGGCTTATTTTCCAAGCTGTCTGATTCTGATTTTGTTGAGTATGTGTGTTCTTTTGTTTTGTGAAACATTTGTTGAAAGTTTTCAGTCTACACTTTTTTGTGAATACACGATGTTTGTTAAGCCTGCATTGAAATTTACTGATCGCGGTGGAGGATCAGGGGGGGGGGTAATTTGTTTAATAAAAAATAGCTTGATGAAGCATGTGAAATATGTTGTTGTTTCGCATCGACAGAAAACTATTCCAGCTACCTAGTGATATCCTATATGTGTGTGCATATGTACCTCCTCAGGGGTCACCTTATTATATTATATTTGATATTGATAATGGCATTGCTCAGGTTGAAGAATGTTTGTTTGAATATCTTTGTTTACATAATGATGTTTCAGTACTTATGTGTGGAGATTTTAATGGAAGGACAGCTAATATATTTCTGGATGGCAGTGATGATTCTCAAAATTTTTCATTGTTTGACAAGTCTAGTGGGGAAAAATTAAACAGATGTTCTGAAGACAAGGTATTGAATTCATATGGAAAACTGATGTTAAATATGTGTGCTGCACGAGTTATTTATTTTAAATGGTGTTTGTCATGATGATGCTGATGGTCGGTTTACCTTTATCAGTGACTCTGCGTACAGTTTAAATGATTATTTTGTTGTTTCATGTGATCTCTTTGATTTTGTTGAATCGTTTTGTTCATTTTGTGTGAAAGAAAGAATAGAATCTGATCACATGCCTTTAGAGTTTTACATAAATATACAAGACATAATTGGATGTACAAGGAAAAACAAAGAGGAAAAGGAATATATTGAAAAATTGGTGTGGAAGGATGACTGTGCTGTTGATTATTGTAATGACATGAACTCTGATAATGTGCAAGAAATATTGTCTTATGCATTGGAGATGCTTGATGTAAATGTAAATGATGCACTTGAGATATTCAATGAGACTATGAAGCATGCTGCTGAATGCATGAAGCAAAAGATTTACACTACAAGGAGTAATGTTAAAAATAATTGGTTTGATATAGAATGTAAAACTGCAAGAAAAAATGTAAGACAATTATTAAGAAAATGTAAAAAGTCATTGGGAGATGATGACAGACATAGATATTGCAAAGCTAAGAGAGAATATAAAAATATGTTAATTAGAAAGAAAAAATATTTTAATGATTCTTTGTTTAAAAAAGGTAACTGATACAGTTAACAATCAACAAGACTTTTGGAAAAATGTTAAAGTTATACTTAAGAAGAATGTGTCTAATCAGATTATATTACTATAGATGAATGGCATGAACATTTTAAGAGCGTACTAGAAAAGGAAATCACAGCTGATGCTGATGACCAGGAAAGTGAGTTTTTGCCTGACAATGAGTACACACAATATTTAGATCGGCCTATCACAAAACAGGAAGTACTAGGTGCAATAGAAAAATTAAAAAATGGTAAGTCTGCTGGACCTGATGGATTGATTAGTTGTTGTTTTTTTTAAACCTAGGAGATATTGCAGTAGATTTTCTTGTTAAATTGTTCAATGTACTGTTCGATCAGGGAATCTATCCACAAACATGGACAGAGTCAATTATCATTCCACTATACAAAAAAGGTGATAGTAATAACCCAAATAATTATAGAGGAATATCTTTATGTAGCATAACAAGTAAACTGTACAGTTCAATTATCAACACAAGATTATCAGAATGGGTTGAATTGAATAACATAACAGGCGAGTTCCAGGCAGGTTTTAAAAAGGATTACTGTACAACTGACCATATATTTACTTTGTTAGCTGCTGTTCAGAAACAGTTTATAAATAACCGTAACTTATGTTGCCTATGTTGATTTTCAAAAGGCTTTTGACTTAATTTCTAGAAAACTATCGTGGCCTGTTCACATTAAAAATGGTGTACAAGGAAAACTTTATACGTGTGTGAAAAAAATGTATGAAGATGTGAAGGCAAGAGTAAGTATTGGTGCTAAGTTTAGTGATTTTGTATCATGTACTCAAGGTGTGAAACAGGGAGATGTATGTAGTCCTGTTCTATTTTCTTTATTTATCAATGAATTAGCTCTTGAAATTATTGGAAAAGGAAAACATGGTGTAACATTTGACTTGACAGAATTGTTTATTTTGCTCTTTGCTGATGATATTGTTTTGTTGTCAGAAACTGTTGTTGGTTCGCAGAATCAATTGAATAGTTTGTTCTATGCAGCTTAAAGATTAGAACTTAAGGTGAATATGGATAAAACAAATATAGTAGTCTTTCGTAAGGGGGGGGTTTTGGCAGCGAGGGAAAAATAGTTCTACGGAAATTCCAAAGTTTCTGTTGTGAATGCATATAAATACTTAGATATTTACTTTTCAACCAAATTAAGTTTTTCCCTTGCTTGCCATGATCTTGTTAGTAAAGGAAAGCGTGCTGTCATGAATATATTGTGTTTATTGTATAAGTTTGAAAATAATTCAGCACGTTTATTTTTTAGATTATTTGATTCACAAATACAGCCAATAGTCCAGTAGGTGCTGAAATTTGGGCCTTTGAAGCAGGAAGGGAAATTGAAAAAGTGCATTGTTTTGCCATGAAGCGTTTTTTGTTTGTTGATGGAAGAACTCCAAATGATTTGATCTATGGTGAACTTGGATGATATTCCAATATATTTAAACTCATATATTAAATGTATTAAATATTGGTTAAAATTAGTCAGTATGAATGAAGGGAGACTACCTGCCCAAGCTTATAAAGCACTTTATGATTTAGATGGCTGAGACAAAATAATTTGGGCAACTGGTATCCATAAATGTTTAGATAGTTATGGGTTTTCGTATGTATGGAACATCAGGGCGTGGGTTGTATCAAAAGTTTTTTTTATTTGTTTTAAGCAGCGCATAATAGATTGTAGGTGGCAAGAATGGACCACTCATATCGAGAATAGCGAAAAAATTGTTGTATAAGTTATTGAAAACGAATAACATTATAAAACCGTATATTGAAATAGATGTGAACAAGTTTATAAGATGTGCGCTGACTAAATTTAGATTTGGTTGTCTCTGATATAACAGTTCACAGTCAAAGATATAGGAAAGGAGAAAAAAAATTGATATGCCCTTTATGTAGAATTGATAAAGAGGATGAAGTCCATTTCATTTTTTCTTGTCCAGTGTTAGATGATTTAAGAAAAGAATATATTCCTGAGAAGTATTATCACAGACCAGCTCACTTTAGAATGATTTGCTCCTGTCTTCAAAAAATGAAAATGTTAAGAAAAATCTTGCCACATATATCTATAAGTCTTTGAAAAGGAGAAGTCTTTTGATCTCATAAACCAGAAAATATTGTAACTGTATGCCTACGTGTTGCATTGGGTTTTTTAGTTGCTTGAACATTTTATGTGCTTGTGTATATCATTGTTATATGTGTCTTTTTTGTAAATCCCTTCAATTGGGGCCATGGCCTTTCTGAATAAAATATCGTTATGGTTATGGTTATGGTTATCTTTTCTCTCTCTCTCTCTCTCTCCTCTCTCTCTCTCTCTCTCTCTCTCTCTCTCTCTCTCTCTCTCTCTCTCTTTAATATTTAAATGGTTGTAAACCTACTATTAAATGTCAGATGTTAGGGTTTTTAAGAAAATTTGAAATATGTGTTAAGTTGCCTTCAGATATTAATGTTTGACACTTGTTTTTTCCCCTTGTCCTTACCATAGTGTGTCTGAGGAAAATAATACTGTCTTTTCAGTTCGTGTCGTGTCTCTCTCTCTCTTCAAGTATCTTGAAATGTTTAAACCAACATTAAATGTAGATTTCTTGTGTTTTTCAAGATTATGATTTGTATCAATATGCCTGTAAGTATGCCCTTCATGGGATGATTAAAGTGTTTTTGACAACTTGGCATCTTTTTCTTCTTCCCTTGTTCGCTTTCACCATCAGATGTGTCTGAGAAAAATAATAGCATGTCTTTTCCAGCTCCTCTCATGGGCCAGTTTAGTCTGTAGGGTTATCTCGTGGGCCACACTTTTTTTCCTCAGGCCGCTGAATAGCGTACACCTCTGAAGGATGTGCTCGCCTGTCTGATTTTCTTTACCACAGGCACAAAGAGGAGAAGGAGCAAGTTTCAGCTTTGTGGACATATGATGATTTAGTCTGTTATGCCCAGTGCAGAGTCTTAGAATTATGACTTGTTCTCTTTTGAGATGGCTGTAGTCATCCTTTTCTACTCTAGGTCAGGCCATTGCTTTGATGATTGTCTTCTTTTCATGGAAGGTGAGGCCCCCTTCTTATTGTTCTTTCTGTGCCCCTTGGCTTGACTTGAAGCTCTCTCCCGGGGAGAGCAGCCAAATTTTACACAGATAAATCTGCTGTGACTTAAAATGGTGTACAATAGAATGCAAACACACACACACACACACACACACACACACACACACACACACACACACACACACACACACACACACACACAACCTGCTCATGCAAACTTTCAACAAAAACCACAAAGATTTTGAAGTAAAATGTTTTTCTTCTGTTTAAATACAAAAGGTCATTTGATTTCCTTTTTTTTCGTGTCAATTAGAACAGTATTAAAGAAAAGCCTATCAAGCTGGAGTTTATCACTCTTTAATGACATTTTGTTGTGCTCTTTATTTTAAAAGTGTGATGGGGTTTTAAGTAGTTTATCTCCCATGTGATGGCGCAGACAATTGCAGCGTTGTGTTTCTATTTAGAGACACACCTGTGATTTGTGGATGCTCTGTTTCCTTGGGTAGTGGTTGAAAACCCTCCATTGCATACACTTTGCCTTCATGGTGAAATTGTATTTATGCAACCTCTTTTTAGAGGTCATATCCTAAACTGACTAGCTGTGCCCTGTTCCGAGGTTTGTGCAGAGATGGGACATCTAATATGTCCACTCTGTTACAAGTGGTGTCAGAAGGGGGTGAAAGACCCAAGTAGGATCATTGTTTAATAGATAGCAGTTGTTAGGGGCTACTAGTTTTTCAGCATCAAATATGCTGGCCAGGTAGTGTACCTACAGGTGGGGTGGAAAGCAAGCAGGATTTTTTTTTTGTAGATAGTAGTTGTTAGGGGCTACTGGTTTTCAGCATCAACGAGGTACAAGTTGGCCAGTGGTGGATGTGATAGGGTGTTAAGTAGATTATCTCCCATGTGATTGGAGAGCGACAATCACAGTGTCGTGTTTCTATCTAGAGATACACCTGTAAATTGTTGATACTCTGTTTCCTTGGGTAGTGGTGAAAACCCTCCATTGCATTCACATTGCCTTCCCCGTGAAATGTAGGATTTATGCATCCTCTTTATAGAGGTCACATTCTAAGCTGACAGGCTGTGCCATGTTCCCGAGATTTGTGCAGAGATGGGTCATCAAATAATTATGTCCACTCTGTTACAAGTGGTGTCAGAAGTGGGATAAAAAAAAATCCAAGTAGGATTATTGTTTTTGTAGATAGCAGTTAAAAGGGGCTTCTGGTTTTTGGCATCAAATATGCTGGCCAGGTAGCGTACCTGGGGAGGGGGTACACATTGGCCAGTGGTGGATGTGATGGGGTGTTAAGTAGATTATCTCCCATGTAATCGGTGCATGACAGTGCAGCCTGGTGTTTCTATTTCGAGACACACCTGTGAATTGTTGATGCTCTGTTTCCTTGGGTAGTGGTCGAAACCCACACCCTTTGCCTTCATGGTGAAATGTAATTTATGCAACCTCATTTTAGAGGTCACATTGTAAACTGACTAGCTGTGCTGTGTTCCCGAGGTTTGTGCAGAGATTGTGCAGAGATCGGACATCAAATATGTACACTCTGTTACACAAGGTAATCAATAATAATATATTGCAACATGTTGAGAAGAACTCCAGAAATGCTGTGGTTTTATACAGAAATTTATACCTTCATGGTGGGCAAAAACAGTCGCATATGCAAAATTTCACCACTGATGAACCTCAGAGTTCTAGCAGAGGAAGATAAAAAAAAAAATCCCCAGAAAATTGTGTCTCTTTTGTTCCACGTGAACCCTTCCTGATTGTTCCTTCTCCTGTTCTAACAGTACATACTTTCATCCTTCAACACAGTCCTTTCCTTATGACATTGTGTTTTTTTTTATTTTGTTACCAGGAAGGAAGGTGACAGGATGGTTAAGACGTTGGCCTGCCAACATGTAAATTGTGAGTTTCTGGGTTCATACCCAGCCTTACCCTTTCTTCCCAGTTTGAGGAAAAAATCGAACTGAATGTCAAAGTCATTGGATGAGACTATAAGCCTAGCCACTGTGTGTGAATGCACACAGAACATCTTGCGCCACATTAAAACCATGTTCCGCCTTTTGGAAGAGCAGGCCATCTTGTGCTGTAAGAGCAGATGACAAAGTTATAAAAAAAAAACCAGCATCCACACAGGTGTTGTGTTTAGACACCATCCCTGAGGAAAAATTACGGAGTTGGAGTCCCAGGGCAGCTTGGAGCTGTATATAGCAATGTCCTGGTGGCTCCTGCGATGGTACTGGAACCATTCATATTGGTCATTGCCTTTCCAATGGATCGTTCCAGTAGCATGGAGTGGGGAGGTCTGCTGCATGGGTAACAGCTTGCTGTCCATACTTACTTACCCAGTCTTTGTGCTCTAAAGACTTCCGAGACTGTTGGGTGCCTACTACCAGTACTTTGACTCAATGTTCAACACACAATCCTTTCCTTATGACATTGTTTTTCTTTTGTTGCCAGTTCTTTGACTCAATGTACATACCACAGTCCTTTGCTTATGACATTGTTTTTCTTTTGTTGCCAGGTACTTTCACACCTGGAAGTGGAGGGGAGGAGCAGTTGCCTATTACCTGGAGTATACCATGATACCCAATGCAGACGGTTCTTTTGCCATGATTTACCCCAAGGCTAGACGACCTTCTACCCTAAACAAATTCACTGTCAAAGATTCTTTCAGTAAAATTATGGGTGTATTGGATTACAATTTGTATTGTAAGTATGTGTGCTGGTGCTTTTTGTTTTTTCTTTGAGGTGGATGCATTTTGAAAAATCCCCATGCCACAAACTGTGTTTAATGCTTCAATTCCAGCAGTTCACACACACACACATACACACACACACACACACAACACACACACACACACACACACACACACACACACACACACACACACACACACACACACACACAGCACACACACACACACACATACACACACACACACACACACACACACATACACACACACACACACACACACACATCAGATACTTGTAGTACTTTGAAGTTTATTAGTTGTAGAAATTGCAAAGTTAGTGTTTGAACTGTTATTTCCTCCTTTTCAAAGTTTCTTGTTTATGCTTAATCAGACTTATGTTAGTTTATTGCCGATGTTTAGCTATGTGCACCCCCCCCCCCCCAACACACACACACATCCACACATACATACACCTTCCTGTCTGATATCACTATTTAGTGGAAGGACGTTAAACTGAAGAACTACTACTACACACACACACACACACACACACACACACACACACACACACACACACACACACACACACACACACACACACACACACTCCCCAAAAGTCTTTCGATGAGACTTTAAACCAAGGCCCCGGTGTGGGGAATGCAGCAGGACATCTTGTGCACACCTTATATCCTGTTCTGCTTTTCGTAAGAGTAGGCCATTGTGTGCCGGTGGGAACAGATGACATTTATAAACTGCACACACACGGGGACTGGACGTAAAAAAGCACAAGAGTGCTTATTCCATTATCCTCAATATGAAAGAATAAATCAAATCAAATCAAATCAAATCAAATCAAATCAAATCAAATCAAATCAAAACAAATCAAACACACACACACACACACACACACACACACACACACACACACACACACACACACACACACACACACACACAGGCTTACGCCTCAAAATCATCTTCTTAGCTTTAAACACTTCTCAGAATTCCCTCCTTTACTTTGAACACATTCTAAGAACACTTTTGAGTTTCAGCAACACAAAACATTTCAATACCTTACCAAAAACATTTCGAATACGATTTCACACTTCCAAAAAAACTCAACATTTTTCTCCCACGACCCTCATGGTCCTACAAGTTACTTCACATTGACATGACATCAGACTCCCTGGTGTATGATTGACTACATAGTGACTAAGATCATTCTGGTCTGCAACAGACATAACTTCATGGTCCTGAACCTGAATTCATAACAATCCTAAACTAGACCTTCCTGGTGTCATCCTCTTCTAGTAGAGAACTTCCACACTACAGCCCCAAGGCCTGTTTAAACTTAGTGCCATCAGCCCCAAGGCCTGTTTAACTTGTGCCATCAGCCCCCAAGCTTGTTTAACTTAGCACCATCAGCCCCAAGGCCTGTTTAAACTTAGCGCCATCAGCCCCCAAGGCCCTGTTTAAACTTAGCGCCATCAGCCTAGGCCCTGTTTAAACTTAGGCCATCAGCCCCAAGGCCCTGTTTAAACTTAGCGCCATCAGCCCCCAAGGCCTGTTTAAACTTAGCGCCAACAGCCCCCAAGGCCCTGTTTAAACTTAGCGCCATCAGCCCAAGGCCTGTTTAAACTTAGCGCCATCAGCCCCCAAGGCAAATCTGTTCCGCTTTGGTAGAGAGATCCAGGTCCTTTCTCTTTATCCACTTCTTCCTAAAAGCATCATCTCTAACTGCATTGATACTTTATCATGAATTATTCTTTTCTGTTCTCGAAACTTGTTTATGAAAAGGAACATCCTGTAAATCTGTTTGTCCAAATGTCAGGGAAGATATAGGATTCCGATGTCGTACAAAATTCATAAGACTAGTTTATTCTGCATTAAATTTGTGGATTTTTAAAAAGAGCTATCATCAGCAAAAAAGTTGTCTTGAAACACAAAACATTTTTACAAATCCAAGATGGCTGAAATTTGTAGCTAAGATACTTAAAAAAGGGATGTTTGATGATGGAGTACACTATAAGCTATTAGCTTGTTGCTTCTCCAATAGGTTTTATGTACAACTTGTTCCTTTTCTCATTATCAGTTCTTCATGTATGGGCCAATGGCCTTTTTGTGAATAAAGTTTTCGAGTTCGAGTTCGAGTTCGAGTTCGAGTTCTTTAAACCATAAGGAGCAGTGCAGGCATGGTTTCCTGCAAACACTTTTTAAACAGCTGACTTTGAGAAGGACCGAATAGATTTCGAATTAATGACTTCACTCCACTGACCACCAGTATTGTCAAATCTGTAAGGCCTCTGGGTAGAGTGGTCCATTGCAAGCTGTCTGTGATGTAAAAGTACAAGTCAGAAGGCTGGTTTTGTTAGTTCTTACACGTATTGTGTGCGTTGTGTCCTATGTGCAAACCTTTAAAATCCTATTGTATTAAATGATTCTCTCTGACTCTGTCTCTCTCTTTTCGTCTGTCTGTCTGTGTCTGTCTGTCTGTCTGTCTGTCTGCCTGTCTGTCTGTCTGTCTGTCTGTCTCTCTTCTCTCTCTCTCTCTCTCTCTCTCTCTCTCTCTCTCTCTCTCTCTCTCTCTCCCTCTCTCCTCTCTCTCTCTCTCTCTCTCTCTCCTCTCTCTCTCTCTCTTTCTCTTTGTCTCTGTCTGTCTGTCTGTCTGGCTCTGGCTCTGGCTCTGTCTGTCTCTTGCCTCTGTCTCTGTCTCTCTGTCTCTCTGTCTCTCTCTCTCTCTCTCTGTCTCTCTCTGTCTCTCTGTCTCTCTCTCTCTCTCTCTCTCTCTCTCTCTCTCTCTCTCTCTCTCTCTCTCTCTCTGTATATCTCTCTGTCTCTGAGTTCAGAGTTCTCTCTCTCACAGTTACAGAAATTCTGTAGTACGTTTACTACAGTAATGCCAACAGAGAGATCGTGCATAACAACAACTGAACTAGAAAAAAAATGAAATAGCTCGAACCTCTCATAACTACACTGGAACTGATTTCAATCCTATTTCTTTATGCAGGGGAATTGCCATATCAACGATGCGGAGTGCCAATCTCACAGGAAAAGCTCCTCAAAGACAGGATCGTCATCGCTGCTGACCATCGTAACACTTCTGGATCCCCTGTTCCTGTGGTCACCTGCCCATTGCTGCACGTCACCCATCAAGGTTTGGCCTGTGACCAGCACAGTCTGTGCTCGGGTCAGCTGGACAGCAGAGGCACTGTGTCACACGTCACTGCCTCGTGCAGAGTGGCCACGGGTCAACAGACAGCAACTCCTTATTTCATCTGTCAGACAACCGGGAAGCACGTGCCCTACAGCTTGGTGTGTGATCTGAAAGAAGACTGCGGGGACAACAGTGACGAAGTGAATTGTCACTTCCCGCCTTGTGGTGACAACAGTTTCGGCTGTGACAGTGGAAAAGTTCGTACTTTGTGTTTGCTTGCTTGCGACAGACAGACAGACAGACAGACGGACAGACAGAGTGTCATTTATTCTTTTATATCAAGGATAATGGAATAACCACTCTTGTGCTTTTTTTACATCCAGTCCCCGTGTGTATGCAGTTTTGTAAATGTCATCATCTCCATTGCATAATCACTTACATTATTTACGTTATTTGTTACTTATGTTGTAAAATCGTTTGAATTTATGCACTGTTTTGATAATGGTGATGTCATCTTTAAAGACTACTTGTCCGTCCCCAGAGAATAAGGCATTTACATTTTTATTTCATCTGGTTTTACAGTATCGATTGTTTGATGGCAAACAGTTAAATAATGTGGACAGTGAAAACAAAAATGTCATCACCATTTTTCCCCTTTAGACGTTGGTCTTATTCTCTCCTTTATGTTGTGTTTTTCTATAGTGCATCCCTTCAAGCCGCATTTGTGATGGGGCCCCTGATTGTAGAACGTCAGCTGACGAGATTGGCTGTACCTACACTGATCTTGACACTGTCACGTACAGTGTGGTCAAACCTCCAGCAGTGGTCAATTTGGATGGAGAAGGACACTTCATGGTTGTTCCCCTAGCTGATGGTACAGCCCAGTGTCCACCTACACACTACCTGTGTCCAGGTGATGGGTTTTGCTTACCTGTCTACACCAGGTGTAATGGCATGCACGATTGTCCAGGTCAGGAGGATGAAATGGGGTGTGATGCATACACTTGTGAAGGACTGTACCGATGCCGGGGACTGGACAGACAAATTTGCATGCACGTGCAACACCTGTGTGATGGTGCAGCTCAATGTCCACAACAGGATGACGAACTGATGTGTCAAATGGACGAGGTCTGCTTTGACCAGTGTGTCTGCTTTGGTAATCCACTGGCTCGCTCAGAGACTGTACTGCATCTCCGTTATGTAGATGCCAGAGGCACGGGACTGACCTTAGACTCTGTCATCAACAACACCATGCTGATCCATTTGAACGTGGCGGCATGTGGCTGGAGAAATGTCAGTGAAATCACATTACCTAACCTTCGTGTCTTGGACCTGAGTGATAATTTACTCTACGATCTCGACTTCGACCACTTCACACCGTTAAAGAATCTGAAGGAACTGGCTCTTGCTGGCAATCCTCTGTCACCTAGTCTTTCTGGCTTCATAGGAAGTTTCCAGCTAACATCATTGGAAAGACTGAATATGTCTAGAGTCCTGGACCAGCATTCCAATCTGCAATTGTTCTCATGACTTCATGCCTGAGGTACTTATTTTAGATTTATCCTTTAGTGGACTGGAATCCCTGAAGACAAAGTCCTTTGTTCAGAAAGTTACAGATTTTAAACTTGCAGGGCTGTCCTGTGTCTGACTTCAGCCCTGACTTCATGAAAGAAATGCCGGACTTGAAGCAAGTCAATGGGGACAACTACAAGCTGTGCTGTTCAGCTCTGCTGCCGGAAAGTTTCACTGGAAAATGTGATGCCCCAGTAGATGAAATCTCCTCGTGTGAAAATCTGCTCAGGTCTGCCTTTTATGAAATCATCGTTTTTTTCTTTGCCATTCTTGCATTAGCTGGAAACCTGGCCAGCTTTCTATATCGTTTGAAACTGCTTTATTCAGGCAAAAATAGGGTTGGTTTTGCAGTATTTGTCATTCATTTGGCTATGTCTGACTTTTTAATGGGACTTTACCTCTTTATAATTGGAATAGCAGACCGTGTATATGCTGGTGTTTACCTGTGGCATGACATAGCATGGAGGCACAGTGCCACTTGCAGCATTGCAGGATTCCTGTCCTTTCTGTCTTGTGAAGTATCGTCATTCCTTATCAGCATCATCACCTTGGACCGATTTCTTGTCATTCGTTTCCCTTTCAGTCGTCTTCGTTTTGGAGTCACATCTGCTCACATCGCCTGTGCTATGACTTGGGGACTGGGGGTGATCCTGGCCTCCATACCTTTACTCCCTGTGACAGACAACTGGGCGTTTTACCGCCAGAAAGGAATCTGTATTCCTCTGCCAGTCACAAGAACGGACTTCCCTGGCCGCCATTATTCCTTCAGTGTCATGATTGTGATCAACCTGGTCATGTTTTTGTTGATTGCAATAGGTCAGAGCCTCATCTACTGGTCAGTGACAACTACCGCAATGTCAGATGATGGACTGAAGAGTAAGGACAGTGCCATTGTCAAGAACACAAGCAGATCCAAAGAAGCCACCATAGCTCGTCGTCTTCTGGTCATTGCCATGTCCGACTTTCTGTGCTGGGTTCCCATTGGTCTCTGTGGACTTCTGGCCAAGCTGGACATCTCTGTGTCAGGGGAGGTCAATGCAGCAATGGCCACTGTTGTTCTGCCCTTCAATGCAGCTCTGAATCCCTTTCTTTACACATACACCGCCTTGAAACAAAAACAGAAGAAAGAGAGAGAAAATAATCTGAAAACACTTATTATTACCCAGGTACAGAATGAAATAAGCCGTCTTCAGTCATCGAGAAATGTACAATAAGACACTTCCCAACAATCAAAGAAATGTATTGACTCTCAATGAAAAAATGTCATCATTACTGAATAAGACGCAATCTGTATTTTGTTTCTCTTTTTTACCTCTAGTTGTGTTTGCTGTGTTTGTACATGTGCATGTGCAAATAATTTTGATTGAAATATTTCTCTTCAAGCGACTGTTATTGCCATGGCTCTATATCCATTCAGCTTTGGTGCATGATATGTACTTTATATTTTTTCGTCTTTTTGTAATGTCCTGTCTTCAGATTCAAATTACAGGATATCTTATTGCGCAAACAATGAGAGAGATATAGTGATGAGTGTAAATGATAATAATGATACTGCTGTATATAGAAATCCAGGTTGCTTAACGCCTTTCAGACAGGGCCACCTGCATGCTCTGAGACTTGGAGGCCATCCTGATCTTCATTAGGCTGCTTTGAGCAACACTCTCAACACTCATTCCTGTCCATGAAGTGGACAATTTTCGACTCAGTCCTGTTATGTAAACAGTAATGCTGCTTGCCCACATCACATCATATAACAAAATATGCCATGTGACAATTAGTTACTTATGGCTTGAGACTCCCTCCCCCCCCCTCCCCTTTTGCTACGTCACAATCCTTCAGCATCTGACTTTGCAATTACACAGATACTTATTGTCCAAGGATACACTGCATGCTACGGTAGCTGGTCACTTGTTTTGTGGGGGGAAAAAACCCTGAGAACTTGAAATGCTCTCTTCCTATTATGGTCAGAGGTTTCACCTTACGAATAGATTAAAAGGAAGTTCGGCTTATGCATTTTCCATATCCTTACATGTGAAACTTAAGATTACTTGAAATAAAAGCTGTGATTATTATTGTGGTGGTAGCCTATATTTCATGACAGTAAAAAGTAAAGACTTATATCTTAGATGTTTTTAGTCAGGTGTTTTACTTCAGTCACATGTGGCGAATGACAACAATGGAGGAAGAGGGTGAGGGTGATAGTAGAGATGTGGACAGTGGAAGAACAGACGAGAGTTAGGATGGTGAGTCAGGTGTAGAAGATGGAGAAATAACCTTGTCAGTCAGGGTATTCTGATGTGTCATAAACATCATGGTATACATCATAACCAGAAATACTTATCGTCAGGATCCCACACAAGACATACGACAGAATTGTGTATGTAACCATTTTTTGCCTACCATCAATTTAAGGTAGCTGCGTTTCGACTTCGGTATGATGTATTAACACACTAGTGTGCATGCTTTTGAAAATAATTTCATCGATTCCTACCAGCACGGAATGACCTACTCTTCTGAAAGGTAGACAGGTTGTATCGTGTGCAAAAGGCGTTTTGCATGAGTTCCCACACAGGACTTAGGGAGGTTTTCAGGGGGACTACATGGCCTTAATCTTCCCAACGAGCCCACAGCAACCTCATTCTAGGTAGGAGCTGGCCAGAGTAAGAAAAAATCCCTGTGACTATGGGACTTTAACCCACAACCTTTCAGCCTATGACCCAAGCCGCTAACCACTGCACCATGGTGGCTGGTCGTAACTTTATTTATATACAGTTGTAACGCTAACTTTTGTAAGCAAACTTTGGGAATACATAAAAAAGCGATGACATTACCCATTTTAGGAGAACTTGGACGATTTCCATTGACTATTAAAATACTTATTCAATTAATGTCTTTTTGGATACATGTAACAGAAAAAGACGAAAACTCATATCTTAAAATATTGTATGACTATATGTATCAAAATAATGAATATGATCGTTGGATTAGTACAGTTAAAAATGTTCTCTGTAAAATTGGTTCTAAACATGTATGGGAAAACCAAAGTACACTTGATGGACACGGATTGTGCCATGCAATACAAACAAAACTTGAGAGTTTATATAAAACATTTTGGATTAACCAGAAACAAGAGTCCACAAATCTTAACTTTTATAATTTTGTGACTAAAGAATATAGACTAGAGCCATATCTGATTAAGTGTGAAAACAAAAACCATAGGAAAACATTTTGTAAATTTCGTACAAGTAGCCATGATTTGATGATAGAGAAAGGAAGATATAAATACTGCAACAAAATAGAAGATGAGTTTCATTTACTGGATGAGTGTATCTTATATACTGAACAAAGAAAAAACTTATTGCTAAATCTGAAATCTGGTGTCAAAGAATATAGGACTGGTATAGACAAATTAAGCAATGTTTTTCTAACTGATAATCATCAAGCTGAAATCATTCAACATGTTTGTGCCTGTTTTGAAAAAAGAGAACAATTGAAATAAGATAAAATGCAACATGGTTTTGCTTTGTGGTGGTTTTATGTGGTTTTTGCCAGCACATCATTTCAGTCATGCTGACCAGTGAATAGTATGTTGTATTGATGAATTATGTTGAGTTTATTTTGTTGTGTCAATAAGTCCATGTGACTTTTATGGCAATTAATAATTTCTGATTTTGATTCTGATTCTGATTCTACAGTTGTGTTCCAGTACCGTCGCGAACCATTCATTGCCTTTCCAATGGATCATTCCAGTGGCGTGGAGATGGGGGGGGGTCTGCTGCATGGGTAACAGTTAGCCCTCAGTACTTACTTACCCAGGCTTTGCGCTCTAAAGACTAGAGCGTAACTCCATAGTCTTCCGAGACTGATAGGTGCCTATACTATACAGTTGTGTGTAGCTTCTCATCGTTATTTCAAATGCAGGTCCCAGTGTTCTCCCCATTGTATTTTTTTAGCATGGAGAAGAAAGAGGACAGCACCAATACTGGACACTAGCCATGCATACTTACAGACTGTCCCGTTTAATGTCTGGTCCCTCTCCTAAAGTAGGCTACAGTGGATACCAATCCAGTCAACGGACTATTAAAGGAGACAGCAAGATGGTTGTAACCTTTCCCAGGTCTCCTCAGCAACACGAAAGAAGCAACAGTCACAGTACGATAATTAGACCATTTATTTCTGTGTCCAACTAACAAACCAAGATTGTGTTGGTTGGTGTCCAAAATCAACAGCAATGACAGGTTACAAAGTGTCCAAAATCAACAGCAATGACAGTTTACACAGTGTCCAAAATCAACAGTGTGTTTATTAGTGTCCAACATCATCAGTGTGTTTATTAGTGTCCAACATCATCAGTGTGTTTATTAGTGTCCAACATCAACAATGTCTTTATTGGTGTTCAAAATCAGCATTGTGTTAACAGTGTCCAAAATCAACATTATGTTTATCAGTGTTCAAAA
Source organism: Stramonita haemastoma (assembly GCA_030674155.1). Lineage (NCBI taxonomy): Eukaryota > Metazoa > Mollusca > Gastropoda > Neogastropoda > Muricidae > Stramonita > Stramonita haemastoma. The sequence continues at coordinate 7,321,663 of CM060341.1, forward strand.
TCAACAGTGTGTTTATTAGTGTCCAAAATCAATATTGTGTTTATTAGTGTCCAAAATCAACATTGTGTTTATTAGTGTCCAAAGTCAACAGTGTGTTTATCACTGTCCAAAATCAACATTGTGTTAACAGTGTCCAAAATCAACAGTGTGTTTATTAGTGTCCAAAATCAACATTGTGTTTATTAGTGTCCAAAGTCAACAGTGTGTTTATCACTATCCAAATTCAACTTTTACATGTATAATGTGTTATCAGCATCCAAATCAATATTGTGTTTATCAGTGTCCAAAATCAGCATCATGTTTATCAGTGTCTAAAATCAACATTGTGTTTACTAGTGTTCAAAATCAACAGCAATGACATGTTACACTGTGTCACGCAATCAACAGCAATGACATGTTACACCGTGTCACACAATCAACAGCGATGACAGGTTACACCGAGTCACCCAATCAAATAAAAAGAAAGGAGGAAACAACCAGTGTGATAAGAAGAATATCCTGAATAATCAGTTGTAGAAGAAATCCCAATGACTGTTTTTCCCCATAATGAGCACAATGATGACAAAAACTGAAATGCATCAACTATGGACGAATTTTCAACGATCTTACCCATAATGAGCACATGATGACAAATATTAAGCTAAATAACCAAATTACCATATTTATAGCTGAGCATATAATGACAATACCGAAACAATATTCCTGTAGATGAAACTCAAATTTCTGTTTCCATAATGATCACATGATGACAAACACTGAAGTCACCGACTGTAGAATGATTTTCTTTAAAATTGTGTCAGAAGATGAATAAAAACTATATATATAAAAAATAAATTGATCCTTTGGGTGGCCTCTAGACCAACACACTCCCTCCTCTTCCTCACACCCTTCCCCTTCTTCCTCATACCCTCCTCCTTTTCCTCAGACACAGACCTTGACCTTGGCCAACTGACAGAGAGGGGGATGGCAGTGGAGCAGTCTGGCTATGATGGATGGATGGATGGATGGATGGATGGATGGATGGATGGATGGATGGATGGATGGATTGGTGGGTGGGTGGGTGGGTTGATAGATGGATGGATTAATTGCTGAATGGATGGATGGATGGGTAGGTGGGTGGATGGATAGATGGGTGGGTGGGGGGGTGGATGGATGGATGGATGGATGGATGGATGGGTGGGTGGGTGGGGTTGATAGATGGATGGATTAATTGCTGAATGGATGGATGGGTGGATGGATAGATGGATGGATGGGTGGGTGGGTAGATGGATAGATTAATTGCTGAATGAATGGATGGGCAGATGGGTGGATAGATGGATGAATAGATAGATTGGCGCATGGATGGATGGATGGATGGATGGAGGAAGGGAGGGAAGGAGGGAGGGATGAAAAGATGGATGGATGGGTTGATGACTGGCTGGCTGAAGGAAAGGATGGGTGGATGACAGGATAGCTGGTTGGCTGGCTGGATAGATAGATGGATGGGTGGATGGCTGGCTGTTGTGAGGGTCAGTCAGTCAGTTAGTTTGGAGAGGCCGAGGCCTGAGGCTCGGGGCGGTGTTTCCAGTAGGAGTCCCTGTATTTCTGGGTCAGGAACTGCTTCCCCTCCACGTCCCAGTCCACGGCACACTGCAGTATGGCGCTGTCTGCCACCTGCACAGCACACACCTGTCCTCAGGAATCAACCAGGAGAGGGAGGGGGTGAGTTTTATTTATTTATTTATTTATTTATTCATTCATTTATTTATGTATTTATTTATTCATTCATTCATTTTTTATTTATTTTTTTATTTATTCTTTTATATCAAGGATAATGAAATAAACACTCGTGTGCTTTTTTTTTTTACATCCTGTCCTCGTGTGTATGTAGTTTTGTAAACCTTGTCATATGTTCCAACCTGCACACGATGGCCTACTCTTACGAAACGTGGAACATGATTTTAACGTGTGCGCAAGATGTTTTGTGTGTGTTCGCACACATGGCCTCGGTTTATAGTCTCATCCGAAAGACTTTTGGAGAGAGTGGAGTCAGCACTGATGTTAAGTGAGGAAGGAGGGATGGATGGCTGGAGTAGAAAGATCCTGGACTTTCTTGAGGAAAAAGGGAAAAAACGGCAGACCACCAGCTTCTGTCATTGGCAACATCACTGAATGTTGTAGCATGAGAATCCATAAAGTCAGCAAGGCCAGCAAATATCAGAGCAAATAGAGAAGGAGGATTAAGCCAGTGTCGTTGTGTGTAAGGGCCAACACTGGACAAGGATGCCGACAAGTGAGACAGATGAGATTCTTGTTTATATGTCTTGGTACATGATCAGTCATTTGTTTTGACTGAGCCAATATATTTAAAACTTTGCAACTTGACATTTCTAAGGAGTTTTGTCAATTTTTATTTCCTAATCTGTTTGGCAGCTGGTTCTGGCAACATACAGCACTCTTGTCTTTTTGGCGTTGAACCTGATAATGGTTCTTCTTCCTGTTGCATAATTATACTCTGTGTAATATTCCCTTCATACTGGAAATGTTATCGGCTAGTAGTGCTGTATCATCAGCGTAGCACAGACTTGTTATGTTTCTGCCAACTATCTTGAGGCCTAAGTCTTTTAATACTAGACTTTGTCATGACTTGTTCTGTGTACATGTTGAAAAGGTGAGTTGAGATGATGTATCCTTGTCTAAATCCTTTTGAGATGCTGAAAAATTCACGCTTTTTTTTTATTGCTCCATCTGATAGTGCCCTTTTGGTCTTCATTATCAACAACAACAGGTGACACCTTGTCACCTATAAATGGTTTAGCTTTCTTTCTTTTTTCTTCCCAGTTTTTCTTCTGCTGCTATATTGTTGATATTTTTCATGTCAGTTCAAATTTCTTCTGGCACCTGATCATTTTCTGCCTATATCTCCGGTAACTGTGAAAAAGTTGCTTGTTTTGACTTGAAAACATGAGGCAAAGTATGGATCTTCAAGTTTTTCAGTGTTAAATTTAGGGAATGATATCTTTTTGTTATTTTTCGTACACTTAAATCATACTTCTGCGATGTCCAGTTTGTGTTGTGTGTGTATCATGTTCATTGGTGTGTAGAAGGGATGGACGTATGTGTACCTTATTCAGTGGGGTGTAGAAGGGGTGGATGTGTGTGTACCTTACTCAGTGGGGTGTAGAATGGGTGTATATATGTGTACCTCATTCAGTTGGGTGTAGATGGGATGGACTGTGTGTACCTTGTTCAGTGGGGTGTAGAAGGGGTGGGCATATGTGTACCTTATTCAGTGGGGTGTAGAAGGGGTGGATGTGTGTATACCTTGTTCAGTGGGGTGTAGAAGGGGTGGGCATATGTGTACCTTATTCAGTGGGGTGTAGAAGGGGTGGGCATATGTGTACCTTATTCATTGGGTGTAGAAGGGTGATGTTGTGTACCTTATCATTGGGTGTAGAAGGGTGGATGTGTGTGTACCTTATTCATTGGGTGTAGAAGGGTGGTGTTGTGTACCTGTTCAGAGGGGATAGAAGGGATGGATGTGTGTAACCTTGTTCAGTGGGGTGTAGAAGGGGTGGATGTGTGTATACCTTGTTCAGTGGGGTGTAGAAGGGGTGGATGTGTGTGTACCTTGTTCAGAGGGGAGTAGAAGGGGTGGATGAGTGTGTACCTTGTTCAGTGGGGTGTAGAAGGGGTGGATGTGGGGCACAATAGGGTTGTTATCGGCAGCGTTGAAGGCACACAGGAAAGCCCAGCGTCTGTTAGGACCCTGATTCTGACTGCTGGCGTGTAACAGGTTACAGTGGAAGAACAGGGCGTCACCTGTAACAGTGGAAAGATGTGGTGTCACCTGTGACAGTGAAAGGACATGATGTCACCTGTAACAGTGGAAGAACTGGGTGTTACCTGTAATAGTGGAAGAATGTGGTGTCACCTGTAACAGTGGAAGAACGGGGTGTCACCTGTAACAGTGAAATAATGTGGCGTGACCTGTAACAGTGGAAGAACAGGGTGTCACCTGTAACAGTGAAAGAACAGTTCGTCACCTGTAACAGTGGAAGAATGTGGCGTTACCTATAACAGTGGAAGAACGGGGCGTCATCTATAATAGTGGGAAAATGAGACGTCACCTGCAACAGCGGAAGAACAGGGTCTCACCTGTGACGTGGAGAAACAGGACGTCATCAGTAACAGTGAAACGACATAAGGGGATCCTAACCAAGGGAAAACTATGACATCGTTCTGTTCAATGGAAAGAATATGACGTCATGTTTCACAGTAAAAGAACATGACGTCACCAACAATATTGTCAAAGTGGCTGACAGACAGACAGACAGACAGACAGACAAACAGACAGAGAGATAGACAGAGAGAGAGACAGACAGACACACAGACAGACACACACACACGCGCGAGCGTGCGCGCGCGCACGCGCTCACACGCACACAGATAGACAGACAGACACACAAACACACACACACACACACACACACACACACACACACACACACAACACACACACACCACACACACACACAGATACTGACCAGGATTCATGTCCACAAAGACCAGAGGACAGACAGACTTGACAGATAGCAGACAGACAGACATACAGACTTGACAATAGGCAGACAGACAGACATACAGACTTGACCAGATAGCAGACAGACAGACAGACAGACAGACTTGACCAGATAGGCAGACAGACAGACAGACAACAGACTGACAGACTTGACCAGATAGGCAGACAGACAGACAGACAGACAGACAGACAGACAGACTGACCAATAGGCAACAGACAGACAGACAGACTTGACCAGATAGGCAGACAGACAGACAGACAGACAGACAGACTTTACCAGATAGGCATACAGACAGACAGACAGACAGACAGACTGACCAGGGTTCATGTCCCACAAAGACCTCAGGACAGACAGACTTGACCAGATAGGCATACAGACAGACAGACAGACAGACAGACAGACAGACAACCTGACAGACAGAAAGACAGACACTGACAGACAGCAGACAGACACTGACAGACAACAGACCTGACAGACAGACAGACAGACAGACTGACCAGGTTCATGTCCACAAAGACCTCAGGACAGACAGACTTGACCAATAGGCATACAGACAGACAGACAGACAGACACTGACAGACAGAAAGACAGACACTGACAGACAGGCAGACAGACACTGACAGACAGACAGACAGACAGACAGACAGACAGACAGACTGACCAGGGTTCATGTCCACGAAGACCTCAGGACAGACAGTCCTTCAGCATCTCAGTCTCTCCGGGTCAGCACCATCTGACCACCACCTTCTTGTGTTCGATTCTCCCACACCTGTTCGACCCTTGCAACACCTGCACACGCACACACACACACACACACATACACACACACACACACACGCGCGCGCCGCGCGCGGCGTGCACACGCACGCATGCATACATACAAACACATACACACAAATACACACACATACATGCGCGCACACGTACACACACACACACACAACATGTGCGTACACGCACATACACTCGCACACACGCACGCACGCACGCACGCACGCTCGCGCGCGCACACACACACACACACACACACACACACACACACACACACAACACACACACACACACACACACACACACACAGAACCATTAGCTAGTTAGACTTTATGATCTCCCTTGCATCTTTTTTATAAAAAAGATCCCGAACATAAGGCACAAAGATTCATCACCTGTGTGTTTTACCCCTATATATTTTTTTTTTTTTACAACATTTTTCTCAAACATATTTTCTTTCCTTTCTATTTCATCTGTTACTGGCAGCAGTGGTAAGCTACAAGAATATTTACCTATTCTTATGGCTGCAATAGACACTTCTGAATTCTAAAAGTGTCTTGCTCTTACCACAGAGGGTAACTGAGATTGCGATCAGTGCCCGACCTCTGAAGAGTGCTCAACCAGGAGCCGAAACTCTGGAGTTGGTCAAGTCAAAGGCATGGACTTACTCAATAAATCCCCAAATTCTGCCTTAAAAGATTTTCATCTCGTAGGGATTTATAAAAAAATATTTGATAAAAATAATTTGATTATGATGACGATGAAGCTGTAGGCCTAACTGGTTACCTGCACTTGCTTAACTCGCTTCATTTCATCAGTATTGTATATGTATATATAAAAACATTTCCTCAGTATTGTATATGTATATATAAAAACATTTCCTCAGTATTGTATATGATATATATATAAACATTTCCTCAGTATTGTATTTGTATATACAAAAACCGTAGGGACAAAGAGATATATATCAACATCTTTCTACTCTTTTATATTTTATAATATATATATGAGAGTAGAAAGATGTTGATTTCAATGCGGTTGTGTTTATATCACCAAGTAGTGAATGGACACTAAACTGTATAAAACACACATACAGAGCAGAACACACACACACACACACACACACACACACACATATATATATATATATATATATATATATATATATATATATATATATAAACAGACAAATAACTGCTGTCTTGTAAATAAACAAACACTTAAGTGCACACTTGTAAACAGGCAACAGTCTGACCTGCAGACAGCCGTTGTCCTGACGACAGGGATCTAAAGCAATGAAGACAGTCATCATGTTGGGAAACAGACAGGAATTGCCGTACCAGTATCTGAAACAGACAGGAATTGCCTACCAGTATCTAAACAGAAATTGCCGTACCAGTATCTGAAACAGACAAGGAATTGCGTACCACTATCTGAAACAACAGATTCAGACTACTGTCTGAAACAGACAGGAATTGCCGTACCAGTATCTGAAAACAGACAAGAATTGCCGTAGCCAGTATCTGAAAACAGACAGAATTGCCGTACCAGTATCTGAAAACAGACAAGAATTGCCGTACCAGTATCTGAAAACAGACAAGAATTGCCGTACCAGTATCTGAAAACACAGGAATTGCCGTGCCAGTATCTGAAAACACAAGAATTGCCGTGCCAGTATCTGAAAACAGAAAAGGAATTGCCGTACCAGTATCAAAATTGCGTACCATATCTGAACAACAGAATTCCACCAGTATGTCTGAAAACAGACAGAATTGCCGTACCACTATCTGAAACAGAACAGGAATTCAGCACTACTGTCTGAAAACAGACAGGAATTGCCGTACCAGTATCTGAAAACAAACAGGAATTCAGCACTACCAGTCTGAAAACAGACAGGAATTGCCGTACCATATCTGAAACAACAGGAATTGCAGCACTAATATCTGAAAACACAGGGGCCCAGACACAGAACAAATTGCACTTTTATTGAACAGACTGTTGGTGTTGTGAAAGCGTAAGAATTCCTTTATCCTAAACGGAATTTGCGTGAGTCATTGAAACAGACAAAGCCGTAATACTGAAAACAACAGGAATTCTATTTGAAGAGTTGCGTACCAACGAACAACAATTCTGTACCACTATAAAACAAAAAATCACACACTTCAAAAACAGGCAATAAAAAGATGCTAAGCAATAAAAATAACAAGATGTGGGACAGCATAGCTACAGATGATCAGAGCACAGACAGTTTCCCCAAGCCAGTGTTAGCAGCATTGGCTGGTTATAAGGGATGGTTTACTGTTTGCACGACTCAGTCATCTCAGTAATGTCCACAGTTTACCCAACTGTAAATGGGTACTGCCCTCCTTTAAGGGTCGGAAGGTAAAGCAGCGAGGGAGAGTGTATACTAAAACAGACCGCCCCCAATATGCTGGCCCCTGGAGAAGCTGAGGTCTCTGACGCTTCGCTCCTCCACGACCACATAGATTATGGGACACCTTTACCTTTTACCTTTTAAACAAAAAAACCTTCAATCGATACTGCAGACGTAATACAATTCCTCTTGCAGCAAGCTCAGTAGACAGCATTCCACCAAAACTTTCCACGGAAGATTTAAGACAAAACCTCAGAAGAAACATTAATACAATGCAAAAATTACAATACAGCACAATCCAATCCAATTCACTTCAAAACATCCCAACACAGTACAAAGTAACATACAAAGTAATCTAATCCAACAGAAATAGACTGCAATACAACAAAATACAAAACAAAGTGATGCAGTGCAACATAATCCAAACTAATCCAATATAGCACAACAGAACCCGACAACAAATTCTACGTACACTAAAACACAATCCAACCCAGTAAACGCAACGCATGTACTACAACATAACACAGAGGAGTACAGTAAGGTAAAAAAAAAAAAAAAAGGTAAAGGTGTCCCATAACCTTGGCGGTCGTAGGGGAGTGAGGCATCAGAGACCTCAGCTTCTCTAGGGGCCAGCAAGTTGAGGGCGGCGCCCTCTCCTCTCCTTCACTGTTTTACCTTCTCTGCCCCTAAAGAGGGCAGGTACCCATTTACAGCTGGGTGAACTAGGGGGGACTGAACTGAAGCCAAGGCGCGCAAACGGTCACCCATCCAACTGGTAACCACGCTCGACGCTGCTTAACTTGACTGGGGGAAAGCGAGTGCTCTGATCACTGAGCTATCCCGCCCCCAGTAGTACAGTACACCACATAAACGTCCATGCACAACAAAAATAAAACATAACGCAGAGTAGCTACAGTACACCACATAAAACGTCCATGCACAACAACATAACAAAACATAACGCAGAGTAGTACAGTACACCACATAAACGTCCATGCACAACAACATAACAAAACATAACGCAGAGTAGTACAGTACACCACATAAACGTCCATGCACAACAACATAACAACAACATAACGCAGAGTAGTACAGTACACCACATAAACGTTCATGCACAACAACATAACAAAACATAACGCAGAGTAGCACAGTACACCACATGAACTTCCATCAACAGACCCATAATCCTGGTGCCAGACGAACCGTCCTCCAGTGTACGGCTCCTTCATCATCAGCTTGGTGTGGTAGTGGTACACTTCTCCGCCTAGCAGCTGTAAGACACATGCACAGTGTTCAGGGCCTTTACTTGATGGAGAGGGGGGGGCAAGGGGGGTCTGGGGGTTCTCCCCCAGTGGGACAACGCCCCCGTTGGGGGGGGGGGGGGGTCCAGGGAGGCGAAGCCCCCACGGCCAAAACTTTTTTAGCAATTTTCACCTAAAATTTTGTACTCTCCATGCATATTATTTGATACAATAAAAGAAAAAATAAATATATTTTTAAAAAGCTGATTCTCGGAGGTACATGCTCAGAGGGGGGGGGAGGGAGGGTCTCGGGGGCCCCCAGAGCCGCCCCTCCCCCTCCTCCCTCCCCCCCCCCCCCCCCCCCCCTCCGTTCGGTCGGCCCTGGCGTTCGTCTTTAATTAACATACACAGGGTTCATCTTTTGACGCGTATTATTCAGAAAAGGGGAAGGAGGGAGAGAGAGGGGGAGAAGTGGCCTGTTTCGTTCAGAAAATTCACGCTCTCCTTTTCTCTTCCCGCCAGTCAGTCCGCCCACCAACACTGCCTCGAGAAGAAGGAGTGTGGTGATTTTTCCCAGTGATACTGACTGCAGAGCAGTGATGGCCTCCACCATCTTGCGCACACGTTAAAACCCGTTCCTCTTTTCAGAAGATTAGGCCCTCGTGTTCCGGTGGGAACGGATGACAAAACTGACATAACTGTATACACACAGGGAATGGATTATAAAAATATAAAAAAGCACGTGTGCTTATTCCATTATCCTCGAGATAATAATAAATAAGTAACTAAATAACTAATTAACTAAATAAATAATTAATAAATAAATACCCTGTTCTCTGAACTAGAATAAATAGAAGAACATTCAGGCAGAGGATGAATTTTCCCTTTCTTTTCTATCCTTCTCTTAGTTTCTGCTTCTACCTTTTCTTCCTGTCACCTCCCCCATGTCTTATTTCTTTTTGCCTTCATAATCCATTCTCCTGCCTTTTTTTCCAAGACAGACTTAAAAGATAACAATTCTGTCTGTCTCACCTCGAAGTAAGATGCACTGAACCTGACTTGATAGGTGCTTTAACACATTTTCGCTCATATGACAGACAACAGAAGTTGCTGTCTGAGCGTTGGATGATGACAAAAAAGAAGCTGGGTGATAGAACGCAACCTTAGCTTACACCAACTGAAGTATAGAACGCCTCTTTTGCAGCACGTACCACTTCAGTTTGTGTTTTTTCATTAACAAGAAGAAGTAACCTTTTTTGACAGACATGTTTTACAACCTTAATTCTTTAAATTCACACAGGAAGATCTCCATAAATGTGCCCAGTGATTTTTAAATCTAAAAAAATGTAATTTGGGGCACTTTTGGACCCGTGTCTAACATTAAGTCAGGAGGGCTTCATATGACTTGATGACGTTTTCAAATCTGTTGGGATTTTTTTTACTTCTTCGTTAGTTATGTCATATATGTGTGAGATACCATTATATAAAAAGACTCGTCTCTGATTCTTCAGCTTCGGTTGCTCTGGTCTCATGGTGACCTCAGTTTTGGATTCCCAGTACACTTCTATGCCCGTGGTGAGTTTGTGTCAAAACATGTTGCAGGTTTGAAAAAAAGAAAGTCATTGGAGGCCGTTGTTGTGCCCCCCCCCCCCCCCCCCCCCCCCCCCCCCCCCCCCCCCCCCCCCCCCTACCGTGTGCATCTATCTCAGTCTGGGTTCGTGACCCAGCTATTACTGTCATCAGAAAAGGGCTTAGTAGGTAACGTCCTGAGTATGTTAGCTCAGTAACAAGCACTGCTAGGCACCACAAAAGTGACCCAGCAGCCATGCAGGGCCTTTCTGGCTGGTGGCTCTATGGCATCCTAACACTGATAGGCTCCCTGTGAATTTTCGACCCTGAGGATGAAACCTAACGTGTATGCTTGTGAGATAGAGAGCCAAACTGATTTGCTACGTGGACTCACGTGATATTTTGCTGTATTGAAGATGTAAATATTAAAAAGCACTGTTTTCCACTGTCAAACATATCCTCTTTCTATTCTGAAGATGTAAATAAAAAGCACTAAATGTTTTCTACTGTCAAACATATCCTCCTATTCTGAAGATGTAAAAAAAAAAACCCACTGTTTTTCCACAGTCAAACATCTCTCATCTTCTACACTGGAGTTGTGTTTTCCACTGACAAACCTATCTCTACCTTCTATAGTGAAGTTAAAAAGCACTAACTGTTTTCCACTGTCAAACATCTCTCACCTTCTGTACTGAAGTTGTTGATAAAAAAAAACACCAACTGTTTTCTAATGCCAAACATCTCTTCATTCTATGCTGATGATAAAAAGCACTAACTGTTTTCCACTGTCAAACGTCTCTACGTTCTATACTAAAGTTGTAATAATAAAAAAAATTAAAAAGCACTGTTTTCCATTGTCAAACATCTCTCACCTTCTCACACGTGCCAGCCACCTTTTCCGATCTTGCCACCATGCCTGTGACGTCATTTCCGGGTTGATTCCACAAGCACATCCGGCTTTTTCTATCTAAACCATCGTCAATCTGAAGACATAAATGTGTGTGCTGCATTATGTTCACTCTGTCTCCCTCTGTCTCTCAGTTTCTCAGTCACAGTCTCTGTCTGTCAGTTTGTCTCTGTCTCAGTCTCTCTATCTCTCTGTCTCTGTCTGTATGTAGGGACACAACACCACACACAACACAACACATAGGAACACATCACCACACACAACACATGGGGACACATCACCACGCACAACACAACACATAAGGACATATCACTACACACAACATAACACATAGGAACATATCACTACACACAACATAACACATTGGAACACGGCATCACACAACACATATGGACACAATACTACACAACAATTAGGGACACGGCACTACAGTCAAGCATAACAAAGTCAAAGGACTGACTGATGCCACACAGGTCACACACACACACACACACACACACACACACACACACACACACACACACACACACACACACACACACACACACACACACTCATGTGCTTTCTTTTTTACATCTGATCCCCATGTGCATGCAGTTTTGTAAATTTTGTCATCCATTTCCACTGGCACACAGTGGCCTACTCTTTTAAAAAGCAGAGCAGGTTTTAACGTGTACGCGTGCCCAAGACGTTCTGCGTGCATTCGCACATGGGAGCTCAGTTTACAGTCTCATCCGAAGGATTTTTGGGAGAGTGGAGTCGGCACTGATAGTTGATTGGTTGGCTGGCTGGCTATTTGGTTGGTTGGTTGGTTTCTTAACTGGTTGGTTGCTAGGTTGTTGGTTATGGTTGGTTGTTGGTTGTGATGGTTGGGTGGGTGGGTTGGCTGGTTGGTTGATTGGTTGGTGGGTGGGTGGGTGGGTGGTTGGCTGGTTGGTTGATTGGTTGGTGGGTGGGTGGGTGGTTGGCTGGTTGGTTGATTGGTTGGTGGGTGGGTGGGTGGGTGGTTGGCTGGTTGGTTGATTGGTGGGTGGGTGGGTGGGTGGGTGGGTGGTGGGTTGGCTGGTTAGTTTTTCACAACAGATTTTTAAAGTTTTACTGACGTCAGTTTGCTGACACACAGACAACCTACGTCCAGGGCATACTCCTCAATGACGTCACTGTCCTCCAGTATTCCCTTCACCTTCTTCAATTCTGCTTCATCCAGCAAGTTTCTGAAACATCCAGCAAGCTTCTAAAACATCCAGCATGTTCCTGAAACATCCAGCAAGTTTATGAAACATCCAGCAAGTTTCTGAAACATAATGTAGTCGTTGGTATAATAATATAACTTAGGACAATATTAAAGCCATTGGTATAATGATGTAACTCAGGACAATAATGTAGCTGTTGGTATGTTGATATAAATCACCAAACAATAATGTAGCCGCTGGTATAATGATATAACTCAGGACAATAATGTAGCCATTGGTATAATGATATAAATCACCAAACAATAATGTAGCCACTGGTATAATGATATAACTCACCGATTTGGGGTGTTTTTCAATTCCTTGGCTAGAGCTCTGAGGTTCACCAATGGTGAGATTATCTATGTGTATGTGGTCGCCCTCCCCTCTCCCACTTAGGTAGCCACATTCCGACTTCGGGGATGGTATAACTGGGGATGGTGTCTAAACGTGATACCTGTGTGCAAACTGGGTTTTTTTCTATGATCAGTTCCTACAAGCAAACAATGACCTACTTTGTTGATACAATGATATATCTCACCAGATAATAATAAAGCCGTTGGTATTGTGATACAACTCAGGACAATAATGTAGCCATTGGTATAATGATGTAAATCAGGACAATATTAAAGCCATTGGTATGGTGATACAACTCAGGACAATCTTGTAACCATTGATATAATGATATAACTCAGGACAATAATGTAGCCGTTGGAATAAAGATATATCGCAGACAATAATGTAGCCATTGGTATAATGATACAGCTCATGACAATAATTTAGCCGTTGGTATAAATATAATGATATAACTCAGGAAAGTTATGTAGCCATTGGTATAATAATATAACTTAGTACAATATTAAAGCCGTTGGTATAGTGATACAACTCAGGACAATAATGTAACCGTTGATATAATCATACAACTCAGGACAGTAATGTAGCCGTTGATATAATGATACTACTCACCGCACAATGATGTAGCCGTTGGTGTCAAAGTCGGCTTTTATCTCCGGAGTGACCTTGAATGAACCCGTTTGAACGTGTTACCCTGAAGAGTGCAGACAATGAGGAGATAACAAACCGAATTCACCACACATCATTGATAAAGCAGTGCTGCCTTGGTGGTTTGGTTGTGTGTGTGTGTGGTGTGTGTGTGTGTTGTTGTGTGGTGTGTGTGTGTGTGTGTGTGTGTTGTGTGTGTGTGTGTGTGTGTGTGTGTGTGTGTGTGTTGTGTGTGTTGTGTGTGTGTGTGTGTGTGTGTGTGTGTGTGTGTGTGTGTGTGTGTGTGTGTGTGTGTGTGTGTGTGTGTGTGTGTGGTGTGTGTGTGTGTGTGTGTGTTGTGTGTACGTGTGTGTGTGTGGTGTGGTGTGTGTGTGCGTGTTGTGCGTGCGTGCGTGCGAGTGTGTGTGTGGTTTTGGTGATGCGATGTGATGTGATGTGATGTGATGTGATGTGATGTGATGTGATGTGATGTGATGTGATGTGTGCATGTATTTTATGTGTAGTGTTAGGCGTGTAGGTGATCGTATGTGCCTTCCCAATCTATATATTAAAAAATATATATATGTATATATTTATATGGCAAGTGAAGTATTCTCCTGTGACGATGATCAGTAGCTGATTGCGTTAACAGTAGCTGACCATTCGGAGAATAATATTCTTCCCCTTAAATCCAAGCTTCTTTTTAACAAAGGAGTTTTGATGCATAAGATCTGACATGGAAATGCCCCATCCTTATTACAAAGCATTTTTACAGTAAATAATTCTAGACACTCTCATTTGATTAATCTACCTCTACCTAAGATGATCCTATTTAAATCAAGCCTGGCATATTCTGGGGGTTGGCTGTGGAATAGGCTTCCATCCCAATTAAAAAATGAAACTAATCTGACAAAATTTAAAACAATGTATCATAATCTTTTGATGAAACAATATGATATAACATATCTCCTTCCCAAGATGTATTAGTGTAACATGTATATCCTGTTTCCTTACTTGTTTGTCTTCTTCTTCTTCTTCTTCTTCTTCTTCTTCTTCTTCTTCTTCTTCTTCTCTCTCTCTCTCTCTCTCTCTCTCTCTCTCTCTCTCTCTCTTCTCTCTCTCTCTCTCTCTCTCTCTCTCTCTCTCTCTCTCTCTCTCTCTCTCTCTCTCTCTCTCTCTCTCTCCTTCTTTTTTGCATTATTAGTATCCATGTTTGTGTATGTTCGTTTGTATCAATTACTGTGTTTTTCTTGGAATTATTTTTCTTTTCTTTGAGGGCTGGATGAAAAAAAGTCTTGTTACTTAATCTATTACCCTCTTAAATAAAATTGCGTTTGCGTTTGCGTTTGCCTTTGCGTTTGATCCCTGCTTTTGCTCAGACAACAAACTATAAAACACCTTGGTGGCTTTTTTTTTTACAGATTGAAAACAGATGATATGGTTAACAAGAACATGCACATAGTGCTTCCTTGTTGCTAACACTTAAACCAGAAATCCATTCACTTTTCATGCCGTACAAAAGCAGCAACGACATCAATAATAATAATAATAATAATAATAATAATAATAATAATAATAATAATAATAATAATAATAATAATAATAACATGTAGTTTTCCACTTTACTAATTACAGTTGTAGTTACCTGTTGTAGACATGTTTGCAGGATATATTAAAGAAGACGATGATGAAAAGCAAAGTCTTCTGTTTATCCTCAACACACACTGATACAGAAGTGATGATAAATGCTAAATATTCAGTTTATTCTCAACAACTGACACTAACACAGAAGATGACAAGAAAAGAAAAGTCTTCTATTTATCCTCAACAACTGACACACACAAAACGTCAAGAAAAGCAAAGTCTTCTGTTTATCCTCAACACACACTAACACAGAAGATGACAAGAAAAGCAAAGTCTTCTATTAAAAAAAAATTATCCTCAACACTGACACAGAAGATGACAAGAAAAGAAAAGTTTTCTGTTTATTCTCAACAACTGACACGAAACGTCAAGAAAAGCAAAGTCTTCTGTTTATCCTCAACACACACTGACACAGAAGACGTCGAGAAAAGCAAAGTCTTCTGTTTATCCTCAACACATACTGAAGATGACGAGAAAAGCAAAGTCTTCTGTTTATCCTAAACAACTGACACTGACACAGAAGACCATGAGAAAAGCAAAGTCTTCAGTTTATTCTCAACAGCTGACACTGACGTAGAATTCAACCAGAAAAGCAAAATCTTCTGTGTATCCTCAACACACACACCCAGACATTGACACTGAGAACAATGGTGTCAGCAGACTTGTGATGTGACAGCAAACAGTACAGACAGACCTAACAGGAGGAATAGTTGCCCTATCAGCTCGTCAGCTGGGACAAAAGACTTGTGTATCGGATTGTCTCTATCACACACTTTCTCTTCTCTTCTCCTCATATCGTGCACAGAGATAACAAGGTTCGGGAGCAAACTTCGTCCTCTTCTGACCTCCTTCCGTGCATATAGCCTGACCTTGATGCTGACCCTGATCCCTACTTTCTCCCCCCCTCCCTACCTAACAGATCAGGGCCTCAGCAGTAGTAGGGAAAAATCAGTCATAGTTGTGAATAATGGGGAGAAATCAGTCATAGTAGTTGTGAATAATGGGGGGGAAATCAGTCAGTAGTTGTTAATAATGGGGGGGAAATCAGTCATAGTAGTTGTGAATAATGGGGGGAGAAATCAGTCATAGTAGTTGTGAATAATGGGGGAGAAATCAGTCATAATAGTTGTGAATAATGGGGGGAGAAAAACAGTCATAATAGTTGTGAATAATGGGGGGAGAAATCAGTCATAGTAGTTGTGAATAATGGGGGGAGAAATCAGTCATAATAGTTGTGAATAATGGGGGGAGAAATCAGTCATAGTAGTTGTGAATAATGGGGGGAGAAATCAGTCATAATAGTTGTGAATAATGGGGAAAAATCAGTCATAATAGTTGTGAATAATGGGGAAAAATCAGTCATAATAGTTGTGAATAATGGGGGGGAAATCAGTCATAGTAGTTGTGAATAATGGGGGGAGAAATCAGTCATAATAGTTGTGAATAATGGGGGGAGAAATCAGTCATAATAGTTGTGAATAATGGGGGGAGAAATCAGTCATAATAGTTGTGAATAATGGGGGGAGAAATCAGTCATAGTAGTTGTGAATAATGGGGGGAGAAATCAGTCATAGTAGTTGTGAATAATGGGAAAATCAGTCAGTAGTTGTGAATAATGGGGAAAATTAGTAGTTGTGAATAATGGGGAAAATCGGTCAGTAGTTGTGAATAATGGGGAAAATTAGTAGTTGTGAATAATGGGAAAAACAAGTCGTGGCAGTTGTGAATAATGGGGGAAATCAGTCATAGTAGTTGTGAATAATGGGAAAAATCAGTCATAGTAGTTGTGAATAATGGGGAAAATCAGTCATAGTAGTTGTGAATAATGGGGGGGGGGAAATCACTAAAAGTTGTGAATAATGGGAAAAATCGGTCGTGGTAGTTCTGAATAATAGGGAACATCAGTCACGGAGGTTCTGAATAATGGGGAAAATCAGTCATAGTGGTTGTAAATAGTGGGGGAAAATCAGTCACAGGGATTGTGAATAATGGGAAAAATCAGTCACAGGGGTTCTATCTATAGGCATATTTTCTTTTTAAGGCTGTTGAAATCATGTTAGTTAATAATGTTTTCTTTAAAATGTTTGATGCACAAGTTCAACCTATGTTACTGTATGGATCCGAAGTAAAGGGCATACAAAATATGATTCCTTAGAAAAAGCACTTTTGTGTGCATATAAAAGATTCCTGAAAATCTCATTGAGAGTGCCAAACAATTTAGTGAATGGTGAATTAGGAAGACATCCTCTGTACATAAACTCGGCAGTAAGATGCGTAAGATATTGGTTCAAGCTTCTGACACAGCACGACACAAAGTATTCTAAGTGTGCTTGCAACATGCTGTTAGAACTACATAATCAGGGCCTACAAATTGGGTGACACATTTCGGTTATCTGTTGTGCCGACATGGTTTCTCGTATGTTTGGACCTTTGGCAGTGTAGGCAATGAAAAGGCGTTCATTAACGAAGTCAAAAAGAGATTAAAAGATGATTTTTGTCCAGAGTGGTGCTCGTATTTTGAAAGTAAATATAATTGTAGTCTCTATAGTGAGCATAACTGTGGTCGAGAGAGAGACAGACAGACAGACAGACAGAGACACAGAGAGATAGAGACAGAGAGAGAGACAGAGAGAGAGAGACAGAGAGAGAGAGACAGAGAGAGAGAGAGAGATTCTTTTTTATTTTTTATATCGAGGATAATGGAATAAGCACTCTTGTGCTTTTTTAATCCAGTCCCCGTGTGTATGCAGTTTTGTAAATGTCATTTGTTCCCACCGGCACACGATGGCCTACTCTTACGAAAAGCGGAACATGGGTTTAACGTGTGCGCAAGACGTTCTGCGTGCGTTTCGCACACGGGGCCTCGGTTTAAAGTCTCATCGGAAGGACTTTTGGGGAGAGTGGAGTCAGCACTGATGTTAACACCAGGAGAAAAATCTCCTCGACCGGACTCGAACCCGGGTCGTCAAATTGCCATCGCAATGTTCTGACCACTAGGCTATCCGTCCCCCATAGAGAGAGAGGGGGGTATATTGAACTAATTACTTTCAATACCTATAGAGTAGCTTTGGCACGTTTTCGAATTGGAGAATCAGAAATTAATTGTCATAAATTTAGATATGTATCTGTCACTGAGAGTAGACGCTGTCCATTCTGTAAAAAGAAAAAAAAAAACGTATTAGTAGAAGATGAAGCCATGTGATGTTTCTCTGTCCTATATATAAAGAAATCCATCAGAAACATCTCAGTATGGCTTGAAAACATACCATAATTACAATATCTAGCTGGAAAAGATATTCAGCAGCCGAAATGATGATGTCATCTTTAGTTCATGTAAATTTATACATTGTATGTATCAAGAGCGCCAGAAACAACTAAACAATTTACAGCAATATGTTATTAGCTTGCGTCCTGATTCGTTGTAAACTGACTTTAGATATGTTTGTTTTTCTTTCTCTGATTAATAAACTGTAGAGTGTGTGTGTGTGTGTGTGTGTGTGTGTGTGTGTGTGTGTGTGTGTGTGTGTGTTGTGTGTGTGCACGCGCGTGCGCACAGGTTATTGTGTGTTCGAGTGTGTACATGTTTGTATGTATGCGTGTGAATGTGTGTTTGTGCATGGAAGCAGATGTAAAATCTTGGAAATTTTGCTGAAACTTAACTGATCGTGATCTGTACTCATTTGCATCCTTTTTGCAGTCAGTTCATGTTCACCCCTATGGTATGAGGCTGTTTGGCCTTTGAACATTACAATTGGAGTTTGGAGTTTCTCTCGTCATCACTCATCGTTGTGTAGGCCTACTGGACTGACTGTCAACACCAGCCAGGGCTCTGACCTAACCGCTGCCGGCCTACCGTTATAATTGCTGTTGTTGTTGTGTTTGTTTGGCTGTAAGCCTGCAGTGGTTGCACCACTGCTCTCTAGCTGTCTGTCACCGCCACACAGTCTTCCTTCCCTTCCCTCTCCAGGCCTTGTAGTATAGGCCTAGGCCTACTATTGGATTCCACACATAACAGGCCTGCGACAGACAGACTAGAAGGCTGCAAGCTTAGTTCGCCTAGCTAGACTAGATAGGCTGCAAGGCTTAGAGTTCGCCTAGGCCTAAGACTAGATAGGCTGCAAGGCTTAGAGTTCGCCTAGGCCTAAGACTAGATAGGCTGCAAGGCTTAGAGTTCGCCTAGGCCTAGATAATAGTGCAAGTTAGAGTCGCTAGGCTATCTAGATAGCAGGGCTCGAGAAGACAGTTACACAGCACACAGCTCAGAGGAGTTGAGTTAGGCCATAGGCCAACGAGGCTAGCCTAGCCTAGAAATCTATCGTGTCTACCCACTGCCTGTTAGTGTGGCTGGCTGGCTGGCTGTAGTCAGCTGAGGCTGTCAGCTGAGGGGTGGGGGACAGTGTCGACAACCTTACTGGTAACGGTCATCTGTGAGGGTCACCCCACCAGGTGAGGAGTACTGACTGACTGACCAGGCATCATGATGAGGAGCAGCAGCAGCAGGCGTCAGGAGAGCCTCACAGACTGCGTGGATGCTCATTTCCGTGAGTAGCCTAGTAGGCCTAGCTTTGTGCGGGGGGGGCCCGTTTGAGAGTCTTGTTGTCTTGAGGGGGAATCCCAGTTCTTCGCCTTTGTTTACCTGTGGGGGGGGGGGGGGGGGGGGGGTGTGTGTGTGTGTGTGTGTGTGTGTGTGGGGGTGTGTGTGTGTACGGTGTGTGTGTGTGTGTGTGTGTGTGTTTTATGTGTGTGTGCGAGTGTTTGTGTGTGTGTGTGTGTTTATGTGTGTGTGTGTGCGTGTGCATGTGTGTGTGTGTGTGTGTTTATGAGAGGGGGGGACGAAGCCTGACGATTGTTTACCAGTGAAGCAAAGACAAGGCTTATAGGCCTAGGCTATACTAGCAGATTGGAAAAGACAGAAAAAGAAATGGGTGGGGCTAAAACTGCTCTTGTGGCGACACCCAGAGAGCAGCGCAGCGCGAGTTTCACGCAGAGAATTTTAAATATGCCCTGGCTGAAAACTGTAGTTGACGGAAAGAGCTATGCAGAATACAATACAGTACATGGCAAGTTGCATTTCTAGTAACATTCCAAAACACGAAATGAGCGGTTAGAACTAGGCCCAAACACATCACCAAGAAGAAACACTGTTGTTGTACTTTGGCGGCAGTAAGTAGTATAAGTAGTAGGCTAGTGGTAGTAATAGCCTAGGGCTTAGTAGTAGCCTAGAGCAGCAGCAGCAGCAGCAGCAGCAGAGCAGCAGCAGCAGTAGTAGTAGTAGTAGTGTTGTTGTTGTTGTTGTTGTTGTTGTTGCTGTTGTTGTTGTTGCTGTTGTTGTTGCTGCTGCTGCTGCTGCTGCTGCTGCTGCTGCTGCTGCTGCTGCTGCAGCAATAGCAGTAGCAGTAGCAGTAGTAATGTACTTGTTGTTGTTGTAGTGAAATGCATTTATTGTATTGTGTTGTATAATGTTGTACTTTACTGAATTGTATTGTATTGCATTGTATACCGCTAAAAGTCCCAGCAGAATTCTCTGCGTGAAAAAAACTCAGGCTGCTCTCCCCAGGGAGAACGCGTCGCCACAAGAGTAAGGCCACCAAGTTTTAACGGCAGTAAGAATCAATAGTAAGCTAACATTATAAACAGCTGAAAAAGTAGGCCACTGTTAAAGTGTAATCACAACACGTCATCTGTGGGCCCGTGCGAATTTGTGAGAATGTGTACAGGTATGGTAGTAGGGTTTTCGAATTTCGAACAATGTGTTTGTGTGTAGTGCTGTGTTGTGTTGTGTGTTTGAGTGTGTGTGTGTGTGTGTGTGTGTGTGTGTGTGTGTGTGTGTGTGTGTGTGTGTGTGTGTGTGTGTGTGTGTGTGTGTTTGCGTTGTGTTGTGTTGTGTTGTGTTGTGTTGTGTTGTGTTGTGTTGTGGTTGTGTTGTGTTTGTGTTGTGTTGAGTTGGTTGTGTGGTGTGTGTGTGTGTGTGTGTGTGTGTTGTGTGTGTGTGTGTGGTGATGTGTGTGTGTGTGTGTGTGTGTGTGTGTGTGTGTGTGTGTGGTGTGGGTGGAGTGTGTGTGTATGTTGATGTGGGGATTGTGTGTGTGTGTGTGTGTGTGTGTGGGGTGGTGTGTGGTGTGTGTGGTGTGTGGTGGTGGGTGGTGGTGGGTGTGGGGTGGGGGGTGGTGGTGGGGTGGTGGTGGGTGGGTGGGTGGTGGTGTGGTGGTGGTGTGGGGGTGTGGTGTGGGGGTGTGGTGTGGTGGTGTGTGGTGTGGTGTGTGTGTGTTGCGTTGCGTTGCGTTGCGTTGCGTGTCTGTGTGTCGGGGTGGTGGTGGTGGTGGTGGTGGGTGTGTGTGTCACTGTCTTTCACTGTGTGCGTTTCACTTGTGTGTGCCAATGTGTGTGTCACTGTGTGTGTGTCACTGTGTGTGTGTGGTGTGTCACTGTGTGTGTCACTGTGTGTGTGTCACTGTGTGTGTAAAGTTCAGTCAAACTTTTATTTCCAGATGGCACACTGAATCAGCAATGCACTTGCTTTTTTTTATCAAATCATTAATCAACCTAAATAATCCAAGGAAAACAAATAGCGTATTTTTTCCCAAAGTACACACAGGCACAAAGGACACGCACACGCACGCCGCACGCACGCACGCACACACACACACACACACACACACACACACACACACACACAACACACAACGAGATAGAGAGAGAGAGAGAGAGAAAGAGGGAGGGAGGGAGGGAGGGAGGAGAAGGAGAGAGAGAGAGGACAGAGAACAGAGACAGAGACAGAGATATATATAGAGAGATATATATAAGAGAGAGTTTATATAATATAATATAATTATAGATATATACACACAGAGACAGACAAATATATATATATATATACATATCATAACATACATATATATAATATACAACACACAGCGCAAAATAAACCCTAACCCCCAGAAGTAAAAAGGAAAAAAAAAACACAAAGCAGCCAGCAAAAATGTATCATGTTACACCAGTTGCCACACAGCAACCCCTCTCCCTTCTTCTCCTTCCCCCACAAGCACACCTGTATGAATTACACAGGACATACCTTCATAAGCCCAGGTGCTTATCTTTGAATAGTACTGTTAGCATGAAAAGAATGTGCCAACAATGAACACACCCCCCTTTTACACACACACACGTGAGCGCGCACGCATGCGTGCACGCGCACGCACAGATACACATGCACACACACAAACACATAGACGCACACACACACATATATATACATACGCACATGTGCAGACACACACACGCACACGCGCGCAAACATGCACACACAATGTACACACAGACGCACGTACACGGACGCAAGCGCGCACACACAAACACACTCACGCACACACACACGCACGCACACACATACATACACACACATGACACACATGTACACACAGACACACGGACGCAAGCGCGCGCACACAAACACACGCAGGTACACACACATACACACATGCACACACACACACATGCACATACAGACGCATGTACACGGACTCAAGCGCGCACACACAAACCCACGCACGCACGCACGCACGCACGCACGCACACGCACACATACGCACGCACGCACGCACGCACACACACACACACGCACACACACAAACACAACACACACACACACACACACACACACACACACACACACACACACACACACACACCACACACACACATACATACACACACGTATGCCTGCGTGGGTTTTTTCTGTTTTGGTTTTTTGTTTTGGGGTTTGTTGTTTGTTGTTGGGGGTTGGGGGGGGGGAGGTTGCATCAAACCATTTGCAGTTAGACAAAACAAGCCAACACTAAACAAAAATCACCCACCGACTTTGACATCAGCAACAACAACAACAAACAACGGGGGGGTAAAAACGGTGACACAACGCGTAATAAAAATCCTAAGCATATATGTGGTAACCATGTCTGACCGACACACCTGTCGCTCCCTCCTTCCATAGAACACACATTACTACACAGCCATACAAACCTGCCACGCGCTTTATTGATAATCATCACGATACCCACAATGCTAACTCTGCCTCCCGTCCCTTCCCCCTCACTCCCCCCCCCCCTCCCCTGCACTATTTTACACATGCAGCATGCCACGCTATATTGATTTCAGTCATGGCAATGAAAGCCCAGTATAGACGTGTAACAGAGAAACAGAAAATGATTGGAGTATTGAGCTGCGATATAGTGACAGCACAACAGAAACTGATGGAATGTTAAGCTGGGATATGTTAACAGCAAAACAGAAAACGATGAAGATTGAGCTGCAAAACATTGACAGCAAAACAGAAAATGATAGTGTCTTGTGCAGGGAACATTGACAGCAGACAGAAAATAATGGAGCATCCAGCTGCAATACATTGACAGAGAAAAAGGAAAAAGGTGTTGTAGGCCTATAATAAAGCTGCGATATTTTGCCAGCAAACAGAAAAGGAGGAAGTACATGTATCAAGCTGCGATATGTTATCAGCTAAACAGAAAATGGTGGTGTATTAAGCTGCGATATGTTGCCAGCTACACAGAAAATGTGGTGTATTAAGGTGTAATATGTTGCCAGTTAACAGAAATGGTGGTGTATAAGGTGGAATATGTTGCCAGCTAAACAGAAAATGATGGAGTACATGTAAAAAGCTGCGATCTGTTGACGACTGAACAGAAAATGATGGTGTATCAATTAAGCTGCAATACATAGGGAAAAAGAAAATGGTGAAGTATTATCTACGATAAGTTGACAGAGAAACAGAAAATGGTGGAGTATTACATTGTCGGTCTACAAATCCGTTCCTGAACGCTTATTCATGAGAGAAAAAAATCGATGTGTTTTAAACTCAGACAAAAATGTTGGTAGATATATATAAGCTCCCAGACATTTGAGATGTTAATCAAAAATTTTTAAGAGTTATTTTTATCGATTACCTAACAAGTAAATCGTAGGTTCTGGGTTCGATTTCCAGCCTTGCCCTTTCTTTTCAGTCTGATGAGAAAATCGAACTGAATGTCGAAGTTCTTTAGATGAGACTATAAACCAGAGCTCCTTGTGTAAATGCGTGAAGAACATCTTGTGCACGCATTAAGAATCAGTAGGAATGAATGGCCACTCTGATAGGGAAACAAATACAACTGCAGACAGGGAAAACAAAAAAAATGGGTAGGCGCTGCACTTGTGGCAACGCGCTCTCCCTGGGGAGAGCAGCCCGAATCTTTACCATGCAGTGATAAAACACTCTCTGAATAATAATTCTCTGATGAAACACTCTCTGAATAATAATTCTCTGATGAAACACTCTCTGAATAACCATTCTCTGATAAAACACTCTGTAATAGCCATTCAGTGATAAAAACACTCTGAATAACTGTTCTCTGAAAAAACACTCTCTGAAAAAACACTCTCGAATAACCATTCTCTGATTAAAAAAATAAATTAAAAAAAAACCACTCTCTGAATAACTGTTCTCTGAAAAAATACTCTCTGAATAACCATTCTCTGATTAAAACACTCTCTTAATAACCATTCTCTGATAAAACTCTCTCTGAATAACCATTCTCTGATAAAATATATATTATATAATAATAATAATATAATTAATATATAATAATATAATTATATAATTATTAATATAAACACTCCTGAATAACCATTCTCTGATAAAACATTTTGAACTGGATGTGGGCCGCTCCCCTAGAGTGTAAGGAAGACAAAAGGCCCGAAACACTTGCTTGAAGGGAGTTTCTCCTCTGATGACTCTCTGCTGCCACGTCCTACGCAAGTTTATGACCAACTTCTGAAAAACCATTCTCTGATAAAACACTTCTGAATAACTGCCTCTGAAAAACACGTTCTGAATAACTGCTCTCTGATGAAACACTTTCTGAATAACCATTCTCCCTAGAACCATTTATCTGAGGTCATCTTCCGCCTGTAGATAGATAGATAGATAGATAGATAGATAGATAGATAGATAGATAGATAGATAGATAGATAGATAGATAGGTAGGTGGTAGGTAGGTAGGTAGGTAGGTAGGTAGGTAGGTAGGTAGGTAGGTAGGTAGGCAGGCAGGCAGGCAGGAGCAGGCAGGCAGGCAGGCAGATATAAATAAAATTAATCTTTGACCTTGCGTCAACTCTTTGGGCAAAGTGCAGCGACCCAAACTTCAAATGGACTCATTGTCTCTAAAGAAGAGCAATCTAACTAATTCTGCCAATAAACGAGCTTCATGGCCAGCAAAAAACACCCCCTTTCTGACCTACCTTCCTGACTTTTGTTCAATCTCGTTTGGGCCCAAAACATAGTGTTTTATCAGAGAATGGTTATCCCGAGAGTGGTTTATCAGAGAATGGTTATTCAGAGAGTGTTTTATCAGAGAATTATTACTCAGAGAGTGTTTTACCAGAGAATGGTTATTCAGAGAGTGTTTTACCACTGAATGATAAAGTATTTTATCAGAGAATGATTATTCAAAGAGTGTTGTTGTTTTTTATCAGAGAATGGTTATTCAGAGAGTGTTTTATCAGAGAACGGTTACTCAGAGAGCGTTTTATCAGAGAATGGTTATTCAGAGAGTGGTTTATCAGAGAATGGTTATTCAGAGAGTGGTTTATCAGAGAATGGTTATTCAGAGAGCGGTTTTATCAGAGCATGTTATTCAGAGAGTGGTTTATCAGAGAATG
>CM060341.1:7352650-7355150 GCA_030674155.1 Stramonita haemastoma
ACTGAAAATTGCCATGAAAATACTGAAATCAGTAGTAAGGGGGTGCACAGGTCTGGTTAAGCAGCATCGAGCGTGGTAGCCAATTGGATGGGTGACCGTTTGCGCGCCTTGGCTACAGTACAGTTCCCCCTGTTCACCCAAATGCCAATGGGTACCTGCCCTCTTTAGGGTCAGGGAAGGTAAAACAGTGAGGGAGAGGAGATGGGCGCCGCCCTCAACATGCTGGACCCCTAGAGAAGCTGAGGTCTCTGACGCTTCGCTCCCCTACGACAACACAGGTTATGGGACACCTTTACCTTTACCTATTGTCATGTATTATATACAGGTCTTATGACTTTTCCAGATGATAATACACAGTAAATAATTATCATGCACTGAAACTATCCCGTCTTGCAGGCATCAAGTCTCACCTCCAATAGATCTCTCACTTTGCAAGGAGTAAAAGATTAACATACAATTATGTTGAACTCTTAACATCTGGGAATAAGACACATGATGACTGTGTGGACAGTTACATCTATCTATCTATCTATCTATCTATCTATCTATCTATCTATCTATCTATCTATCTATCTATCTATCTATCTATCTATCTGTCTGTCTGTCTGTCTGTCTGTCTGTCTGTCTGTCTGTCTCTATCTATCTCTATCTATCTATCTATCTATCTATCTATCTATCTATCTATCTATCTATCTATCCCTCAGTCCTTCGGATGAGACTATAAACCGAGGCCCCGTGTGCGAACGCACGCAGAATTTTAAAAAAAAAATATATATATATATAATTTTATTTTATTCTTATAAATCGAGGATAATGGGATAAACACCTTTGTGCTTTTCTACATCCAGTCCCTGTGTGCATGCAGTTTTGTAAACCTTGTCATCCGTTCCCACCGGCACACTATGGCCTACTCTTACGAAAAGCGGAACAGGATTTAACGTGTGCGAAAGATGTCCTGCGTGCGTTCGCACTGGGGTTCTCGGTTTAAAGTCTCATCCGAAGGACTTTTGGGGAGAGTGGAGTCAGCACTGATGTTAACTCCAAGGTAAAAATCCCGCGAACGGGAATCGAACCCAGGTCGTCAAATTGCGAGTGCAATGTTCTGACCACTAGGCTATCCCGTTCCCTCTGTGACCTGACCTGACCTGACCTGACCTGACCTGACCTGACCCCAGGCACTGACCACGCCGTGTTTTGTAGCTGGAAAGCATTCTGGACAGTCTGGGCAGCCAGAAGAAAGTGGTCGGCATTCGTCACATCCTCGACTTCGAACGCGAAGACTGGCTGGCCCGCAGTGACGTCATCAGCGGTCTACGCGTGCTCGAAAAGCGGGGAATCCCCTTCGACCTTCTGCTGAGGTGACGTCATTTCTTCCTCTCTGCTCTGTGGGGGAGGGGGGGAGGGGGGGAGGTGTGGGGAGGTGTGGGAACGTCAACATGAAGGCATGCACTACTACCACCTCTTCCACTACCACTACCACTTCTCCTATATACCTCGGCATGCAGACACGCACGCACGCACGCACGCACGCACGCGCGTGCGTGCGTGCGCGGGCGCACTCATGCACGCACGCACGCACGCACGCACGCATGCTCACACACAAGACAAGCAAGCGCGCACGCTCGCGCACACACACACACGCACACACACATGCACGCACACGCAAACGTACACGCACAAACGTACACGCGTGCATGTTCGCTTCACGTGCTCTTGCACGCACACACACACACACACACACACACACACACACACACACACACACACACACACACACACACACACATACAAACATATATATATATATATATATATATATATATATATATATATATATATATATATATATATATATATATATATATATATATATGCTACATTACACTATCTCTCTTTGTTGCACGTTCATCTACTACTGATAATATAAAAATGATAATAATAATAATGAAAATTTACTGGGCATTCGTTGACGTTAACAATGTCAATACTGTCACCAATGATATCCTTCCTCTCCGTGTGTGTGTGTGTGTGTGTGTGTGTGTGTGTGTGTGTGTGTGTGTGTGTGTGTGGTGTGTGTGTGTGTGTGTGTGTGTGTGTGTTTTTGTGTGTGCGTGCGTGCGCGCGCGCTCTATATTGATGATTCATTGAACTGGTCTCTCTCACAGGCCCCATTTGCTGAAGTACGTGCCGCGTTTGTCTGAGGAACTGCCCAAGTAAGTACACCGTACACAGCACACATGACACTGACGGACATTTCCAAAAAGTGAACAGCACCCATGACACTGACGGACATTTCCAGAAAGCACACTGTACACGTGACACTGACGGACATTTCGAGAAAGCACACTGTACACATGACACTGACGGACATTTCCAGAAGCACACAGCACCCGTGACACTAACGAACATTTCCATAAAGTGACCGGGACACAGCACACATGACAGTAACGGACATTTCCGGAAAGTGAATTGTACACAGCACACACATAACACTGACGGA
>CM060341.1:7357650-7365150 GCA_030674155.1 Stramonita haemastoma
GATTGATTGATTGATTGATCGATCGATCGATCGATTGACATATTGATCGATCGATCTGTGTACTGGTGCATGTATGTATGTGTGCAGCATGTTCTGGCCTGTTTCGGGCCTGAACGCTGCATGTTCGGCTCGGACTGGCCGGTGTGCACTCTGGCCCATGCCTCCTACACTGACGTCTTCTGCCTCCTGCAGAGGCTGGTGGCCAAACTGGCCCCGGGCCAGGAGAGGGCCATCTTCAGGGACAACGCTGTGGCCTTCTACAACCTCAAGCTGTGAGCGAGACCTTCCTTCGGGCACTGCCTGGAGGCTTTCAGTGGAGGCTTTCAGTCACTGATGGAGGCTTTCAGTCACTGTTGAAGGCTTTCAGTCACTGTTGGGAACCTTTAGTCACTGTTGAAAATCTTAAGTCAGTGTTAGAGGCTTTCAGTCCCCGCTGGAGGTTTTGAGTGGAGGCTTTCAGTCCCTGCTGGAGGCTTTCAGTCACTGTTGGGAACCTTTAGTCACTTGAAAAATCTTGAATCAGTGTTGGAGGCCTTCAGTCACTGTTGGAAATCTTTAGTCAGTGTTGGAGGCTTTCAGTCACTGCTTAGAGGCTTTCAGTCACTGTTGGCGGCTTTCAGTCACTGTCGGAAATCTTTAGTCACTGTTGAAAATCTTAAGTCAGTGTTAGAGGCTTTCTGTCACTGCTGGAGGCTTTCAGTGAAGGCTTTCAGTCACTGCTGGAGGCTTTCAGTGGAGGCTTTCAGTCACTGCTGGAGGCTTTCAGTCACTGTTGGAGGCTTTCAGTCACAGTTGGTTTCAGTCACTGCTGGTTTCTGCTGCCCTGCTGTGTGATATAGGCCTATGACTGATTTTTTGGACAGATGATGGTGAAGGATGTTTTCAGTTGCTTACTTGTTATGTTTATTTACTACTTACTTATTATCAGTTTTTCTGGTGTATGTGAAGGTGCTGCATAGATTTATAATTATTGACATTCCATTCCCCACCTCTATGTGTGTGTGTGTGTGTGTGTGTGTGTGTGTGTGTGTGTGTGTGTGTGTGTGGTGTGTGTGTGTGTGTAAGTGTAAGTGAGTGAGAAAGAGTCACGTGGGTTTGGGAGGTGAAAACTACGATTTGTCGCTTTAATGGCACATATCTGTATATTGCTCAATCCTTATTACTGTTTTTGTGCATGCTGTGTTATTTTGTACATGAAAAAAAATATTCTATGCTTTCTTACGCGCACTATGCTACTTATATCCATATGCATATTTCTCAATCATTACCGCATGCGTTTGTGCACATTGTGTTACTCTATGCAGAGAACCTGTTTTGTAATTAATCATCTGCATGTTTTCTTATGTGCACTCTGGTGGTTTATACATATATATATGGACTCCCCTGCATTGCACCCTGTATGCTATGACCATTAGTGTGGTGCCCTTTTTTTATTATTCTTTTTCCCTCCATCCGTCTGCTTCTCGATTCAAAATAATTCACAATATTCAGAATGATTTATTCCCATCAATCTTCTTGAGCTGTAGAGAAACAAAGAAATATGGGAATACCAGCATGGGCAATACAGGTAGGCCTATAGTCAGGCCTATATTATTGACTAGCTGTCAAGAGGAACGACCACTCATGCCGTCTTGTCTTGCCATTCCCTCCCTTGACTAATTGGTTTTTGACGTGGAAAAGGGGGGGGAGGGGGAGCTTTTGTGGAAATCTTATAAGGCATGTGATTATTCATGGCGATGAAGAAATGTAAATGTCTGATTACCTTTAGCAGAATGTGCACGTTTCTGTTTAGATTGCAGGTGGGTTTTTTTAATTTTATTTTCGTTTAATCCTTTTAAGTATAACATCAGAGGGGAAGATAAAGGGGGGGGGGGAGAGATAAAAGGCCCGAAACACTTGTCTGAAGGGGGTTTCTCCTCTGAGGACTTACTCTCTGCTGCCATGCTCTACGCGAGTTTCTTACCACTCAGAGTATAGCCCTAAAAGTGGATCTTTGATGACTTTGAAATAAAATCCAGAAATCAGCGTTGTGTGACTCCAGCTGTAACAGCTGTTGTTGAGTGCAAAAATAGATCTTTGACGATGTGCTACACACCTTAAATATATGTGTTCTTACATGAAGTTAAACAGACATGTAACACAATATCTCATAAATCACAAGACACGTTTCTAAACAAGGTAAAAAAAAAAAAATTTGATGATGTATGATAATTATGTATCCTATGCATTTTTTTTTACAAAGTAAAGTAGACTTTTGACGACGTAGGCCTATAACATGATGAATTTTTAAAACAAAGAAAACGGACCTGTGATATGTTATAAACTATTGTGATGCATCTTTAAATAATGCAGTGAGTGAATGTACAATCTTTTTTTCCCTCTCATTCCTGTTTTGTGTATAGTTGTTAGTTTGAACCAGACATCATGTACATTCTACACAATGGCCAGTTGGAAGTAGAGATGACGTAGCTAAACCAGATTGCCTGTAAAAAATAAAAAATAAAAAAATAAATATATATATATATATATATATCCTCTATGTGCTAGGCTAGGTTATAACGTTAATGCAAACAAGAGGAAAAATGGAAAGGGGAGGGGGAATGAAGCTGTGTTTTTGCATCTCTCCCCAATCCTCTGTCTAGTGCTGGCATCTCTCCCAATCTCTGTCTAGGCTGCATCATCCCCAATCCTCTGTCTAGTGCTGGCATCTCTCCCCAATCCTCTGTCTAGTGCTGGCATCTCTCCCCAATCCTCTGTCTAGTGCTGGCATCTCTCCCCAATCCTCTGTCTAGTGCTGGTATCTCTCCCCAATCCTCTGTCTAGTGCTGGCATCTCTCCCCAATCCTCTGTCTAGTGCTGGCATCTCTCCCCAATCCTCTGTCTAGTGCTGGTATCTCTCCCCAATCCTCTGTCTAGTGCTGGTATCTCTCCCAATCCTCTGTCTAGTGCTGGCATCTCTCCCCAATCCTCTGTCTAGTGCTGGTATCTCTCCCCAATCCTCTGTCTAGTGCTGGTATCTCTCCCCAATCCTCTGTCTAGTGCTGGATCTCTCCCTCAATCCTCTGTCTAGTGCTGGCTATCTCTCCCCAATCCTCTGTCTAGTGCTGGCATCTCTCCCCAATCCTCTATCTAGTGCTGGCATCTCTCCTCAATCCTCTAGTTGCTGGCATCTCTCCCAATCCTCTAAGTGCTGGCATCTCTCCCCAATCCTCTAGTGCTGGCATCTCTCCCCCAATCCTCTAGTGCTGGCATCTCTCCCCAATCCTCTAGTGCTGGCATCTCTCCCCAATCCTCTAGTGCTGGCATCTCTCCCCAATCCTCTGTCTAGTGCTGGCATCTCTCCCCAATCCTCTATCTAGTGCTGGCATCTCTCCCCAATCCTCTAGTGCTGGCATCTCTCCTCAATCCTCTAGTGCTGGCATCTCTCCCCAATCCTCTAGTGCTGGCATCTCTCCCCAATCCTCTGTCTAGTGCTGGCATCTCTCCCCAATCCTCTGTCTAGTGCTGGCATCTCTCCCCAATCCTCTAGTGCTGGCATCTCTCCCCAATCCTCTGTCTAGTGCTGGCATCTCTCCCCAATCCTCTGTCTAGTGCTGGCATCTCTCCCCAATCCTCTATCTAGTGCTGGCATCTCTCCCCAATCCTCTGTCTAGTGCTGGCATCTCTCCTCAATCCTCTAGTGCTGGCATCTCTCCCCAATCCTCTGTCTAGTGCTGGCATCTCTCCCCAATCCTCTGTCTAGTGCTGGCATCTCTCCCCAATCCTCCATCTAGTGCTGGCATCTCTCCTCAATCCTCCATCTAGTGCTGGCATCTCTCCCCAATCCTCCATCTAGTGCTGCCATCTCTCCCCAATCCTCCATCTAGTGCTGGCATCTCTCCTCAATCCTCTGTCTAGTGCTGGCATCTCTCCTCAATCCTCCATCTAGTGCTGGCATCTCTCCCCAATCCTCCATCTAGTGCTGCCATCTCTCCCCAATCCTCCATCTAGTGCTGGCATCTCTCCCCAATCCTCTGTCTAGTGCTGCCATCTCTCCCCAATCCTCCATCTAGTGCTGGCATCTCTCCTCAATCCTCCATCTAGTGCTGGCATCTCTCCTCAATCCTCCATCTAGTGCTGGCATCTCTCCTCAATCCTCCATCTAGTGCTGGCATCTCTCCTCAATCCTCTGTCTAGTGCTGGCATCTCTCCCCAATCCTCCATCTAGTGCTGGCATCTCTCCCCAATCCTCTGTCTAGTGCTGGCATCTCTCCTCAATCCTCTGTCTAGTGCTGGCATCTCTCCTCAATCCTCCATCTAGTGCTGGCATCTCTCCTCAATCCTCTGTCTAGTGCTGGCATCTCTCCCCAATCCTCTGTCTAGTGCTGGCATCTCTCCCCAATCAGGGATATCTCCGCTCAGGGACTGACCTCTGTAACAATATTATATAATGACGTGTGTGTGTGTGTGTGTGTGTTGTTGTTGTTGGTGGTGGTGGTGGTGGTGGTGGTGTGTGTGTGTGTTGTGTAGTGTGTTGTGGTGTGTGTGTGTGTGTGTGTGTGTGTGTGTGTGTGTGTAGTGTGTGTGTAGTGTGTAGTGTGGTGTGTAGTGGTGTGTGTGTGTGTGTGTGTCTGTGTGTGTGTTGTGTAGTGTAGTGTAGTGTGTTTTGTGTGTCTGTTGTGTAGTGTAGTGTAGTGTGTTTTGTGTGTGTGTGTGTGTGTGTGTGTGTGTGTGTGTGTGTGTGTGTGTGTGTGTGTGTGTGTGTGTTCTTCAGTTTAACGTCCTTCAACTAATTGGTGATATCACGGGAAAGTGTGTGTGGGTGAGTGACACTGTGTGTGTGAGAGTGTGTGTGTGTGTGAATGTGAGTGGGGGGGGGGGTGAAGGGGTATGTACATAGCTAATCGTTTACATAAGTCTATGTATCAAGAAATGTAATTATGTGTGTCTAGAAAGATAACACTATGCACCAAGAGACATAACTCTACCCATCACAAATCATAACTGATTGCATCAAGAAAGATAACTGATTGCATCAAGAACTGACGACAGTATTATTCATAAACTGGGCCAGACTCAATGTTGTAGTGATCTGTGATTGAAACTGAAAACCCTGTCCTCTGTGATGTGATGTGATGTGTGTGTGTGTGTGTGTGTGTGTGTGTGTGTGTGTGTGTGTGTGTGTGTGTGTGTGTGTGTGTGTGTGTGTGTGTGTGTGTGTGTTGTGCCGTGCTGTGCTGTGCTGTGCTGTGCTGTGCTGTGCTGTGCTGTGCTCTGGGTGGGTGTATGTGCGCGCGCGCACGCGCGCACGCGCCCGTGTGTGCGTGGGGGTGAGGGGAGGAGGGATACATAGCCAACACAGCAAAGATGACCCAGTATTTCTTAATATACCGTGTGTGTGTGTGTGTGTGTGTGTGTGTTGTGTGTTGTGTTGGTGTGTGTGTGTGTGTGTGTGTGTGTGTGTGTGTGTGTGTGTGTGTGTGTGTGTGTGTGTGTGTGTGTGTGTGCGCGTGTGTGTGTACGTCTAGTCTATAGATGTGTATGTTTATGACGGTCCATACTGATACCTTCCCCTGTGCCTGGTCGCTGCGTTGTGGACAAGCTGGCCCTATGTGTACAGTGTCTTTGGGATTAATTACTTGTTCTGTCATCACTTATACCTATTTAGAACTGATTACCATATGCATGTACTAGGGTAGTCACCTCGAAAATTGTTGTGGATTGGCCACTTGTTCTTTAATCAGAACTAATTACCATATGCATGAACAACTGTTACTTGTTCTTTCATCAGAACTAATTACCATATGCATGAACTACTGTTACTTGCTCTTTCATCAGAACTAATTACCATATCGGTGGATCGGTGGTCTAGGTGGTCACGCGCCTTGCCTAGAAAGCAAAAAGTTCGGGTCGGAGTGTGCAGGGTTCGTACCCCGTTTGGACCCAAAACTTTTCCCCCATCCATTAGACCCTGAGTGGTGGTCTGGGCGCTAGTCTTTCGGATGAGACGATAAACCGAGGTCCCGTGTGTTACACATCACTATTTAGCGCACGTAAAAGAACCCACGGCAACAAGGGGGTTGTCCCTGGCAAAATTCTGTAGAAAGAAGCCACTCTGATAGGGAAACAAATACACTTGCACGCAGGAAAAAGAAAAAAAAATGGGTAGGCGCTGCACATGTGGCGACGCGCTCTCCCCGGGGAGAGCAGCCCGAATTTCACGCAGAGAAATCTGCCGTGACATAAAGTGGTACAAAAATACAAAAAAAAAAACAAAAAAAATGCATAAGCTAGTTTAGTCACTTTGAAAAATGCTGTGTAATGGTTCACTGTTCATTCATTACTTATTCCTATCCAGAACTAATTACCATATGCATGAACTAGAGTAGTCACCTCGAAAACTCTTGTGGATTGGTTACTTGTTCTTTCATTACTTATTCCTATTCATTATTACCACATGCATGAAAAATATTGTGGATTGGTT
This sequence comes from Stramonita haemastoma, assembly GCA_030674155.1. NCBI lineage: Eukaryota > Metazoa > Mollusca > Gastropoda > Neogastropoda > Muricidae > Stramonita > Stramonita haemastoma. The sequence goes on from CM060341.1 coordinate 7,364,114, forward strand.
ACTTGTTCTTTCATTACTTATTCCTATTCAGAATTGATTACCATATTTATGCATGAAAAATGTTGTGGATTGGTTGCCTGTTTTTTCATAACTTATTCCTAATCAGAATTGATTACCATATTATGCATGAAAAATGTTGTGGATTGGTTACTTGTTCTTTCATAACTTATTTTTATTCAGAACTGATTACCTTATGCATGGAAAATTTGAGTTGTACTTGTGTGCTGATAAGTGGTGTACTGGTGTGTTCATAAGTGGTGTACTGGTGTGTTCATAAGTGGTGTGCTGGTGTGCTCATAATGGTGTACTGGTGTGCTCATAAGTGGTGTACTGGTGTGTTCATAAAAGGTGTACTGGTGTGCTCATAAGTGGTGTACAGGTGTGCTCATAAGTGGTGTACTGGTGTGTTCATAAGTGGTGTACTGGTGTGTTCATAAGTGGTGTACTGGTGTGCTCATAAGTGGTGTACTGGTGTGTTCATAAGTGGTGTACTGGTGTGTTCATAAGTGGTGTACTGGTGTGTTCATAAGTGGTGTACTGGTGTGCTCGTGTGTGGTGTACTGGTGTGTTCATAAGTGGTGTACTGGTGTGCTCATGTGTGGTGTACTGGTGTGTTCATAAGTGGTGTATTGCTGCGTTCATGTGTGGTGTACTGGTGTGTTCATAAGTGGTGTATTGCTGCGTTCATGTGTGGTGTACTGGTGTGTTCATAAGTGGTGTACTGGTGTGCTCATGAGTGGTGTTCTGGTGTGCTCATGAGTGGTGTTCTGGTGTGTTCATAAAAGGTGTGCTGGTGTGCTCATAAGTGGTGTACTGGTGTGCTCATAAGTGGTGTACTGGTGTGCTCATAAGTGGTGTACTGGTGTGCTCATAAGTGGTGGTACTGGTGTGCTCATAAGTGGTGTACTGGTGTGCTCATAAGTGGTGTACTGGTGTGCTCATAAGTGGTGTACTGGTGTGCTCATGTGTACTTCTGCGTTTAACATGTCGGGGTAAGGGTAAAAAAATAACATTTTGGGTGTCAAATATTGTGTTTC
>CM060341.1:7372650-7405150 GCA_030674155.1 Stramonita haemastoma
GTGGTGGTTGCTTTTTGTGCTGTGACCTCCTGACAACCTTCTGCCCCCCCCCCCTCCACCCTCCCTCCTGGTCCTGTGCCTGTGGTGGCGTCATTTCCTGCGCCGTGACCTCCTGACACCCCCTCCACCCTCCCCCGGTCCGTGCCTGTGTGACGTCACTTTCTGCGTCGTGACCCTGCTGATACCCCCTTTATTTATGATGACGACGTTAGTTCCTGGGAATGATTTCTTAATATCTCTGTTTATGTGATGTCATCAGGTCCTGATCCTGACATTCTGATACCCCTTTTTACATGTGAAGACGTGATATTCTGGACCATGACCTGTGATTCCTGTAACTGTGGTGATGTCATATTCTGGACAATGGCCTGATGTCCCTGTACCTGTGGTGACGTCATATTCTAAACCACTATCCCATATCCCTGTAGCTGTGATGACGTCATATTCTAAACCATGACCGATATCCCTGTAGCTGTATGATGACGTCAGTTCCTGGATTGCCTGAAGCTTTCCTCCTGTCTTACTGGTTCTGATCAGGAGGACACACTGGACATACCAGTCATCAGCACAGAACGAAGAAGGAAAGCTGGCTCCTACCTTCATCTTTACTGCTTGAGTGGCAGACCTATTTTGCAGGATCCCTCGTTTTTTGGTGTGGATTTTTTTTTAATTTTACTTATTGATAACACACCAGTTTTGCAGACTCATTCGTTTCTATACTTTGAAATTCCACTATATTGATAACACACCAGTTTTTCAGGATCATTTGTTTTCTATACTTTGAAATCCTACTTACTGTATACACACACCCGTTTTGCAGGTCTCTCATTTTCTGTAACTTGAATTACTCTTATTGATAAACACACCAGTTTTTCAGGATCATTTGTTTTCTGTACTTTGAATCCTACTTACTGATTAACACACCACCAGTTTTGCAAGGTCTCTCATTTTCTGTACTTGAATTCTCTTATTGATAACACACCAGTTTTTCAGGATCATTTGTTTTCTGTACTTTGAAATCCTACTTACTGATAACCACCACCAGTTTTGCAAGGTCTCTCATTTTCTGTACTTTGAAATCCCACTGTAACAAACTATAACACACCAGTTTTGCGAATCACTCGTTTTCTGCACTTTGAAATTCCACTTATTGATAACACACCAGTTTTATAGGATAGGATATGCTGAAATCATACTTACTACACACACACCACAGTTCCTACACACTAGTTTTGCAAGGTCTCTCATTTTCTGTAACTTGAAATCCACTTACTGATAAACACCAGTTTTGCAGACTCATTCGTTTTTTATACTTTGAAATTCACTTATTGATAACACGTAGTTTTCAGGGCTCCTCGTTTTCTCTACTTTGAAATCTCCCCTTATTGATAAAACTGTAGTTTTCAGGGTTCCTCGTTTTCTCTAGTTTTTCCCCCTCTGATTCCTCACCTCCAGTTCACAGGTTTACTGATAGTGAGGTTTTGTGTATGCCACCGTTTTTGTCCATCGTGACTTCGGGGAAGATTGTCTAACTGCGACACCAGTGTGTATGGGTGTTGTTGTTTTTAATATTGTCATCCATTGCTACCAGCATGCATTAGTCTATGTTTCCATTTGTGGAATTTTTAACAATGCTTTTAAATTCTTTTAAATTCTTTTAACAAATGCTTAAGATGGTATATGTGCTTGGCACTCGGACCTTTGTTTATAGACTCATGTGAAGGACTTAAGGGGGAGCAGAGTTGGTACTGATGTTAACTCCAGAGGGAAAATCCCTCAAACAGGGTGATGGCTGGAACCTGGGCAGTCAGGGCAAAATAACGGTCATTGTGCAACCTTTGTTGAAAATTATACAGCTTGCTGCTGCAAAGCTTATGGGTTTACCTTTCTTTCTTTTATCTACTGATATTATTGGCTTCATTCTGTGTTTGTTGTTTGTTTAAAGGTGATGGCAATACTCCCTACTTATTTATTCATTGGTGCTGTATTTGTTAAGGGATTACTAATTGTAATAGTCTGTGTTTACTTATTCATTGGTGCTGTATTTGTTGAGGGCTGATTGTAATAGTCTGTGTTTACTTATCAATTGGTTCTGTATCTGTTCTATTTAATTTTTTTAGTTTTTCTGTGTTTGTTCTGCTTCCTTATTCATTTTTTCTGTATTTCATCTGATTATTTATTAATTTGTCATGTATTAGTTCTGTTAACTTATCCATATTACTTGTTCTGTTTCTCTAATCATTTTTTTCTGTATTTTTATTATTATTTAATAATTTGTTATGTATTTGCTCTGTTTACTTAACAATTTGTTTCTATTTGTTCTGTTCAGGTATAAATTTGTTCTGCATTTTTTCTGTTTACTTATTTATTTGTTATGCATTTGTTCTGTAATAGTTTTGTTTACTTATCAATTTGTTGTGTAATAGCTCTGTTTACTTATCAATTTGTTCTGTAATCATTCTGTTTACTTATTCATTTGTTCTGTAATAGCTCTGTTGATGTATCAGTTTGTTCAGTAATAGTTCTGTTTTCTTATTAACTTGTTCTGTAATTGTTCTGTCAATTTATCAGTTTGCTCTGTATTTGTTTAGAGCTGGTTGCAACAGTGATTTTTTACTTTTTTTCATTTGTTTGTGATAGTCTCTTATGGCTTGTAACCCACATGAATTTTCCTGTTTATTGAGGTAATAAATTGTTGGTAAATTATTGGTATTGATGTTGGTTCTGCATTTGCTGAGAGTGGACTGTAATAGCCTCTAGTTTGGAGTGACCAGTGACAGAAACCGAGACAGAGAGATATATATATATTTTTTGATTTATTCTTTTATATCGAGGATAATGGAATAAGCACTATTGTGCTTTTTTTTCATCCAGTCCCCGTGTGTATGCAGTTTTGTAAACGTCATCTGTTCCCACCAGCTCACGATGGCCTACTCTTACGAAAAGCGGAAACAGGATTTAATGTGTGCGCAAGGTGTTCTGCGTGCGTTCGCACACGGGGCCTCGGTTTTAAGTCTCATCCGAAGGACTTTTGGGGAGAGTGGAGTCATCACTGATGTTAACTCCAGGGAGAAAAATCTCGTCGACCGGACTCGAACCTGGGTCGTCAAATTGCCAGCGCAATGTTCTGACCACTAGGCTATCCGTCCCCCGAGAGACAGAGAGACAGAGTGACAGAGATGGATTAATTTGCCTTTTCAAGTTCTAAGGAGTGTGAGCCAGGGCTAAAGGAGTCTACAGTTCGGGATCGCCTAGTGGTCAGAACATTGCGCTCGCGATTTGACGAGCCAGGTTCGATTCCCGGCCTACGGGATTTTTCCTCTGGAGTTAACATCAGTGCTGACTTCACTCTCCGCACGAGTCCTTCGGATGAGACTATAAAAAGGGCCCCGTGTGGGGTCCAGGCAGGTGTGTGAGGACCAGGTGTGTGTATATGTGTGTGCGTGCATGGGTGCTTCAATCTTCTTATTTATTTATTTATTTATCTATTTATTTGTTTATTTATTCTTATATAGAGAGGATAATGGAATAAGCACTAATGTGCTATTTTTACATCTAGTCCCCGTGTGTATGCAGTTTTATGAATGTCATCTGTTCCACCGGCACACAATGGCCTACTCTTACGAAAAGCGGAACAGGATTTAACGTGTGCGCAAGATGTTCTTAAGGGGGAGAGAAGGGGCGAGTGTCAGTTTGTGTGAGGTTTTTTTTCCTTGATTCTTGTCAAGGTGTATTTTTAAGGCAACTTAGGTAACTATAGTTAAGAATCGGAATTTGAGAACGTCATTGCGGTTTGGTGGGGTAGTGATTGGGGAGAGGGGGGGGGGTTGTTGTTTTTAACAAATAGGCAACACATGAATGACGTCATGTTGTCTACAAGCTGTCACTTTCTGGTAACTGAAGAAGGGCTCAGACCAAAATATTCAGGAAGTGCTTTTAAAGACTTGTATTACACTTTTTTGTTATGTATGTATGTATGTATGTATGTATGTATGTATGTATGCATGCATGATGCATGCATGCATGCATGCATGTATGTATGTATGTATGTATGTATGTATGTAGTATGTATGTATGTATGTATGTATTATGTATGTATGTATGTATGTGTGTGTATAGATAGATAGATAGATAGATAGATAGATAGATAGATAGATAGATAGATAGATAGATAGATAGATAGATGTGTGTGTGTATTTGTTCTTAGATAATGATATGATATAGCCGCCGCTGTAGTCTAGTGGTTAGGGCGTTGGACTCGAAATCTAAAGGTTGCGGGTTCGATCCCAGCTTTCGGCTATGGCGTTGTGCCCTTGGAAAAGGCACTTTACGGCTATTTTCTCACCCCACCCAGGTGTAAAAGGGGTACCAACCTTGTGTTGGGGGTTAACCCTGCGATAGACTGGCGTCCAATCCAGGGGGGAGTCTATGACTCTCAGTCGCTTAACACCACAGAAACCGGGATAAGCACCGGCCTGATGAGCCTTAGGCTCGGGACAGACTTTAACTTTAACTTTTAATGATATGATATATATTATATATAAATATATATATACCCCCACAATACACAATAAAACACCGATCTCACTCTAAGATAAACCACACAAACCAGATATAAAAAAATTCATTTTTCCAATGGTAAGTAAACAACTTTTATTTATTATTATTAACTTTCAAAAAAAATAATAATAAACCAACAGGCAAAAAAAAAGAGCGAGGTTATCTATGCACATAAGTACAGCCATATAAAATACAAAGACACGTATCGATATACAAAAAAAAATTAACAATAAGAAAAAAAAAGCCAACATGATCATTACTATCCCGGGGGCTAGGCTAGTGTGTGTTTACTGCAATCCACCTCCAATAAAAAAATTTTAAAAAAAAGCCTGACTCTTTCCACACAAGACAGACAAAAGACAGGTCACGTCACTACACAAACAGGATACATCAGCGGTGCGACAAACCAATCGAATGATCGGTGGATGCAGTCATTGGAGAGTGATGTGAGTTGGGGTGGAGTGATGCAGTACGTCACTATGACGCTGACGTAGATTATGTGTGGTGGTGTGGTGGTGGTGGGGGGGTGACGTCACTATGAGTGACCAGCTAGACACTGCCTGATGGTGTGGTGGGGGTGATGTGGTTGAGGGGGGGAGGGAGATGGTCGGTCACGTGACTGCATAATCCTGTCTTTAGTCTGACCACTTGTGGTGGGGGGGGGGGGGTGATGGTCACGTGACTTGCATAATCTTGTCCTTTAGTTTGATCACTTGTGATGGCGGCTGGAGGGGGGGGAGGGGGTGGAGACGGTCACGTGACTTGCATAATCTTGCTCATTAGTCTGACCACTTTTGGTAGCTGTGCTGTCCACTCAGGGTGCTCAGGACCCTACCTGCCTTTTTTTGTCTGTGGCCTGAAGTGAACTGGACACGGCAAGGTCTGAACGCTAAGGAGTCTGCCAGCCTACCTGCCAGCCTACCTGCCAGCCTACCTGCCTGGCTACCTGCCTCCCTTCTTGTGCAGGGAAAGGGGTCATGAAATTTCATGGTTTGCATTTACGTTTAGGCAACGGTTTGGTTCAGGCCTTCTTCATGTTCTTTTTCACCGAAAGCTAAAATAATGAAAGAATCATCTGTGGCAGTTGGGTCTGGTCTTCAACACACATGCCCCCACCCCCTTTTCTCTTTTGTTTGCAAACTGTACACAACCAGGTGGGAAAGGTGGTGGTGGTGGTGGTGGTGGTGGTGGTGGTGGTGGTGGTGGTGGTGGTGGGGTGCGGTGGTGGTGTGGTGGTGGAATGATGATGATATCAAAGGGAGGGAGGAGGGAAGGGAAGGGAAGCGCTTACATCACTTGCATACATTGTTCGCACTTTGGTTTGAGGTGTCATTCTCTTCAACAGACGGAGAGATAGAGTTCCTATTGGACTGTGAGGCGACACTCAACACCTCCCCTCCCCCCTTTACTCTCCACCCCCCTATAACCTCTGACATGTACACACAGCACAAACTGACCCCTTGTGGTCATCAGTGGATCTATAACAAAACGACCAGTCAGGTGAAAAGATCAAAGTCTGAAAAGTGGCTAGTAACCCAACTGGAGTGACCATTCAGTCTTTACACCACAAGGAATGTAGGAATCTACAGGTCAGCTTCATAAATTACGAAAAACAGCAGAACCCAACTTCATGGCGTAAGGAATGTTGTTCTTTGTATGGGTTTTAACATGTCGACTCAACATGATCACGTAAGCAATGCTGTTCTTTGTATGAAATCCGCATATCAAATCAGTATGATTCAACAGCAAATTCAACGTGTAAGCAATGTTGTTCTTAATATGGAATTAGCATGGTAACTCAAACATGATCATGAAAGGAATGTTGTTCTTAATATGGAATTATCATGAAAATTCAACATGATCACGTAAACAATGTTGTTCTTAATATGAAATCAGCATGTTAACTCAACATTATCACGGAAGGAATGTTGCTCATAAATATGAAATCATCATAATAACTCAACATGATCACGGAAGGAATGTTGTTCATAACATGGAATCCGCATGTCACAGCATCGCCATTCTACCAAAGGACAGCTCCACACACCGGCAGAAACAGGTCACACACAACAAGCACTTCCCACACACTGACCACAGTCAGCAAAATGAGTCAACAGGGATAGGGAAGAGCTTGAAAGACAGATGAGAGAGAAAGACAGAGAAACAGAAGACAGAGACAGAGAATGAAGAGAGAGAGAGAGAGAGAGACAGACAGACAGACAGACAGACAGACAGACAGACAGACAGAGAGATGGTGTGCGTGAACACTGCTGAGCAGAGACACAGTAGAAATGAATGACCTGAATCCCAGAACAGGCCCCACTGACAGACTGACAGACAGACAGACAGACAGACAGAAGACAGACAGGTGTGAAAAAGGCGTTAGTTCAACAAAAGAACAGGAAACGCATGGCTAGGATACACCCCCCATGTTCAGAGCCTGTAGGCTAGGCTAGCACCAACTGAACACAGCTTGCACAGACAGAAGCCTCCTCGGGCAGCTGGCCTGACGTAAAACCACAATCAGTCGTCCAACTGTCATGTGTCATCAGATCTGCTGTGGGCTCTAGAATGCTGGCTGACTGACACTGCAAAGCTTGACCCCAGTCATCCTGGGCTGTGGTTACAGGACACAGCTTACGATACACAATAAATATAATGTCCAGCCCCGCCCTACAGCACTACAGCTATGGCCAACAGCTCTGCAATCCGCAACAAAGAAACGGGTTCAGCATACACAACCTCCCTCAAAAGTAAGAAAAACATCTTACAGGTCGTACAGATAACAAGCTCAAAAGTAAAAAAAAAAGTATAGAATCATAAAAATATACAATATATACTTTTCTCTCACTCTCGTTGTTTCCACAAAAAAAAAACAATTCCAAAAATAAAATCACACCTCCCCTCCCTTCTCAAAAATCACCTCAGCCTTCATAAAACATGTGATAACAAAAACAAAAAAAAAATGTTGGACAGTAGAAGATAATAAAAATGTCAACTTGGCATCAACAAAACAATAAATAGAGTGTCAAATCTAGCGCTATCTGACAGGCATTCCGCACTATTCTCACCAATCCCAATCAGCACAAACAACAGGCTTATTATATATATATAAGCAGGCGACACGCTAGCCTTTTCAACCTTGGGGTTGGTTCACACAGATTGTTCAAAACGGGTTCGTTCCAACCTCTCAGTGTGAAATGGACGAACTGACTACACCAAAAAGTTGGACAGGTGTACAAACTAAACGGTCGCTGTGTTGTTGCCGCAAAGCTTCAATCGCATTCACAAGGCACACACACGCTCACACGCACAAAGTGGATCTGCAACGTTTAACTGAGCGATGGTTGGTTTGAGGCTGCAAAGCTGGCCGTTTTAACCCGATCTTTTATCATTTTATCTATCTTTATCGGTTCTTTTATATCAAGGATAATGGATCCAAATAGAACACAATCTATCTCAAACAGTCAGGTAGAAACTAAACCGCTTGAGACGTACGTTTACAATTCAACGATCCAAATCAGATTCGTTTTCGCTCTGACCATTTCAACCTTACGGTTGAGGAGGCTGGTGTGTCGCCTGCTGGAGTCCCTTCATCTAACTACCTCTACCTCAGACTACTGGACATGTGTCTACGCTGCTTGCCAGTGGCGCCGAAGCAAGGCTTGACGCGACACGCGATCACCGTCAACACCAGCACTGTCACAAAGCAGGCAGGCTTCCCTCCCTCCCTCTACAGCCACAAAGCAAGGAAGTCTACAAAGCGGGCACCTGCCTACGCCCTCATGCTCACAACAGGAACGCCTAACACACGGGAGATGCAAGGTCTCTCTTCCCTAAAAACGGTCATCAATCCATGCCTGGGCCACTCAATTACCTGGGCACTCAGTACCTGGGCACTCAATGCCCTGGGCGCTCAATACCTGGCACTCAATACCTGGGCACTCAATACCTGGGCCTCAATACCTGGGCACTCAATGCCTGGGCACTCAATACCTGGGCACTCAATTAACCTGGGGCACACTCAATACCTCAGGAAGGGGTCAGGTGTCAGAGGAAGCCCAAAGCTGGTTTCCCTAAAGGGGTGGAAAGCGATGGCCCTTACAAAACAAAAACAAAAAGAAATCCATTATTTTTAATTTGAAAAATCAAGTCTCCGCTGTCTACCTGAGCTTCAACAATAAAGTGTCAACTCGCTTTTGGTGGATCAGGGTTGCTTGAGTTTGGTTGGTTGGTTAGTCGGGGGAAGAGGTTGGCTATTGTTTGTTTTTGAAGCAAATATTTCACTATCTTGCTTTTTTTCTTCTTTTCAAAGGCATATTTACAGATCTGTCCAAATTTCTTATGTGATCACGCAAATACCAGTTCAGGTTTTCAGAATGGAATTCTTTCACAAATTAATGTTTACCTCGTAACTCTCTCACACTCTCCCAAAGAGCATTCCCTTTTGAACCCTCCTAATCTTATACAGATAACTGCTATTCCTGTAGTTACACTAAACTTTCGATCCTCCAACGTCATACTACGTCAGCAGGTCCTGGATGCTGCATAAATTGAAGTCACATTGGGAGAAAAAAAAAAACTCAAAAAACTCCACCACTGGTTTGCCATGGCAACATTCAGCCTGATTGCCAGGACAAGTCAGCAAAAAATGTTTAAAAAATAAAAATGAGTAGGCATTCCTGTTGAAAGCAAGACGGCAGGCAGAAGAGAAATATCCTTTATATAAAACAGATTATAATATAGCATGGTACAATGACGTCATCCATGTTAGACGGAGATGTCAAAAGTTGATGACGTCACGTGGCCCAGTGTGGCGGCGCTGCAGTAAAGGGGCCAGGGGACACCACTGTCGTCACCCAGGGGAGGTCACTCTAAGAGTACAGAGTTTTCTGGATGTGGCTGGCTTTTTCCTGAAACAGAACGATAAGATAGCTCCTAATTCATCCTGGGAGTTCCTGGCCATTTATTAAACAATGGTAGTGAAAGAGGAAAGGCAAGATAATACAAAGCCCGTATTATATGTGGGAAACAGAGACAAGGATGTGTGACTACCAATCTATAAACTGCAACACACAGACAGGTGTCTCTGTGACAAGGACGTGTGACTAACTGCAACACACAGATGTCTCTGTACTGTGACAATGACAAGTGACTAACTGCAGCACACAGGCGTCTTTGTGACAATGACGTGTGACTACCAATCTAGAAACTGCAGCACACAGACAGGTGCTCTGTGACAAGGACGTGTAACTACCAATCTAGAAACTGCAGTACACACACAGGTGTCTGTGTGACAAGGACGTGTGACTACCAATCTAGAAACTGCAGTACACTCACAGGTGTCTGTGTGACAATGACGTGTGACTACCAATCTAGAAACTGCAGTACACTCACAGGTGTCTGTGTGACAATGACGTGTGACTACCAATCTAGAAACTGCAGTACACTCACAGGTGTCTGTGTGACAATGACGTGTGACTACCAATCTAGAAACTGCAGTGCACTCACAGGTGTCTGTGTGACATGACGTGTGACTACCAATCTAGAAACTGCAAACAATTCCAGTTTGGGGCAGGGAAAGGGGGGGGGCAAAACGTCATAAAAAAGAACACGGACAGCAACAAGGACAGCAAAAACAACAATTACAACAACAAAAAGGACAACAACAATAAAGACAAGAACAAGAATAAGGACAGCATCAACAAGGACAAACAAAAACAACAAGAACAACAAGTACAACAACAATAACAACAACAAAGAAAGACAAACAAAAATAAGAACAAGAACAAAAACAAGTACAACAAAAACAACAAGAACAACGACAATAAGGACAAGAACAAGAATAGCATCAACAACAAGGACAACAAAACCAACAAGTACAACAAAAAGAAAGACAAACAACAACAACAACAATAACAACAAGGGCAATAACAAGGAAAGTTGAAGGCGAAGACAAGCAGACAGAGAGAGAGAGCACAGGATCGAACCTCATTCTTGTCATTCAGAAGGGTGGTAACCACTTGGGCCCCGGTGCCCCAGCTATCGTGATCAGTGAACAGCAGATCGCCAGTGCGCTGTTCAGAGCTGTAGCTGCCCGCCCAGATCTGTGTACAAACAAGTATGTGTGAGTAAACGGGCACACACTCACGCGTGCGCGCTCACACACACACAAGCGCGCGCGCGCGCACGCGCACACACACACACACAGACACGCACACACATACATACACAGACACGCACACACACAACCACACACACAACCACACACACAAACATACACACAAACACACACACATACACAACCACACACACGCACACACACACAACACACACACACACACACACACACACACACACACACACACACACCACACACACACACACACACACACAAGGAGAAAAGCTCAAGGGTACAGCAACAGAAGCGCAGGACTCCTCTAGCGGGTGGCCTGAAGGAAGCTGGGCATTGAGTTCACTAGGACGATGTGGCGTCAGTCCATGTTAATCATTATCCACATATTTTGTATTTTGTACCACTTTACCACATAAAGTAGTGATACTGCTGGACAACACTGGATAGAGAGAGAGTGGGGATGGGAAAGGAAGAGAGAGAGGAGAGAGAGAGAGAGGAGGAGAGAGAGAGAGAGAGAGAGAAGAGAGAGAGAGAGAGAGAGAGAGGAGAGAGAGAGAGAGAGAGGAGGAGAGGGGAGGAGGAGACAGACAGACAGACAGAGAGAGAGAGTGAGAAAGAGAGACAGACAGACAGAGACAGAGAGACAGACAGTCAGACAAGTGAGACACAGACAGATACAGAGAGACAGACAGAGACAAGAGAGAGAGAGAGACAGAGAGAGAGAGACAGAGAGAGGGAGAGAGAGATGGAGATAGTCTGAGGCACAGACAGAGAAAGAGAGAGAAGAGAGAGAGATAGAGAGAGAGAGAGAGAGAGAGAGAGGAGAGAGAGAGAGGAGGGAAAGAGAGATTGGAGGTTGTGTGTGTGTGTGTGTGTGTGTGTGTGTGTGTGTGTGTGTGTGTGTGTGTGTGTGTGTGTGTGTGTGTGTGTGTGTGTGTGACAGACAGAGAGTGAGACACAGAGAGAGTCTAAAGCACAGAGAGTCAGACAGACAAGACAGCAGCAGCGGGCACAAATAGAAAAGGTGAGCAGTAGAGATGAGCGGTCATCTGCCCTGTACAGACCTTGAGGGTCTTGCCATATTTGATGACAGCAGATGAGGGGAACTTGTAGGTGATGGTTCTCTTGTTGTCCAGCTGTCGCTGCAGAGACCAGTTGGCAGGTTGATGTCCTGCACATAGAGAGAGAGATAGATAGATAGATACCGTCAGGATCATTATGATAATGATGATGATGATAATGATGATGATAATGATGATGATCATCTCTTGTTGTCCAGCTGTCGCTGCAGAGATCAGTTGGCTAGGTTGATGTCCTGCACATAGAGAGAGAGATACCATCAGGATCATTATGATAATGATGGTGATGATAATGATAATGATAATGACAATGATCATCTCTTGTTGTCCATCTGTCTCTCAGCGATCTGTTGGCTAAACTGACGTCCTGCGCATATGGAGATAGACAGATGGATAGATAGATAGATAGACAGACAGACAGACAGACAGACAGACAGACAGACAGACAGACAGACAGATAGAAGACAGATAGAGTGAGGTAGACAGACAGAGAGACGTAGACAGAAGACAGATAGATCAGAAGACAGTACTAGATAGTAGAGAGAGAGAGAGAGAGAGAGAAGAGAGAGGAGGGAGAGAAGAGAGAGAGGAGGAGGAGAGAGAGAGAGAGAGAGAGAGATACCGTCAGGATCATTATGATAATGATGATAATGATCATGACAATGATCATCTCCTGTTGTCCAGCTGTTTCTGCCAGCGAGCTGTTGGCTAGGCTAACGTCTTGCACATAAAAACCAGTGATGAGATCATGATGACAATGATGATAGTATGGTCATGATAAGGATCATTATTATCATAATGACATTGATAATGACCTTCCTGTTTCCACTGCCTGTCTATTATCTATCGGTCTGGTCTGTGTCTTTCTGATGTCTGTCTTTCTGCCTGTCTGCCTTTCCTGTCAGTCTGTCTGCCTGCCTGTCAGTCTGTCAGCCTGTCTGTATATCTGTCTGTCTGTCTCTATATCTGCCTGTCTCTATGATCTGTCTGTCAGCCTGTCTGTCTATTCTGTCTGTCAGTCAGTCTCTATGTCTGTCTGTCTGTCTGCCTGCCTGTCAGTCTGTCAGCCTGTCTGTATATCTGTCTGTCTGTCTCTATATCTGCCTGTCTCTATCGATCTGTCTGTCTGCCTGCCTGTCTGTCTGTCAGTCTGTATGTCTGTCTGTCTGCCTGCCTGCCTGTCAGTCTGTCCCTGTTTATATCTGTCTGTCTGTCAGTCTCTATATCTGCCTGTCTCTATCGATCTGTCTGTCTGCCTGTCTGTCAGTCTGACTGTGTGTCTCTGTCTGTCTGTCTGTCTTCCTGCCTGCCAGTCTGACTGCCTGTCTGTTAGTGCCTGCCTGCCTGCCTGCCTGCCTGCCTGCCTGTCTCTCTGTCTGTCTGCCTGTCAGTCTCCATGCCAGTCTGTCTGCCTGACTGACCCTTCCTGATTCCGCTGCTGGGGTTGTTCTCCAGCACAACGAAGCGTCCTTCAGGGTGGGTCTCCGCGATGGCCACGGGGCCGTTGGCCGTCCTCTGGTAAGTGGTCTTGGCCGACACCTCGCCCCGCATCATCTTCATCTGCAGGGAGGAGTCTGAACAACACACACACCCACACAATAATAATGCACTGCATTGAACTGAACATTGCACTGAACACATAACAAAACAACACAACACTGGGCTTGAGTTGGGAAGGGGGCGCTGTGGTGTGGTGTGGTGTTGGTGTGGTGTGGTGTGGTGTGGTGTGATGTGGTGTGATGTGGTGGGGGTGTGGTGTGGTGTGGTGTGGTGTGGTGTGGTGTGGTGTGGTGGGGTGAGGTGAGGGGTGGGATAGTGTGGTGTGTTGTGTTGTGTTGAGGTGTGATGTGATGTGTGGTGTGGTGTGGTGTGGTGTGGTGTGGTGTGGTGTGGGTGGGTGGTGGTGTGGTGTGGTGTGGTGTGGTGTGGTGTGGTTTAGAGTGGGGTGTGGTGGGGTGTGGTATCGTTTGGTGTGACATATCATCTGCATCTGCATGGAGGACTCTTTCAGAGAAAAATAAGTGTGTTGTGTTGTGTGTGGTGAATTAGGTAGAGTAGTGTTGTATAGTGTTGTATAATGAAGTGAAGTGAAGTGGAGTGGAGGGGAGTGGAGTGGGGGGAGTGGAGTAGAATGCAGTGGTGGAGTGGAGTGTGAGTGTAGCATAGTGTTGACTAGTGAAGAAAATGTTTTAGCAATAAAGATAACAAACAAAAGGAAAAGAAGAAGAAGAAGAAGAAGAAGAAGAAGAGAAGAAGAAGAAGAAGAAGAAGAAAGAAGAAAAAGAAAGAAAGAAAGAAAGAAAGAAGAAAGAAAGAAAGAAAGAAAGAAAAAGAAAGAAAGAAAGAAGAAAGCAACAAAATCACATTCTAGCGTGAAAAATGAAGTAAACACAAAACAGTAACACACGCGCACACACTGTTGCACACTACACCCATCCACCCCACCACCCTCTCTCTCTCTCTCACTCACTCACACAACACCACACACACCACACACCACACGCACGCACGCACACACACGCACCACACACACACACACCACACACCACGCACCACACCACCACCACCACACACACACACACACACCAAACGAAACAAACGCCATACAAATGAAGACACGAGTACACGCCTAGTTTTCAAACGAGCATCAAAGACACCCACAACTCAGTACAAGGACATACATACACTGTGTCACAATAGGAAAGAATCTTACCCACAGCAGCAGAATACAAAACAGCTTTATTTGCCAGAGAGCAACACCCACCTCTACTACAGTGTCCCACCAAAAATGTGGAAAAGTATCAGACACAAAACAGTGATATAGGAAGCAGTGTAGTAGTACATATGGAAGCCTACGTTCTAAAAAGAAAATGTTGCAGATAAAAAGCCACACAGGACATTTTTTTGTTACTGTACATCTTCTCTCTCTCTCTCTCTCTCTCTCTCTCCTCTCTCTCTCTCTCTCTCTCTCTCTCTCTCTCTCTCTCTCTCTCGTTTATAGATCAGTCTTATTTCACCAGTATCACAGTTTTATGGTAAACTTCTTTTTGTCAAAAGGATATTTCAGAAAACGGTATCAATCACAGACAGGCTCTGTTTTCAAACACCAAGTCGCCTTCTCCACACAAAACACTGATAACTTTTTCTCCAAATAATTGTAGGCTCAATCTTTCATCGGACAATTCTCCTAGTTAAGATGATTAGTTGCCAAGAACAGGGAAAAAATTGCACAGTCACATTGATTCCTGTACCTGTTGTATCAACGTGAAGTATCCCTTTGTTCACCTGTCTACCAGGTGTTTAAATGGCTATACCCATGTACCTGGTGTTTTAATATGAAAGTATCACTTTGTTTACCTGTCTGCCAGGTATTTCAATTGCTATTCTCCTGTGCTTCTTGTTCACCTGCAGGTGTAGAACTTTGTTTCATCATGGCTTTCTCTATCTCAATAGGCTTTCACTATCTTGCTATCTCAATAGGCTTTCCTCTGTTCATTTGCTATCTGAAGGGCTTTTACACGATCTTGGGCTTGTTATTACGTCCCTTGCTTGAGCGTCATGTGCACAAGTTAAAACCTGCACTGCTTTTTGGAAGAGTAGGCTATAGTTGTGTCGATTGGAACCGGATGAGAAAATTGACAAGCCGCAGGCACAGGGGAACTGGATGTATCAAAGCACATGAGTGCATATTCTATTATTCTTGATATAAAAATCCAGTTTAATGTTGGTGTTTTCCTACACCTGTCCTCGCTTTACCGGTGTGTGACATCCAGCCAGCATTTGACAGTAACACCATCAGTATAAAAATAATGATAACACCGGTGTGTGACATCACGGACACTAATACCAACAGCGGATAATTTCAACAGATCAGAGTTTAACAATGAACACTGAACAGTTTTAGCACGAACTATCATCATAAATGCATAGTTATGGTAATAAATGGTTTGGACATAAGCACACAACAATTAAAAAATGTCTTTTTTTCATTTTGGCTATGATAGGAAAAGCGGATATTTGCTTCACACACACACACACACACCACACAACACACACACACCACACACACACACACAGACACACACACACACAGATACACACACACCACACACACACACACACACACACACACACACACACCACACCACACACACACAACACACCACCACCACGCCACACAACCACACACACACCATTCCATGTAAGTAAGACATCTGATTCCTTATCAATGCATTCTGTTAAATGTTTACCGACAAAAAACAAAATGGACAGCCCATAATTAACCATAACTTCACACCTGACATAAACAGCAATACAAGATTAGTACGTTTCCTTACTAGTAGAATCCTTCCCTAAAAAAAATAAATAATATTTTTTCTTGCTTTATGATCGATTTACATTTGGCAGTCTGTGCGAATTTGTTTGGCAGCTTTCTAGAGAGAGATACCTCAGTCGGTATCAGAAAAGGTACTACACACAGAAATGCCAGGAGGTAGTTGAAGTCACATCACAACCAGCTTTAACATGAAGAGGGATTTCCACCCATACCAGTGAAATGAAAACCACAAGAAGTGTTCCACAGTGTTCTGATAGAGCCACAGTGTTCTGATAGAGCCACAGTGTTCTGATAGAGCCACAGTGTTCTGATAGAGCCACAGTGTTCTGAAGAGCCACAGTGTTCTGATAGAGCCACAGCTGAGAGTTAGTGTCCATCGTTATGCACGAGCACCAAGAACAGCTTGGAGGCGAGTTTGTTGAGGAGTGAAGGAAAGCACTCGTAATAATGATTATCTAAACAGTACAAGAGAAAATCGCCTTGCCGGACCACCCGCCCAAATGTCTGCCCCACCATGACCCAAGTCTATCATTATATCACAAGACAGAGCTATGAGGAAATATCACAGTGGTAAAGTCTACCATGATATCACGAGAGGTATATAAGAAAATATCACACTGGTAAAGTCTACCATGATATTACTGAAATAAAGCTATGAGAAAACATCACAATGGGAAAGTATACCATGATATTACAAGATAACATATGAGCAAATATCACATAAGTCTACCATGATATTACAAGATAATATTATGAGCAAGTATCACAATTACAAAGTTACCATGATATCACAAGATAGAGGTAAAAGAAAATATCACAATGGGAAAGTCTACCATGATATCACAAGATAGATATTATGAGCAAATATCACACTGGTAAAGTCTACCATGATATTACAAGATAGATCTATAAAGAAATATCACACGTAAAGTCTACCATGATATTACAAGATAGATATTATGAGCAAATATCACAATTACAAAGTTACCATGATATCACAAGATGAGCTATAAGAAATATACAATTGTAAAGTTTACCATGATATCACAAGATAAGCTATGAGAAAATATACACACTGGTAAAGTCTACCATGATATTACAAGATAAGTATAGAGCAAATATCACACTGGTAAAGTCTACCATGATTTCACAAGATGCATATATCAGCAAATATCGCAATGATAAAGTCTACCATGATATAGCGCTTTATTAATTCCATTTATTACTATTATTATATTACAAGATACATATATAAGCAAATATCACAATGGTAAAGTCTACTTTGAAGTTACAAGATAGAACAATGAGAAAATATCACAATGGTAAAGTCTACCATGATATCACAAGACAGAGCTATGAGAAAATATCACAAAGGTGAAGACGATACATTTTCTGTGCCATGATAAACTGCATGGCGTTGAAAGCTATCGCAATTTTGAAAGACCAACAGGGAAATAGTTATATGTAGAGTAAAAAATAATAATAATAATAATAATATAAAAAACCCACAAAACTACAAACTGAGTTCACGTTGTTGCTATACTGATTAGGTCAGTTAAAGATCCAAACATCTGATTTTCGATCCCAAAATATCTTATAGTCAATCCGAAAAGGTAAAAGCTTTCAAATAATTATCTGATTTTCAGTTCCAAAAGGTTTCAAACAATTATCTGATTTTCAGTCCCAAAACTAACAGCAGTCATGGCCACTTGTACAATGAATTGAATGAATCACAACAAGCATAGACCAAAACACTAAACCATCTTAAGCCATGTGTAAAAGCCTAAATCATATCAATCATTAATGAACTGGAAAAACTAAACTATACTTTAGAAACTGAACATTAATCAATGATATATAAAAAGAAAAAAAGATCAATCATAACATTCCCTAATGAATGTTGAAAGTATCACTTCTGTATCCATGACGAAATCAAAATATAGCTGTTGACAGAGGAACGGACAACGTGACGCCAAAACAACACAGCAAACAGCTATCAAAGACAATACATTTTATACATAATGAAAACGGTACTAGGATCTGTGCCAAAGACCAGTCTGACATCAAGTGAAAGAAAAAAAATAGCTATGATTCAACAAAACAAAAAGAGACAGCATTTAATCCATAGCAGTTATCAGAATAAAGTTTGCACAAAAAGCCTGGTTATACAGTAAAGCAACAAGATTTGCTACTAAAAGCATTGGTTTTTAAAAGTATAAAAGATATAAAGTGGAAAAGGTTTGCTACAGAAAGGGTTGGTTATAACGAAAGTTAAGACAACAACTTGCACGCACACAGTGTATAGGTATGTCAAAGTACAAACTCTCCTGTTTCTTCTGCTCTGTTCTGAAGGAACGCCCAACTCTGGCTTTTACACTATATCATGTATATATGTCTTTTTCTTAAGAACCAGTTGCCTTTTGAAAAAATATGTATAAGTCATTTTCTGAGAAACCATTTACATTTTTGAAAAAAAATAATGCGGATTTTAACCCCCCCCCCCCCCCCCCCTTCCCCCAAAGAGATTTAATACAATATAAAGTACATTCAGAATTGTCATGACATCAATTTAGAAATATTTGTCTTTTACGAAAAAAAAATTCTCCAACATTTTTTTTAAACTGGCCCCTTCCCCTACCCTTCTTTTCCCCATTATAGTTATGTGTTTTTGAGGAAAAAGCAGTGAAGAAAAAACATGTGAGGTGACCAAATTCTCAATCATTTTGAAAATGACTTATCAATTATGTGGTGTAAAATAAAGTATCAATAATTATGTGGTGTAAAATGTACAGGTATCATGTCATCATAGCATTACTGCCAGCACAGCCTGAATGAACTCAGGCTTCACACTGCCACCTCACTCAGGGAGCGCCTGAGCAGAAACATTAGCTTTGCTTTCCCAGGTGGGTAGGTAGAGTCATTTCTTTAAACAAAGACAAGAGTTCCAGGTAGATTCTGTTTTTGATACGGCTCTGAATTCTGAGAGCAAATGCCTGCCTTTTGACTATCACACGATTCTTTGGTGAATGTTATGGATGGTCAACACCCATTTTCTCTCTACCTGTTGTCATGAGAATATCATACGACTGAGAAGCAGAAATGGCAAGTGTGTAGTGTAGTGTAGTGTAGTGTAGTGTAGTGTAGTGTAGTGTAGTGTAGTGTAGTGTAGTGTAGTGTAGTGTAGTGTGGCGTGGCGTGGCGTGGCGTGGCGTGGCGTGGTGTGGTGTGTGTAGTGTTGTAGTGTAGTGTAGTATAGCCAGAAAAACCGACAGAAAAAAGCCCAGACGAAGAGTTAGTAACTGAGTTAGAGAGAGAGACAGAGAGACAGAGAGACAGGTGAGGTACTAGTGTCTGCAGGGCAGTTACGGCTGTGAACAGCAGACAGCACACAGCCCGTCACTATTACGTGCACTACACGCGGCCCTGTCTATACAGCGACAGTGCCCAGGTGAGGGGTTAATAGATTCACACTGGCCAGGCCAAAGGTCAAAGTGTTACGCACCGCCTCCTTCGTATTCTGATTGGCTGACATTGATCATGTCGGCCAGACGCGCACTTCCGCTGCTGCGCACTCCCAATGTCTGCTCTACCACTGAGCGTAGACCCACTCTGTGTACACAGGCCAACCACATACACACATCAACATCAACGTCACAACAACATATCACAAAACAACACCTGCTGAAGTAGATCTCTAGAGGAGGAGGGGGCTAGGGGAAGAAGACAGTCACCAAACCTAAATCACAACATAACAACCTCCACATCAACACAACAATCATAAAGATGCGAAGAACAACAGAGAAAAGCCCATAACAACCAAAACGTCAGACAAAAGGTGTGGAACACAGTGTGAAAATCAAGGTGTGTGTTTGAAGGGGAAAGCCTCTTTGGGCAGCGGATACCTGTTCTCTCACACACCCCGCAACCTGCCCCTCCCCACAGCTGGTGCATAGTGCAATGAAATCAATGGGGAGGGGTGGGGGGAGAGGGAGCACAGAAGGGTAGACAAAACACAGGTAGATAACACATGAAGAGAACATGAAACCATGAAGAAAAAAGAAAACCATGATGAAAAATGAAAGCCTGAAGCCAAATGAACCCTGCAGTGAAATGAAAACCACAAAGAAGAATAAAAACAAATGAAAACCTGAAGCAAAACGGACCATGAAGAAAAAATAAAACATGCGAAACACGAAAACCATGAAGAAAAATGAACCATGGAAAAACGGGAAAACAGTGCAGAAAAATAAATCATGGAGAAACATGAAAACCATGAAGAAAAATGATTCATGGAGAAACACGAAAAACAATGAAAGAAAAAAAAAAAGAAAAACCTGAAGCAAAATGGAGAAATAAGCTTTGGGTCTAGGACATGAAAACGGCCGATGGAAAAAGGTCATGGTGACCTACCGTCCTGGCCTTCATCGCCCTCGAAACTCTGATGAATGCCCGGGTGATATTCAGCCCTCCTGAATCTCTGTGTAGGTGTGGGCAGGGGGGACAGTGAACAGAGTGTGAGATGAATCCATGACAGGAGTGACCACAATGACACAACACACAGATCCAGAATGACACAAGGACAGATGAACAGAGGTGAGATGACATCCATGACAGAATGACCACGATGACACAGATACACAGATCCAGAATGACACAAGGACAGATGAACAGAGGTGAGATGACAGCCATGACAGAAGTGACCACGATGACACAGACACACACAGATCCAGAATGACACAAGGACAGATGAACACAGCAGAGTTGACAGCCATGACAGGGGTGACCACAATGACAAATACACACAGAGCCAGAATGATACAACAGATGAACAGAGCAGAGATGACATCCATGACAGAATAATGGGATGACAGTCATGACAATGGTATGACAAACATGACATGGTATGATAACGATATGACAATGATATGACAAGTATGACAATGACGTGACAAACATGATAATGACGTGACAAACGTGACAATGATATGACAAACATGATAATGATATGTCAACGGCATGGCAACGGTGCCATGGGTCATGATGGCGGAGAGGCTGAGGATATGACGAGGTCAGTAAACCACACAGTCATGACATCACCGGCAGCAATGCGTGCACACCACACACACACACACACACACACACACACACACACACACACACACACACACACACACACACACACACACACACACACAGAGTCAAGAATATCTGCTCCAACCACACAACAACAAACACAGCGGCCACAATATCACAGGACTGCTAAGGACAGGACACAGCACACCATGTCACACCATATCAAATCACATCACATCACATCACAGCACGCACAGCACAGCACAGCACTGCACGCACATCATGCACTTCATGCAGCCACTGCAACAAGATCAAAAGGGGAAGTTAATCATGCAAGGACCTGCAGGAACACCAACACTCAGATACCACTGCACTGTGACTTCGGAGTTCTGTCTTTGCACCGAGGCATCTGGTAGATATGTTCTATCAAATCCCCGCCCAACTGAACCCTCTGCCTTTATTTTTCTAGATATTTGTGGTAAAAACTGTAAGCAGAACTCCGTCATTATGACGTTAGGTGACTGTAGTTATGGATTAGCTGTATTCTCTCTGCAGAATTTCTGGTGCTGTGGTCAGTGTCATGCTGTCTGCAGTATTTAGAGGGCAAAACTAACATCAGAAAAGTTAAAATAAGAGATTCACACGTCACACATTTATGAAAAGTATTAAGAACTTGTAAGAGATGAAAACACATGGGAACTAAACTATGTCATGAAAATTTGTTGTCACTGACCGCAGGGTGTCTATAGACATTTAGCATGAGAACCAATTTGACAACAGTTGTCAACTACAAAATCTTATTACCTATAACACTAACATATTCACAGGCCTCGGAGTTTAAAATGCGCCTAAAACCACACAACGGATCACACTGATTCCATCTTTGCTTACCATCTTCGTGTATCACTAACATTCAGTTAACATCATTCTGAACCTTTATATCAGACCCCTCTATGAGCTGGAAGCAGGCTTATAACATTTTTCGTGTCTGTTCGTGACCTTCTCTCCCGAACTGTGTGCATAGACTCTGCTCTCTACCACCATCTTTTTCTGCTTTGGGGTATCCCCAGTGCCTGGCTTTGGCAGGGCTGCAGGTCTTGCAGACCCTGGAAGGCTTCGTGGCTTTTCTTCCCTTCTGCAGCGCTTGTTCTGGCAGATGTCTTGAAGTCGCCGTCTGCTTTGTGGCTATGCACAGAATGTACGGTCTGGGCAGTCCTCGCGCTTTGCTGCTGTGTGTCGGGCAAAGTTTGTCTTCTGCTGTAGCCAGCGGCAGTGTCCGTCTTCTTCCCGCCCTTGTGGTGTTGAACACCTGACGTGGTCTTCACTACCTTCCCCTCCTCCTCCTCTTCACCCCCCTCCTCCTCCTCCACTCTCCTGACCCTGCTGTGTGCCTTGAGGTGAAGGTCACTCTGACCCCGGGTCTGGACCTTCTTCCTACATTCTGATGTGTCGTCTGCAAGGCCAGACAACTGGCCTTCGTCTCTGACTTGACGAGTTGTCGTCGCTGGGTCTGACTGCGCCTGCGTTACCTCCCCTTGGTTGTCTACGTCGGCGGGAGTTGTTTCGGCACTTTCCCCTGTCTTTACCGGGCCTTCTGTCCTCTTTTCATGCACAGAATCAGACTCGGCTTTTGCAGACACGCTTTGCTCCATACCGCTGTGCTGTGTGTGTTGTTCATGGCTGCACGGCTGTGGCTTCTTTATGATGGTGGGCTGGATCGTTTCCTCAATGGCTTCTTTCACCTCTTCTTCCTTCAGTGGAGCTCTGCAGAACATCAAACTGCCATCTTCAGGCGCTGTCTCTGCCTTCATGTCTGCACTGCTGTCAGTGTTCGGATGATGAGCTATCTCCCTGGATTCTTCTTCTTCCTTCACGTATTCTGTCGTCCTGTTTTTGTCAGTGTTCTGGATATCGGCTAAATGTTCTGACCTACTGACTGCAGTGTGAGCAGATACCTGTGCAGAATCTGTTTGACAGTGGGCCATTTTAGCTCCTGAATCTGCCAGTGTTCCCCCTTTAGCTGTGTCAGTGCCACTGTGGTCTTTGCTGTCTTGGGGGCTGTCTCTGGCTGTCGGTGTGGTCTGTTGTCCTACTGCCTGTACAATACTAGCTGTTGGTGTGGTCTGTTGTCCTACTGCCTGTACAATACAAGCTGCTGGTGTGGTCTGTTGTCCTACTGCCTGTACAATACAAGCTGTCGGTGTGGTCTGTTGTCCTACTGCCTGTACAATACTAGCTGTTGGTGTGGTCTGTTGTCCTACCGCTGTACAATACAAGCTGTTGGTGTGGTCTGTTGTCTTATTGCCTCTATACTGCCAGCTGTTGGTGTGGTCTGTTGTCCAACTGCCTCTATACTGCCAGCTGTTGGTGTGGTCTGTTGTCCAACTGCCTCTATACTGCCAACTGTTGGTGTGGTCTGTTGTCCTATTGCCTCTATACTGCCAGCTGTTGGTGTGGTCTGTTGTCCTATACTGCCAGATGTTGGTGCGGTCTGTTGTTCTTCTGCCTCTTACAATACTAGCTGTTGTGGGAGTCTTTCCCTCCTCTCTTCTCTCGCTGTCTTTCCCTGGGCCAGGGTCTGGCTTGTGACTTGTTCTGTCTTGTGCAGAATTCAGCCTGTCTTCCTGGCTTCGCTCTTTCTCTTTTTCTTTCAATTCCTCCTCCTCCTTCTCCTCTTCTTTCAGTTCCTCCTCCTCCTCCTCTTCCTTATCTTCTTCCCTTCCCTGTGGTTTTTGTGGGTGACTTGTCAGGCTTTCTGGCCGGTTCTTGCTGACATGTTGTGGGCTGTATTCCTTTGCTGCGAGATCGGCTGTCGATGCTACGACTGTGGGTTTGGTCTTGCCAGCTTCCTTTTCTGAGCTTGTGCTGGAAATTGTGGAGTCTTCTTGTGACGTTTGTACCTGTGCCCTTGCCTCTGTTAGCGTTCCTGTGTGCTGAGGCTGAGGGCGACTGCCTGCATCTTCCTCTGATACTGTTTTTATGGCCGTTACCATTGCCCAGACTGCCTCATGCTTTGCTTCCCCGTTTTGTTGCCCGACCGAGGATCTCTTTCTTTTTCCATAATGTGCTCCTGGAGGTACATAGCACGTTCCTGTGTTTGTCTTTGATTTACTGCTGTGTCTGCTTTTGCTGTCTGTGTGTTAGCTGTGTTGTCTGTTTCTGTTATCTGTGCTTTCGCTGTGTTGTTAATTTCTGTTGTCAGTGTGTTAGCTGTGTTGTCTGTTCCTGTTGTCTGTGCTTTCGCTGTGTCCTCTGTTCCTGTGGTCTGTGTGTTTACTGTGCTGTCTGTTCCTGTTGTCTTTGTCTTAGCTGTGCTGTCTGTTTCTGTTGTCTTTGTCTTAGCTGTGCTGTCTGTTTCTGTTATCTGTGCTTTCGCTGTGTTGTTTCTTCCTGTTGTCTGTGCTTTTGCTGTGTCCTCCGCTTCTGTTGTCTGTGTGTTATCTGTGCTGTCTGCCCCTGTTGTCTGTGCTTTCGCTGTGTCTTCTATTCCTGCTTTCTTAATCTCTTCTTTGTTGCCTTGTCCTGTGTCGGCTTTCTTTGTTACGTAATCCTCCCCACTCTTGGATTCTTTTATCTCTTCCTCTGACAGACCTGGTGTTCCTTCGACTTGAGCTATGTCCCTCTGCTGTACATGGGACATCGCTCCAGTATTCACACTGTCCCTCTGATTTACATGGGACACCCCTCTAGTATTCACACTGTCTCCCTCCTGTACATGGGACACCGCTTCAGTATTCACATGGGACACCGCTCCAGTCTTCACATGGGACACCGCTCCAGTATTCACACTGTCCCTCTGCTGTACATGGGACACCCCTGCAGTCTTCAGGCTGTGCCTGCTGGCCTCAGTCCTCTCCCAGTCCCCCTCCTCTCCTGCTGCTACACTTCCCTCTGCTGTGCTCTCCCTGCTTCCAGCTTCTTGGGGGCTGGTCCCTGCTGTTGTGGCTTGCTGTTTCCCTGGCAGCTGTTTTACCATCCACGCCTGTGTTTTGTCCAGACATGAACCACGCTTCCTCTACTTCTGCTTCTCTTTCGGTCTTGTTCTTGCTTGTGGGAGTGAAGTGTTGAGTGTCTTGGTTTTGGATATTCACGTCTGATTCGCGTCTCCCTGCGCTAGCAGTGGCTGTGATAGTCTCCTCCTCTTTCTGTTTAGACTCATCACGAATCATTACTGCAGATGTTTTGCTGTCCATATCCACTGCAGTCTCCCTTTCTCCGTGGTTCTTGATCTGTGGCAGAGTCCTTTCTTCCCGTGTGGCCGTGCTCAGTGCCGGAGTTTCTGTCTCCCTTTGGCCCGGGGTGTCTTGGCCTGTGCTGACCCCTTTCCCTGCCTTTTCTCCGGCACTTTGGCTTGGTTCTGCGCAAGTTTCTGACGCTGTTTCTGGAAGATTTCCTTTCGTGCTGTCATCTGTTCCAGAACTGATGTTCTTTACTGTGGCACTTTCCCTTGTGCTACTTTCTGCTGCCTCTGTGTGAACCTCTGCAGATGTTGGCAGTCTTCTGTGGACGTTCTGTGTGTGGTCTGTGCTCAGCTCGTCTTTACACCATGTTGGTTCCTCATCTAGATTGTTCCCCTTCCAAGGATCGGAGCCGTGGTGTTTCCCTTCCCCTTCTTGGGTGTGGCTGTCAGGGGTCGGTTTGTCGGTCACTCCTGCAACACCCCCTTCCTCTTCTGTCAAACACCGCTCCGTGTTCAACCCCCCTTCTGTTGTCCTTGACCTTTGAGGTGTTCCGACGCCTTCTCCTCCACCTTCTCGCCTGAAATCCGCCATTCCCTGACCTGACTGACCGCTGTCTGTGTCTCTGACCTCTTTCCTTCCCCCTCCAGGTTGTTCTCTGTCTACATCCCCTGTCACAGAGGCTTCTGTTGCTACCTCACGGGCCTGGTCAGTTTCCTGTGTGCTTTCTAATGTTTCGCTGTTCGGTGACTTCGGCTGTTCTTCTGACTTCGTGGGCAGTTCCTTGGGGCGCGTTTCTTCTGTCATTATAAGTTGTTTCTGAAGAGGTTGTGAGAGGAGTAGTGACTCAGAGTCTGTGCCCTGGTTTAAGCTCTGCCCAGTCAGCGGGAGCTTGTCATGGTCTTTCCCAGGTGTCCTTTCCCTGAGAAGGATCTTCAAGTGATTCTCCTGCTGGTCCTAACCCACCCTCTCTCCTGCCATCGTCACAACTGACAGGGGTCTCCCTTTCTGCTCCAGCTTTTGTCCCTCGGTGTCGTCCCTGACGATGAATTTGTGCTTTGTGACATGCGTCTTCAGTGATCTTCCTGTGCTGTGTCTTCTATGTTTTGTCTGTGTATGTTCTGACCTTGTCTTCCATGAGCTTCTGACCTGTGTCTTCCATGAGCTTCTGACCTGTGTCTTCCATGAGCTTCTGACCTGTATCTTCAATGATCTTCTGACCTGTGTCTTCAATGATCTCCTGACCTGTGTCTACAATGATCTTCTGACCTGTATCTTCAATGATCTTTTGACTGTATCTTCAATGATCTTCTGACTGTATCTTCAATGATCTTCTGACCTGTATCTTCAATGATCTTCTGTGCTGTTCTTCAATGATCTTCTGACCTGTGTCTTCAATGATCTTCTGTGCTGTGTCTTCAATGATCTTCTGACCTGTTCTTCAATTGATCTTCTGACCTGTATCTTCAATGATCTTCTGTGCTGTGTCTTCAATGATCTTCTGACCTGTATCTTCAATGATCTTCTGACCTGTATCTTCAATGATCTTCTGTGCTGTGTCTTCAATGATCTTCTGACCTGTGTCTTCAATGATCTTCTGACCTGTGTCTACAATGATCTTCTGACCTGTGTCTTCAATGATCTTCTGACCTGTATCTTCAATGATCTCTGACCTGTGTCTTCAATGATCTTCTGACCTGTGTCTTCAATGATCTTCTGACCTGTGTCTTCAATGATCTTCTGACCTGTATCTTCAATGATCTTCTGACCTGTGTCTTCAATGATCTTCTGAGATGTGTCTATAATAATCTCCTGTGCTGTGTTCGATGCTGTCTCGTTTTACATTCTGCGTTATTCTGAATCAGGCACCGGTCCTTGCTTACTTCTCCCACCTTATTCAAACCATTTCGGTGATTTCCTGAGCTGACAGGAGTCTGTTTGGTGCCTGTGTTGCCTCCCTTTCTTGGTCATGAGAAATGGCCTGCCCTTTACTCTTCACTTCTCTGCTTCGTCTTCTTTTGTTGCCGTACAGCTGTCTTCTCCTCTCCTAACACTGTCCTACCACTGCTCTGACTTACCTTCTGTTTTACCATCTGTCTTACCATTGCCTTCTGTTTTACCACTGCCTTCTGTTTTACCACTGCCTTCTGTCTTACCTTCTGTTTTACCTTCTGTCTTACCATTGCCTTCTGTTTTACCACTGCCTTCTGTTTTACCTTCTGTTTTACCTTCTGTCTCACCACTGCCTTCTGTTTTACCTTCTGTTTTACCACTGCCTTCTGTTTTACCTTTGTTTTACCACTGCCTTCTGCTTGCCTTCTGTTCTGCCTTCTGCTTTACCACTGCCTTCGTTCTGTCTTCTGTCTTACCACTGCCTTCTGTTCTGTCTTCTGTTTTACCACTGCCTTCTGTTTTACCTTCTGTTTTACCACTGCCTTCTGTTTTACCACTGCCTTCTGTTTTACCTTCTGTTTTACCACTGCCTTCTGTTTTACCTTCTGTCTTACCACTGCCTTCTGTGCTACCTTCTGTCTTACCACTGCCTTCTGTTTTACCTTCTGTTTTACCACTGCCTTCTGTTTTACCTTCTGTCTTTACCACTGCCTTCTGTGCTACCTTCTGTCTTACCACTGCCTTCTGTTTTACCTTCTGTTTTACCACTGCCTTCTGTTTTACCTTCTGTTTTACCACTGCCTTCTGTTTTACCACTGCCTTCTGTTTTACCTTCTGTCTCACCACTGCCTTCTGTTTTACCTTCTGTCTCACCACTGCCTTCTGTTTTGCCACTGCCTTCTGTTCTGTCTTCTGTCTTACCATTGCCTTCTGTTCTGTCTTCTGTCTTACCACTGCCTTCTGTTTTAACTTCTGTCTTACCACTGCCTTCTGTTTTGCCACTGCTTCTGTTCTGTCTTCTGTCTTACCATTGCCTTCTGTTCTGTCTTCTGTCTTACCATTGCCTTCTGTTCTGTCTTCTGTCTTACCACTGCCTTCTGTTTTACCTTCTGTCTCACACTGCCTTCTGTTTTACCTTCTGTCTCACCACTGCCTTCTGTTTTGCCACTGCCTTCTGTTCTGTCTTCTGTCTTACCATTGCCTTCTGTTCTGTCTTCTGTCTTACCACTGCCTTCTGTTTTAACTTCTGTCTTACCACTGCCTTCTGTGCTACCTTCTGTCTCACCACTGCCTTCTGTTTTGCCACTGCCTTCTGTCTTACCTTCTGTTCTACCTTCTGTTTTACCACTGCTTCTGTTTTACCACTGCCCTCTGTCTTACTATTGCCCTCTTGTTCTTCTGCCGCCTTGTGCTGTAGACCCGCGGACACAGACACCAGAATGCCGTCCACAAATTTCTTGATCTGACTCCGATCTACCTCCCATCCCTCTTTCTCCCCCCTTCCTCTCTCTCCCCCCCTCCCTCTCCCTCTCCCCCTCCCACTCCTCCTCCCTCTCCCTCTCCCCCTTCCTCACCACCCCCTGTGCCTGTTTTAATGGCGGAGCAGTAACAGTAACGCAAGTCTTATCACAACTCCTCTCCTTCGCGGCATTCTCAGATGCTTCGTCTTTGCCGGAAGTGTCATGCGCGGAGGCGGCGGAAGTAAGCGATGCTACTTCCGGTGAGGAGACAGGAAGTGGCGGCGCGCCCGGATGAGGAGGGCGAGGCCTGGGAGAGGGCGAGAGACCCATCCTGGGGAAAAAGAGAGGCAGCAGAGCCCGTTAGTGCCCACCAGGGTCTGCTCTGACTGACCACTGTCTTCTGGAGAAACAACCTTGAGCGGGGTTTACTGCAGTCAACAAACAATCATTCAACGTCAACACCTGCAACAACACCTGCATCAACATCAACACCTGCATCGACGTCAACACCTCCATCAACACCTGCCTCAAATTCAGCAACTCCAACTCCTGCATTAACACCTGCATCGATGTCAACATCTTCCACACCTGCATCAATGTCAACATCTTCCACACCTGCATCAATGTCAACACCTGCATCAACACCTGTCAGGACAAAACTGTGAATCAGCAAGAGTGCATCAACACACCCATACAACGCTGTCAATCAAAACTCATGTAATATGTAAATCACAACTAGTGTAAATCACAAGTCATGTAATATGTAAATTACAACTCATGTAACATGTAAATCACATCTTAAACACGTCTACTGCTACCGGACACTATGGCACTTCAAAGCAGTGCATCACTTCAGTTTGAAGTGCATAAGGAGGAACATCAGTAGATCTAGAGGAGGGAGGGGAGAGCTGAGGGGGAAAGGGGAAAGTATGAATAGACAGTCCCTCACTATAACATTTCA
This sequence comes from Stramonita haemastoma, assembly GCA_030674155.1. NCBI lineage: Eukaryota > Metazoa > Mollusca > Gastropoda > Neogastropoda > Muricidae > Stramonita > Stramonita haemastoma. The sequence goes on from CM060341.1 coordinate 7,402,327, forward strand.
GTGATTCAGCTTACATTATCTGTGGAGAAAGCTGGTCGCAAAATCTTCAGTGGTGCTCCAAACAGTCTACATGACTGCGGAATAGGTGAGGTGAAGGATGTGTGTGTGTGTGTGTGTGTGTGTGTGTGTGTGTGTGTGTGTGTGTGTGTGTGTGTGTCTGTGTGTGTCTGTGTGTGTCTGTGTGTGTCTGTCTGTCTGTCTGTCTGTCTGTCTGTCTGTCTGTCTGTGTCTGTGTCTGTGTGTGTCTGTGTTTGGAGAAGTTTTCTACATGTTTGTGCCCTCCCTTACTTATTCTCTCTCTCTCTCTCTCTCTCTCTCTCTCTCTCTCTCTCTCTCTCTCTCCTCTCTCTCTCTCTCTCTCTCTCTCTTCTTTCTTCTCTCTCTCTCTCATACTTTCCCTTACTACACCAGGTGATGTGTATAGTGCCAGGTCTTCTCCTGTGTTTGTTACTCACTCTGCGGGAAGTCTGCCCACTGGCTTCAGCCGGCACATTCCAACTTCAGAGCAGCACATTTTTGTACAGGTTGCATGCTGGGTATGTTCGTGTTTCCACAAACTTTCGGGTGCTTACATCAATGGCGGGATCTTGAATGTGTAAATCCGTTTTTTGTTCTGCTTGTGTATATACACGAAGAGAATCAAGGTACTGGCAGGTCTGCACTTAGAGTTGACCTGGGAGATTGTTAAAATCCCCAACCTTAATGCACAGATTCGAACCGGCGTCTTTACGGACCCAAGGGACTGATTTCAAGCGGTCTTAACCACTCGGCTACATGGTCAGTCAGTAAGGAAGGCTGGAACCGGGAGACTGAAGGAACAACTGAAACACGGACATGAGGGGACAATCTTGGACGGGAGAAACAAGAAAGAAACAGACAGCATCCTGAGGCCATAGAGTTGATACTACAGCAGAAAGGGCTGAGAGTGGACACTACAGTATATGACAGACAGTGGTCAGTGTAGTGTGGACACAGAGTGGACACTACAGCAGAGGGGGGGGGGGGTTGTAAGGGGTCAAGCTGTCTGACCTGCTCTCCTCTGTCTCCAGCAGTTTGCGGTATGCAGCAATCTCCAGCTCCAGAGACAGCTTGGCATCCATCAGAGTCTGTGCAACAGTCACAACAGTACACCTTTACAGAACAGTACACTGCAGTACAGTACAGTACACAGCAGTATATTACAGTACAGCACACCATACGCTATAGTAGTCTTCACCTTAGCATCTATCAGAGTCGGTACAACTGTCACACCTATACAGTACAGTACGGCACAACGCAGTACACTACACTACAGTACTCCTATACAGTACAGTACACAGCAGTGCACCACAGCACATCATACCCTATAGTACAGTACACCATACACTACAGTACAGTACTGATACACACGGGGACTGGATGTAAAAAAAAAAAGGCACATGAGTGCTTATTCCATTATCCTCGATATAAAAGAATAAATAGATAAAATAAAATAAATAAAACATTGTCGTTGTTATTGTTATTGTTATAAAAAAAAAAGTTTAAGTCTGTCCCGAGCCTAAGGCTCATCAGGCCGGTGCTTATCCCGGTTTCTGTGGCGTTAAGCGACTGAGTCATAGACTCCCCCCTGGATAGGACGCCAGTCTATCGCAGGGTTAACCCCCAACACAAGGTTGGTACGCCTTTTACTATTATTGTTATAACATATCTGCAATTCCACCAGCATGGACTCCATCTCGGCACACAGCATCTTGTTGTTGTTGTTACTATCGCATTATCTTTGTTACTGTTGTCGTTATAACATACCTGCATTTCCACCAGTATGGACTCCATCTCGGCACGCAGCTTGTTGTTATTATTGTTGTTACTATCATATTGTTATTATCATTGTTATTATAGCATACCTGCAATTCAACCACCATAGGCAGCTTGTTGTTGTTGTTGTTACTATCACATTCTCGTTATTATTATTGTAAGTATTACATACCTGCAACTCCACCAGCATGGATTCCATCTCAAGACGCAGCTTGTTGTTATTACCGGTATTGTTGTTACTATCATATTATTATTATTATTATTGTTATTATACCATACCTGCAACTCCACCAGCATGGATTCCATCTCAGCGCGCAGCATGTTGTTACTGTTGTTGTTACTATCATATTGTTATTATTATTGTCATTATAGCATACCTGCCATTCCACCAGCATATGCTGCTTGTTGTTGTTGCTACTATCACATTGTCGTTGTTATTGATATTGTTATAACATACCTGCAATTCCACCAGCATGGACTCCATCTCAGCACGCAGTTTGTTGTTGTTGTTACATAATTACTGTTGTTGTTTTTGTTGTTGTTACTATGATAGCACTGTTGTCGTTAAAACATACCTGCATTCCACCAACAGCAGCTTGTTGTTGTTGTTGTTACTATCACATTGTCGTTGTTATTGTTGTCGTTATAACATTACTGCAATTCCACTAGCATGGACTCCATCTCAGCAAGCAGCTGTTGTTGTTGGGTTGTTACTATCACATTGTCGTTGTTATTATTATTGTTATTATACCATACCTGCAATTCCACCAGCATGGATTCCATCTCAGCGCGCAGCTTGTTCATCTCGTCCTTCAGCTGGTTGACTTCCATCACGTGATCCTGCTCCTTTTGCTCCATCTCCCTCATCAAGTCCTGGTACTGCTTCTCCAGTTGGGCGTTCTGCAGAGCAATGACAGTACACACATATAGACTCAACACAGAGAGAGAGAGTCAACACAAGAGTCAAAAACACACACAGACGCACGCACGCACGCACGCACACAGTCAACACACACACAGTCAACACACA
>CM060341.1:7412650-7420150 GCA_030674155.1 Stramonita haemastoma
ACACACACACACACACACACACCACACACACACACACACACACACACACACACACACACACAACAGCGCTATAAAAGGACACATGTGGGAGCTATACAAAAAGCCCTAATAAAACACGATGAGTCAGAGGAGACATACAACCCCTAACACACACACACACACACACACACACACACACACACACACACACCACACACACACACACACACCGGCAAAACCATCACAGTGAGTACGCGTGAGCGGTGCACCCGATCACACACACACACACCACACACACACACACACACACCCACACACACACACACCGTGCAAAACACACAGAGTACGCGTGTGCGCGTGCGCGCGTCACACACACACACACACACACACACACACACACACACACACACACACACACACAGAGCACAGCTGCACAACTGTTTTAATGATGAGTTTGTTTTAGCTACTTTTAATTGTTGATTAAGTCTAATATCACCTTGAGGGAACAGACTTTAAATGGAAAACAAACAAACAGACTTTAAATGGAAAACACACAACACACACACACACACACACACACACACACACACACACACACACACACACACACACACACACACACGCAGCACACACAGCACACAGCACCAACACACTGCCCTACACAACAAACAAAAAGTGCACAGTTTTTACAACTGGATTTGATTTTGTTCTGGGGTCTGTTTCGCAATTATGGTCAACTAGCTTGGAGAATTGGGGATTTTTAGTATATAACTCAGTAAATCAAGGTATAGTGCATGGGGAACCCCGCCTTCTAGCTGTTTAGACAGGTGCCTTACCACTCATGGGTGGACCGTTAGCGCGCCTGGCTTCAATACAGCCCCCTATTCACCCAGCTGTAAATGGTATCAGCCCTCTTTAGGGTCAGGGAAGGTAAGGCAGTCGAGGGAGAGGAGATGGGCGACCGCCCTCAATATGCTGGCCCCTAGAGAATCTGAGGTCTCTGACGCCTCGCTCCCCTAGGACCGCCTAGGTTATGGGACACCTTCACTTCACTTACCACTGGACCACTCATGTGGTCAATATGCAAAAGACCGCTGACTGCGTGGTTGAGAAAAATGGGTCACAGTCTTGAAGTCACCTGGGTGAAACAGCAGAGAAAATAATATCTCTGCGAAGAGAAAAGTATGGAAGATGAATTGTTTGGGATAAACGGTACTTGAATTTTTTTTTCCTTAACGAAGTAACTGGGGAAAAGACTCTTCCCGGCAGAACAAGACGTGATTAGCCAGAGCAAGACGTCTTCAGACAGAACAAGACGTCTTCAGCCAGAACAAGACGTCTTCAGCCAGACAAGACGTCTTCAGCAGAACAAGACGTCTTTCAGCCAGAACAAGACGTCTTCAGCCAGAACAAGATGTCTTTCAGCCAAAACAAGACGTCTTTTAGCCAGAACAAGACGTCTTCAGGCAGAACAAATCGTCTTCAGCCAGAACAAGACGTCTTTCAGCCAGAACAAGATGTCTTCAGCCAGAACAAGATGTCTTCAGCCAGACGTTCGCCGGACAGAACAAGACGTGATTAGCCAGAACAAGACTGATTAGCCAGACAAGACGTCTTCAGAACAAGACGTGATCAGCCAGAACAAGACATCTTCACCAGAACAAGACGTTTCAGCCAGACAAGACGTCTTTCAGCCAGAACAAGACGTCTTTCAGCCAGAACAAGACGTCTTTTACCAGAGACTGATAGCAGACAAGACGTCTTAGCCAGAACAAGACGTGATTAGCCAGACTACAAGACGTCTTTCAGCCAGAACAAGACGTTTTCAGCAGAACAAGCGTCTTTCAGACAGAAACGTCGGATCTTTCAGAGTCTCAGCCAGTACAAGCACGATAACAAGACGTCTTCAGCAGACTTCTGACTTTCAGAGTGTCCTCAGCCTCCCAGTACAACCAGCATAACTACACCGCCAGCAGGCAGATGGACTCACACTGCCTCAACATCAACATCAGCCATCACATCACATCAACATCAACATCAATCATCAGTATCAACAACATCAACAGGTCACGGCTACCTTGGGCCAATAGTCACGGTCAAGTCAGTTTTGTTGGCTATGGGAAGGCATAAAACTTTGTAGGGTTTTCTTTTAAGCCGTCGTTTGTAGGTTAGAATTAAGTTATGGTTTCCTATAGGAATGTGAACGGATGGTTTGCAAAAATAAAAATGTCACTTAACACCCCCCCCCCCCCACTCCATCCACTCATCTCTCACTCTCACATCTCTCTCTCTCTCTCTCTCTCTCTCTCTCTCTCTCTCTCTCTCTCTTTCTCTCCTCTCTCTCCTCCCTCTTCTCTCTCCCCCCTCCTCCCTTCTCTCCTCCCTCCTTTCTCTCACTCTCTTCCCTCTTCCTCTCTCTTCTCTCTCCCTCTCTCTCTCTCTCCCTCCCTCTCTCCCCCCCTCCATCCCTCCCTCCCCTTCTCTCCCTCTCCCTCCCCCAGCAAATTATTGCTTCTCATTACCATCTGCAATAAAATTTTTGATTTGATCCCTCCCTCTCTCCCTCCCCCTGTCCCCCTCTCCTCCCCCCTCTCTCCCTCCCTCTCCCTCTCTCACCATGCGGAGTTTCTCCAGTTCCTCGTTGAGTCTGTTGATGGCCTGTTTGTCTCGCTGTCTCTCGGTGTCCAGGGACTCGTTGGTTCTCCTCAGCATGCGGATCTCAGCCTCCAGTCCGACACCTGCTGGTTCAGCTTGTTGATCGTCTCCCGGTCCTGAGAGCGCCACTTCTTGGCGTCGTCCAGTCTGAGACACAGAGAGAGAGATGAGCACATATATAATATATGCTGAAGAAAAGGGGGTACGGGATAGCCTAGTGGTTAGAACATTGCGCTCGGATTTTGACGACCCGAGTTCGATTCCCGGTCGAGGGAATTTTTTCCCCTGGAGTTATAACATCATGAGTGCTCACTCCACTCTCCCCAAAAGTCTTTCGGGTGAGACTGTAAACCGAGGCTCCGTGTGTGAACGCACGCAGAACATCTTGCGTTAAATCCTGTTCCGCTTGTCTTAAGAGTAGGCCATTGTGTGCCGGTGTGAACAGATGACAAGATTGACAAAATTGCATATACAACGAAACTGGATGTAAAAAAAAAAAAGCATATGAGTGCTTATTTCATTATCCTAGATATAAAAGGTTTTTTTAAAACACACACACACACACACACACACACACACACACACACACACACACACACACACACACACACACACACACATACTTCAACAACTGTCAGAATGGTTGCAAAGTGGGGTTGTTTAGGTGCTGGTGTCCAGGGGGTCAACTTTGGTACCATACAACATTTAGACAATGGCCATTCTTACAGACCCAGTTCAGACAATGCCATACAGCTCAGATTAAACACAGAAAGAAAATTGACACACTAGAGTATAAGAAATGCACATCACTTATCTTAGACAATGGCACATCGCAGACAATTATAAGACAGTGGCACAATGCAGACGGTTATAAGACTGTGGCACATTGCAGACAAGTATAAGACAATGGCACATCGCAGACAATTATAAGACTATGGCACATCACAGACAATTATAAGACAGTGGCACATTATAGACGGTTACAAGACAATGGCACATCATTACAGACATCATAGAAACATCACATCACGGATAGTTCTCACACAATGACACATTACAGATAAATTATCAAACAATGGCACAGGAAAGATATTTTTAGACAATGGCTTAGCACAGATAATTTTCAGCAATGGCATAGCACAGACAATTCTCAGATAGTGTCCCTTTACAATTAATTTTGAGACAATGGCACATCACAGCGGATTACAACATATGGGGCTTTACAGATGATCATGAGACAATGGCACATACAGATTGTTCTCAGACAATGCTCATGATGACACTTTGCAGACCGGCCTCTGAACTTGGCACGTGCCTTGTACCTGCAGCCAGGGGAAGCTCTACAAGAGATAAATCATTTTTGGCATGACGTTTCGGGATTCATTTCGGCATGACATTTCGGTACGACATTTTGGCATAACGGTTCGGCATGAAATTTCGGCCAGATATTTCGGTATGACATTTCTTCCACCCACACCAAGCCTGCATTTGGACGAGGATTCTTTTTTCGTACTTCGGCTAGAGATCTTAGGTTTATCAATGGTGACATCTTTATGTACAATGATCGTTTTTACCCCCACCATTAATTTTAAGTAGCTGCATCTCAACTTCGGGGAAATTGCCGGGGATTACATCTACCAATTTTGCCAGGCAGTCAGAAGGTACCTCCTTGCTCTGTCCGATTTTCAACTGTTGTAGGTTCACACACACACAACACACACACACACACACCACACACACACACACACACACACACACACACACACACACACACACACACACACACACACACACACACACACACACACACACACACACACGTCACCCTACCCCCACCCCACCCCCTTCTCAAAGGGAAGCAGCCCAAAACGCCAGAGATCTATCACTGACAACTGTAGCCCTTGAACATGAAGAGGAACATCCACAAACCCTGTCTCTCGCCCCCTGTCCTGTCAACCCCTACGCTGAGTCGACCAGTCCGGCCACTAGGCTAATGATTCCTCACTGTCTAATCTCTCTGCAGGACAGACCTGTCCACCTCTAATCCGTCATGATAGCAAGGAGGGAACTTCTTCACAGACACTGACAGAGTGACCTCCTCGAAAACGGACTACTACTGTCTGCTTGGATTTGTCTCCCTTTAGAGTAGAGAGCTGTGCTGAGGACTGTAGAGTTTGGGTTTCTGTATAGTTCAAGAGAATTGATGGAAAAAAAAAACCCATCGTGAATTGAATTGGAAGTCCTGAAGGAATGATGAATGACATCATCCTCATTCTGATTGGTCAGCCAGGTTATGTAAAAAGGACGAGTCGCTCCTAACCAAGTTTGATTGATTCCACAGTATGCAAATGGTCTTTGTGAGCAGTGTGTAAATCACTGTTTGTGCAAGTATGCAAAGCCCTGTTTGTGCACAGTATGCAAAGCAAGCATACACCACACACACACCCCACACACACACACACACACACACACACACACACACACACACACACACACACACACATGCACAGACAATCAGAGACAACAGACAAACATGTATACGAGAGAGGTCAAAACAAGCAGGTCAAACACAAGTTGTGATTAAGCTTATTATACAACAGAGTTGTGGCCAAAAACCAAGAAGGCAGCCCCCATCACCCCCTACACCCCACCCCCCCCCCCTTCTTCATTACAGCGGTGCCAATACGACAGGTCTGTTTGTCTGTCTGTCACACACACCGGGGGTCAGTTCATGTGGCCTCTTTAACCTGCCTGCCTGCCTGCCCGCTTGGCTTCGAACACAGACACTAACGTTACAAGCACACAGCAGTGTCGCTGTCGTTGCTTTACCAATAACAACTACTTGATGAAAAGACTGCAGATTGAGAAATCTTAATGACATGATAATAGCAAATATACAGAAATAAATCACCGAACAACAGTAATGACGAACCACATCAACAACAACACACAGCAGACTAGACAAGCAAAACTGTAAGCCCTCTTTCAAAACATGGATGCCAGGTACAGAGAAAAATGCATTCTCCCTGTAGATACAGACAGACAACAGACGACAGACAGACAGACAGACAGACAGACAGACAGACAGACAACAGGGGCAGCTGAGAGCTGCACAGATAACGTTAATATTTTTTCACATCGGTGTCACTATATATCATGTTGTTTTGTGTGTGGTGGTTGTAGTGTGTTGTATGTGTTGTATTGTATTAGTATTGTATTGTATTGTATTGATTGTATTGTATTGTAATTGTAATTGTATTTGTGTCATATTTATTTACTGAATTCCTCTTCCAGTCATGGCAGATTTACTGCATAAAATTCGGGCTCTCTCCCGAGGAGAGCGTGTCGCTCACATTGCACAAGAAGCACCACTTTCTCTTCTAATTCTTCTGCTCCCTTTTCCTGTCAGCATGCTTATTTGTTTTCTATCAAAGTTTCCTATCATCGTGTGACAGAGCTGACAGCCTGATGCTGCATGTGTGGGTATCCCTAACTACAGCCTGAGATGTGGACACCACCGAAATCCGCCCTGACCTAACCACTGACCCCTGTCACCGTCGTCCGTCGTCCGTCCGTACAGCTACCTACACCCCACACTGCCCGTTCATACACAACCAATCAACCGTGAAAACGGCTCCCGTTTCCTGTCACTGACACGTACACAAGGGGATTTGGGAGATGAGGGGACGGGACAGGAGGGGAGAGAGGGGGAGGGAGAGGGAGGGAGAGGAGGGAGGAGGGGGAGGGGAGAGAGGGACTGGGGAAGAAGGAAGAAAGTGGGGAAAAGCTGGGGAGGTTAAGAGCACGTTATTTCTGCTGGGACGTTATTAATCTAATCACAACAACACACAAGGGGGAGCAGTGGACTTATTTGATTCATCCCCAAAGTCGGAATGCGGTTACCTTAATGGTGGGTAAACGGTCGCACGAACAAAATCTGACCGTTAGTGAGCTGTCGGGAGGCGCAGCCGAGGAAGGAAAGATATTGGTATTGACTGCTGTGAACGTAAAACTAACTGCTGAACTGTGTGTGTTGTTGTTGGGACTTATCGTTTAACTATAGCCTGTCTATCTGCTGAAAGCAGTGGTCGCGGCAGCAATGACAGCAGCTGTAGCAGAAACAGACAGAAACAGTAGAAACAGTAGCAGTAGCAACAGTAGCCGAAACAGAACAGTAGTAACAGTAGCAGAAACAGAACAATAGTAACAGTGGCAGTAGAAACAGTAGCAGAAAACAGAACAGTAGAACAGTAGCAGTATCAACAGTAGCAGAAAACAGAACAGCAGTAACAGTAGCAGAAACAGACACAAATTAGTAACAGTACTAACGACAGTAAACAGTAGCAGAGACAGACAGACAGTCAGTATGTTGGTAGCATCCAAGTTGCAAAAGTAGTAGTAGTAGCAGCAGCAGCAACAGCGAGCAGCAAGCAGCAGTAGTAGTAGTAGTAGTAGTAGTAGTAGTAGTAGTAGTAGTAGTAGTAGTAGTAGTAGTAGTAGTTATTGTCATTGTTGTAGCAGAAGCACCAGAGTAGTAGCAGGCAGCAGCAACAACAACAGGAGTAATATGAAGAAAAAGCACTGAGCAGTCAGCATAATCGACACTTGTTGCACAAATACTAACAACAGTAGTAGTCGTAGACAACAGCAGACTGCAGCAGTAGCAATGACAGCAACAGTTGCAGCAATGACAACAGACACTGAACTGGTCAACCGATAGTGAAATGTCATGTGACAAAGACAACGCCGCTGATACGACAACAACAACAACAACAAACAAACTCCAACAACACTGACAACTGACAACTTTTCAGCAGACGACACAACCGCCACACCCTTGCGTTGCAGAAATCGATAAAACTTATT
>CM060341.1:7422650-7427650 GCA_030674155.1 Stramonita haemastoma
GGTGGGTAAAAACAGCCGCATAAGCAAAATCTCACCCTCTGGTAAACCTCGGAACTCTAGCCGAAGAATAGAAAAATAGGGGACAGAGGGGGTTGAGGGACAAAAAGCCCTCTTGGTCGTTATGATGCAGAACAGATTTGTCAGTACTTCATCGACAGTTAGGGTACACTCTTTATGAATGACACAGCCATGTGAGTGGGTAAAACTGCCTTGTATGCGTGTGTGTGCTTGTGCTCTCTACACAACGCTTGGCTTGTGTGTTTTAAGGACTGTAGACTGTGTATCATTCCAATTAAGGCAGTGATCACTCCAGTGAAAAGAAGCTAACCTAGTTCTTCCCCTTGCCGGTGACGTCACAGTACAGCCATTTTGGGTCTTGTATGGATAACGAGACTGCTGTTTGTTCAACTTGCCGCATTTAATTTGCGTATGCGTTCGGCTTAGAAGTGTCACTCCCGTCGTTGCATCCTCTATTCTTAGCGTTCTATACACTTTCCCATAAGAGGGAAAGAAAAAGAAAGAAATTAAAACAGCCTCGAAAGAAGGTGTAGATCTGAAAAGGGTGCAACTGCACAGGGGACAAAGGAAGAGTTAACAGACAAAAGACCCTGTCACACCGGATATGGCCGAGTTGTTTTGTTTGGGTGTTGTTGTTGTTTTGTTTGTTTTGTTTGTTTTTTACACTGTCGTTTCTAATGCCACCTCCCTAAAGTTCAAATGCGACTACCTAAACCGTGAGAAACGATTGCATAAGCAAAATCTCACTGTGATAAACCTCAGAGCTCTAGCTGAGGAACAAAAATGATAAAGGAGGAGGAAGTCTAGCTATAACCAGACAGAACTCAGACATCAGGGGGTACGACAAACATCTCTACCTATGAGGCCCTGAGACAGAAAACTTGAGGTACATCTATCTATCTTAGTCTGGCGACCGTCACCGAAGACGACAACCAGTTCTATTCCTACTCTGTTCGCCTTCCAAATTGATAGTCTACGCCTCGTATCGCTGATCACAAAACCTTGATGTTTCAAGTCCTTCGAAAATGAAAAGGATGAGCTCCACACACCTGTATATTTACATCTACAGTTGTTTCAGTTGTAATTCCTACCTTTTGTGAGATGCCCAGAGTCTGTCAGTATGAAATAACTTCCCCCACCTTCGGAAATACTGTACTGGAATTCCCTTTTTCTATCCCTCTTTTGAATCTGTCTTGTTCCTTTTCTTCCCTGTCACCTCCTTTTTGTCTATTTTCTGCCTTCTTGGTCCATTCTTGTCCTTTTTTCCTGAAAGACTTAAATGATAATGCTCTCCCACGCCCGAAGTTGGATGCACTGGGCTGACTTGTCATGCGCTTAACGGGAGCACAACGCATTTCGCTCATATGACAGACAACAATAGGTGCAGTCTGAGTGGTCGAGAAGAAGAATTCCCGCTTGCGACCACCGTTCACGAAAACAAGATCTTGACACTCGTTATGTAAAAAAAAGGGGAAAACAAACCTATGTGGTCGTAGGGGAGCAAGGCATCACAGACCTCAACTTCTCTAGGGGCCAGCATGTTGAGGGTGGCGCCCATCTCCTCTCCCTTGCTGCTTTACCTTCCCTGACCCTAAAGAGGGCAGGCACCCATTTCACAGCTGGTGAAGTGGGGGACTATACAGAAGCCAAGGTGCGCAAACGTCACCCATTCACTTGAAAACCATGATAGCTTAACTTTAGCTTGGGAAATGAGTGTTTGACCACTAGACTACCCTTCAATAATACACACAAGTCAACATCGTGCCAAAACCATGTGCCATAAGCAGACAAAAGAGATGAAGCGTCAGTAACAGAGGGACAAAATGCACGGTGCACACAACACGACGACAACTTGGCAAGAACAGGGCTTGAAAAACTTGTACGATTTACAAAACTGCATACACACGGGTACTGGATGAAAAAAAGCACATGAATGCTTATTCCATTATCCTCGATATAAAAGAGTTTAACAATAACAATAACGATGCCTCCTGTCTCCCTCCCACACGCGGGGGAACGTGGGTGTGAGGTGAAGACTTTCCTGTCATGGGCCTGTGCAGACACGTCGATTTATCTATCTGACTAAGCCTGACAGTCAACACACGGGTCGCTGTCCTGTGCCTATGACATTCTTTTATTTATTTTTTTTTGTTTTGTTTCTCGTCCTTTTTTTTTTTTTACCTGAACAGGAACCAGTGTTACTTGGGACTCTTCGTCTCCTCCGCCCCCCACTCTTAGCTTATGTTATAAATCTCTCTCTCTCTCTCTCTCTCTCTCTCTCTCTCTCTCTCTCTCTCTCTCTCTCTCTTCGGATGAGACTTTAAACCGAGCCCCGTGTGCGACGCACGCAGACATCTTGCGCACACTTAATCCTGTTCCGCTTTCGTAAGAGTGCCATCGGTGCCTGGGAACGATGACAATATTTACAAAACTGCATACACACGGGACCGTTGAGCACTTTCTTATTCTGTTATCCTCTATGATTATAATAAAAATCTTCTCTCTCTCTCTCCCTCTCTCTTCTTCTCTCTCTCTCCTCTCTCTCTCTCTCTCTCTCTCTTTCCAAGTCCCTAATCAGGGCTAGGGCCGGATGTACGTGAATGTTTATCTGCAACCGTTGAAAAATAAAGGATCATTCAATAAACGATCTCCTCTCTCTCTCTCTCTCTCTCTCTCTCTCTCTCTTCCTCTCTCTCTCTCTCTCTCTCTCTCTCTCTCTCTCTCTTCTCTCTCTCTTCTCTTAGGAGTGTAACGTGTGAAAGACGACATCAAAAGGACAAATGACTAAAGAAGTAACCAACATATCATCGTCATTTTAACAGTCACACATCATTTTTGTCCAGTTTAACAAATCTATCTATCTATCTATCTATCTATGTATCTATCTATCTATCTATCTATATCTACTTCTGTCTGTCGGTCTACTATCTATCTATCTATCTACCATATACACACACGCGCGCGCACGTTTAAATCCTGTTCTGCTTTTCGTAAGAGTAGGCCATTGTGTGCCGGTGGGAACGGAAGACAAGATTTACAAAGCTGCATACACACGGGGGCGGGATGTAAAAATGACATAGTGCTTATTCTATTATCCTGATATAAAAGAATAAATAAATTAAATAAATATAATAATACACACACACACACGCACACACACACACACACACGCACACGCAGCACGCACACACACACCGCACACGCACACCACACACACACACATCACACACCCACACACACACACACACACCACGCACGCACTCACACACCACACACTCACCACACACACACACACGCACGCACGCATCACACACACACACACACACCCCATTCCTGCCGCCACCTACAATGACTCACTTCGTCTTGTTCAAAACCTGTCCCCTTCAGCCCCTCTTTTTCCCCCCTCCTCCTTTCCTCCACATCCCCCCTTCCCCACCCCCACCCCCCATCCCTTCTACCTTCCACGTAGAACGAGCTAGGAGAGACAGAAAAAGAGAACGGAAGAAAAAAGAAGGCAAAGAAAATAAAAAAACATGTTTGATGACTTGGGAAAAAATAGACCGGCCTTTATGCTAAGCAAGGGAAGGTGTGCGCTCTCTCCTACCTGTGTGTGTGTGTGTGTGTGTGTGTGTGTGTGTGTGTGTGTGTGTGTGTGTGTGTGTGTGTGTGTGTGTGTGTGTGTGTGTGTTCGTGCGTGTGTGTTAGTGTGTGTGTGTGTGCGCGCGCGCGCGCGCGTGCGTGCGTGCGTGCGTGCGTGCGTGTGTGTGTGTGTATTTATTCTTTTTTTCATTTCGAGGAAAATGGAATAAGCACTCATGCGCTTTTTACATCCAGTCCCCAAGTTTTTGTCAAATTTGTCATCTGTGTGTGTGTGCGTGTGTGTGTGCGTGCGTGTGTGTATGTGTGTGTATGTGTGTGCCTGCGTGTGTGTGTATGTTCGCAAGTGTGAGCGCAGGCAGTAACGGGAAGTATTGCTACGACAGATCTGAAGAAAAATCGCACCCAAAATTCCCGAGAATGACATCAACAACAAAAGATTTGTGTGGATTCGAATAACGGGAATATAGTGTGGATTCAACTCAAATAATTCAACTCGAATGACAGCAAAATAGCGTGGATTCAAATAACAGCAAAATAGTGTTGATTCAACACAAATAACCGCAAAACACGGAGCTGGTTCAACAAACTAACGGGACTATAGTCACAAGCACCAAACCAACAGCTTTCAGACAGACCCTGAATGGCAATCAAAGAAACCTATGTGTACACCTTACTGAAGATCTGGGAACACCTGGCTTACCTCTCTCCTCTCTCTCTCTCTCTCTCTCTCTCTCTCTCTCTCTCTCTCTCTCTCTCTCTCTCTCTCTCCTCCACCCCCCCCCTCTCTCTCTCCTCTCTCTCCCCCCACAAACTGGTCACCCTTCCCCCACCCCTTTACAGCTATGGTCTTACAACACAAGCAGGCACAAGCCAAGGCATGCTTTAGCATACACGCGCGCGCAGGCATCAAAACCAGGGCTTCTTTTTTAAAATGAAATTCTTGACCCTACCCCACCCCCCTCAAAAATTATAATAAACACCTGGGATAATAGTTGCCCTGCGTAGTGTGCACTAACGATCACAGCTGACGTCACAGCAGTGATCTGCACAACTTAACAGCCCTCACAGCTGACGTCACAGCAGGGATGCGCACAACTTAACAGCCCTCACAGCTGACGTCACAGCAGGGATGTGCACAACGTAACAGCCATCACAGCTGACGTTTCTTGCTACAGCAGTGGTGTGTGCAAGTCTCTTCCTTTCTGAAGACCTTCTCTATGTCCTGTTTGGTCAGCAATCACACTGCGCTCAACCCTCACCTCACACAGGCAAAGTTGTGCGAAAACACACACACACACAGATATGCACGCGCAAACACACACACACACAAAACACACACACACACACGCGCGCGCGCCACACACACACACACACACACACAC
>CM060341.1:7432650-7435150 GCA_030674155.1 Stramonita haemastoma
CGTCCGTCCGTCCGTCCGTCCGTCCGTCCGTCCGTCCGTCCGTCCGTCCGTCCGTCTGTCTAACTGGATATATGTTGTACTTGATGTTGTTGTTGTTTTTTCAATGGGGTAAAATAGCAAAATTATCAAAAGTACCATGATGATGGTGACGATGATGATGGAGATGATGATGACGATTATGATGACGACGACGAAGACAACGATGAGTGATGATGATGATGATGATGATGATGATGATGATGATGATGATGATGATGACGATAATGAGGACGACGACGACAACGACGATGACAATGACGACGACGACGATGATGATAATAATCTACACTCTCTCTCTGCAAGGATGTGTTTTCCTCCCTATCGATCCCGCCGCTTCGCCACAACATGTTCTCTATCAACCATCCCCCAACACACACACCCCCCTCCCCGAAAACATTCCGCTCCACCCTCTTCCCCACTTTACAACCCCCCACCCCCCTCCTATTAAAAGCTGTAAGCGGCCTATCTATCCCTCCTAGACGACAACTCTAGAGCTCAGTGCTATGTATGTGTAGTGTAGGCCTACTATAGGGGGCCTACTACTCCTGCTCTCTAAAGCCAAAACTGCCAATAGCCTAGCCTTACGCGGAGGGTCGCAGCCATTTTCGGTAAATAAAATATCGTGGCCAAAAATGACTGGCCCAGTATTTGTCGCCTAGGGCTGATAGACTGTCGTCAGGTACGAATAATGGGAGGAGGGGAGGGAGGGGGGAGAGAGAGGGGGGAGGGGGGTAAAGAGGGGAGAGAGAGGGGGGGATGTTTGAGTGAGTGAGTGAGAGTGAGAGAGAGTGAAAGAAAAAGAGAGAGAGGTGTGTGTGTGTGTGTGTGTGTGTGTGTGTGTGTGTGTGTGTGTGTGTGTGTGTGTGTGTGTGTGTGAGTGTGTGACACACACACAGAGACAATGACAGACAGACAGACTGACAGACGGACAGAGAATATGCGCGCGCGCACGCACGTGTGTGTGTGTGTGTGTGCGAGAGAGAGAGAGCGAGATGTGTGTGTGTGTGTGTGTGTGTGTGTGTGTGGTATGTGTGTGTGGTGTGTGTGTGTGTGTGTGTGATTGTGTGTATGAGTTAGGCCTAAGCACAGCTATGCAGGGCCTACTCATTAAATATTCAGGGCCGGGAGGGGGCCGGGGTTTGATGTGTTGCGTTGTGGACAGCCATGCTGGATCCACTAACACATTCCCCCTCCATTCAGCCTTCTTTTTTTGGAGGGGAGACCTTTTCCTTCTAACGCCTTTTCTCTTCCACACGTATACTACACTGCTAGATATGTATGTAAAACTATACATACATAGAGAGGGGGGAGAGAGGGGGGCCAAGGGGAGAGAGAGAGAGAGAGGAGAGAGAGAGAGAGAGAGGAGAGAGAGAGGAGGGGAGAGAGAGAGAGAGAGAGAGAGAGAGAGAGAGAGAGAGAGAGAGAGAGAGAGAGAGAGAGAGGAGAGAGACCAGAGGAAGGAGGCAAGAGCGAGGCAAGATAGAGACGAGGACAGACAGACAGAGACAGAGAGAGACAGCAGAAGAGACAGACAGACACACACACAGACAACACAGACAACACACAGAAGAGAGCGAAAGAGACACGACAGACAGACAGACAGACAGACAGACAGCAGAGACAGAGACAGACGCAGACAGAAAGACAACAACAAAAGCCATAGGCCACTGTTACTGACCAAAGTAACATAAAGAGGTCAGTCATCAGTCAGTCAGTCGGTCACTGAATAATTCCACAACCTCCCCGAAAACATCGTCATTTTCACCAGCCTCAATCATCAGCAGTGATATGTATGTATGTATGTATGTATGTATGTATGTATGTATGTATGTATGTATGTGATGTATGTATGTAATGTATGTATGTATGTATGTTTTTGGTATGTATGTATGTATTGTACACAAAACAAAATGCAAAATGCAAAATGTATGTATGTATGTATGTATGTATGTATTGTATGTATGTATGTAATGTTATGTTAATGTATGTATGTATGTACACAAAACAAAATGCAAAATGCAAATGTATGTATGTATGTATGTATGTATGTTGTATGTATGTATGTATGTACACAAAACAAATGCTAAATGTCAATGTATGTATGTATGTATGTATGTATGTATGTATGTATGTATGTATGTATGTATGTATGTATGTATGTATAGCACTTCCACTCACAGCAGATTTCTCAACCTGAAATTCGGAACTGCTGCTCTCCCCGGGGAAGGCGCGTTGTCACAAGAGCAGCGCCACCCTTTTTTTTTTTTCCTGTCTGCATACATACATGTGTATTTGTTTCCCTATGAAAGTGGCTTTATTTTCTACAGAATTTCACTAGGGACAACTCTCTTGTTGCCGTGGGTTCTTTTGCATGCGCTGAATACGTGTTGTGCATGAGACCTCGGGTTTATCGCCTCTCTGTGGAGTCATCACAAAGGTATTCAGCGTTAGGCCGCCCACA
>CM060341.1:7440150-7457650 GCA_030674155.1 Stramonita haemastoma
CAATCCTCTTGCTTTCCCTCCTTTCACTGTCTGATGATCTCAGAGGCAGTGAGTGACAGGAACAGACAGAGATCTATTTCCCCCAGGACCAGACACAAGCCGGCTGTATTTTTTTCCAAAATGTGTTCAGAAAGAAAAAGCTGTCCCGAAGCAGGTGCGACACAACTAGCGACAACACAGAAACACAGCAAAATCCAGGCACAACCAGCCGGGTAGATCTATCCACCCGATGCCAGAGTCTGACTGACTGACACTGCACGCTGCACTGACTGTGCTAAAGGGGTGGAGCGTGTCGACCGAGCGTGACGGCAGCCGGGCGGCGTTGGCTGGCGAAAGCAGCTTAGGAAAAAAAAGTGAATAAGCAGCGGACCGGCAGCAAATGACACAGTAGTAGTAGGGGGAATAGAAGGAAGCCTGGAGGTTAAAAACACACACTCACACACGGGCAGGCACTACTGCGGCGCTACAACCCTAACCTGTGCAAAAAAAAAGCTTGGTGTGTTGTCAGTCAACCCAGCTGTGCTACCAAAGGCGGCCCTGACACTAACAACACACGATCGGCCGTTACGAAATCTGAGGGAGGAGGAGGAGACAGATTTTCACAGGGAGGACACTGTACAATGCAGCAGCAGCTGTGTGTGTGGTGAGTGTGTGTGTGCCGCTAGGAGCTAAAGGGGATATAGCCTGCTCTGTTGGGACAGTAACTGACAAGCGAAAACTTGACTGGCACACGGATAGGTAGCAAAACAAACAAAAACACCCAGCGGCAGTGGCGAGAAGTGTGTGACTGCTATTTCTCCAGCCTACACCACATGCACTTTGTCATTCAATGGGAAATCTGTCCGGCGAAAATGTGCGAGAGACTATCCCTTGTATTGCTCCTAAACTCTCTCTCTCTCTCTCTCTCTTCCCGCAGTAAGCCTACAGAAAAACGACAGAGAGACGAAGCAATGTCGTCTAGTCTCGCTGATGACTGGAGCTCTCTGATTGGTCAGGATCGTGTCATGTGACCTTCCCCTTCACTCCTCCCCCACCCCAACCCCTCATAGTATTTCTGTCCCTTTTTTACCTGGTTGTCGAGTTTGCCGAAATGGAAAAGAAATAGTCGAACTGGCCCCACCAGTTTTTTTCCTTCATTCTTCATCTTTTCGGGGTGTTAAAAAGGCGGTATTGAGACACCCTTTGTTATAGCTTTCGTCTGTAGTCACTGCAGGAGTGCCACTATGTACCTACCTCTGACTACCTGTGTGGCAGTTGAGAGAATAATCTTTATAATCTTTATTTTTCAAGGGTTACAGAGTAAGTATTACATACTTTTTACTTTTTTTCCATCCGGCCCTGAGAGAGAGAGAGAAGAGAGAGAGAGAGAGAGAGAGAGGAGAGAGAGAGAGAGAGAGAGAGAGGAGAGGAGAGAGGAGAGAGAGAGAGAGGATTGGATTGATTTGATTTGGATTGATTTGATTTTGATTTATTCTTTTATATCGAGGATAATGGAATAAGCACTCTGGTGCTTTTTCACATCCAGTCCCCGTGTGTATGCAGTTTTTGTAAATGTCATCTGTTCCCACCGGCACACGATGGCCTACTTTCGAAAAGCGGAACAGATTTAACGTGTGCGCAAGATGTTCTGCGTGCGTTCGCACTAGGGGCTCGGTTTAAAGTCTCATCCGAAGGACTTTTGGGAGAGAGCTGGAGTCGGCACTGACTTGAGAGAGAGAGAGAGAGAGAGAGAGAGAGAGAGAGAGAGAGAGAGAGAGAGAGAGAGAGAGAGAGAGAGAGAGAGAGAGAGAGAGAGAGAGAGAGAGAGAGAGAGAGAGAGAGAGAGAATATGAAATCTCTGACATAATTAATGCACATGGACTATTGACCACAATACATTCAAAAGGAAAAAAAACTAAATTGACCATGATTACAAGCTTGCTAGACCTTGCAACACATAGGAACAGCATGCATATTCATAAAAGAGAGAGAGAGAGAGAGAGAGAGAGAGAGGAGAGAGAGGAGAGAGAGAGAGAGAGAGAGAGAGAGAGAGAGAGAGAGAGAGAGAAGAGAAGACGAAGAGAGAAGACGAAGAAGAAGAAGAGAGAGAGAGAAGAGAAGAAGACGAGAAGAAGAAGACGAGACGAGAGAGACAGACAGGCAGAAGACAGAGAGAGCAGAGAAGGGGAGGGAGGAGGGAATATGAAAATCTCTGAAATTATTTAATACCCATGAGGCCTTTGGACCACAATAATGTCAAGTATAGGGTGGAGGGAAAAGGGAGAAAAAAAGAAACCTAATTGACCATGACTTCTCACAAGCTTTGCTTAGACCTTCACACAATAGTGCTCTCACTCTACGCATGCTATTCATAACACGAGAGAGAGAGAGAAGAGAGAGAGAGAGAGAGAGAGAGAGAGAGAGAGAGAGAGAGAGAGAGAGAGAGAGAGAGAGAGAGAAGGGGGAGGGTGGAAGGTAGCCTGATAGAGGTTGTGAGGCCATGTTGCAAATATAACCAACACAATCGAGGACCTTTGGGGAAACGTTTTATTTGGGCATGGAGTAGCCTGCAAACAGGTACACCTTATTGTTTTAGCAAGAAAAACACACCAGGAAACAGGATTCTCTCTCTCTCTCTCTCTCTCTCTCTCTCTCTCTCTCTCTCTCTCTCTCTCTCTCTCTCTCTCTCTCTCTCTCTCTCTACCTTTGTTTTTGTGTGTGTGTGTGTGTGTGTGTGTGTATGTGTGTGTGTGTGTGTGCGTGCGTGCGTGCGTGCGTGCGTGCGTGCGTGCGTGCGTGCGTGTGTGTGTGTGTGTGTGTGTGTGTTTTCCAAATCGAAATCATTGATTCTTACTTCATATTCTTGTTCCAGAATGAGTGCCTTTTTGTAACATTACCTCAATATTGTATCTCTGTCCTATTCCTTACCTGTTGTTGTTTTTTCTCCCCTTTTATCAAAATCTTATGTTTTATGGGACTTATTTTGAGATAGATGGTGGTGGATTGATGTCTTCAGTCATTTAACCTCATCATATTCTGATGTTTGCTCCTTAATTATTGCGCTTTTTTTTTGTTTTGTTTTGTTTTGTTTTTTGTTTGTTTTGTTTTTGTTTATTTTCCTTTATTCAAATCAAAATTATCATTGATTCTTACTTCTTTTTCGTTTTCTGAATAAGTGACTTTTTATAACATTACCTTAATATTGTATCTCTGTGTTATTTCTTGCCTGTTTGATACTTGGTATGGTTCCTTACTTTTGGTATTTGGATCATTATAATTGTTGTTGTGTAGTTGTGGCTATTATCTTCTTTTTTTTTTTCTATCTTAATGTTATCCCTGAAAAGGGCGGGGACTGGATGTAAAAAAGCACACGAGTGCTTATCTATTATCCTCGAATAAAAGAATTTTGCCTTGCCTTGCCTTGTCTCTCTCTCTCTCTCTCTCTCTCTCTCTCTCTCTCTCTCTCTCTCTCTCTCTCTCTCTCTCTCTCTCTCTTCTCTGTATGTGTGTATGTATGTATGTATGTATGTATGTATGTATGTATGTATGTATGTATGTATGTAGGTAGGTAGGTAGGTAGGTAGGTAGGTAGGTAGGTAGGTAGGTGGGTAGGTGGGTAGGTAGGTAGGTAGGTAGGTAGGTAGGTAGGTAGGTAGGTAGGTAGGTAGGTAGGTAGGTAGGTGTGTATGCATGATGCATGATGTCTGTGGCTGCTTTGGAAAAAGTACGCCCAACGCACTGGCTGAACCTGATTTCTCTTCGTCAGAAACGACAACCCTTCAGACAGCTGCTACTGCATACACAGTTCTCTCCCTGGAGCTATTGGGCATCAGAAAAATATTAATGGGTTGCCTGATTTCCTTTAGCTAGGGGCCGTTCTATAGTTTGTCATCAACTGCCTATGTTACAGGGTTTGTCGTCAACTGCCTATGTTACAGAGTTTGTTATCAACTGCCTATGTTACAGGGTTTGTCGTCAACTTCCCAGTTTACAGTTTGTTGTCAACTGCCCATTTTTTACTGTTCTGTCATTAAGTGCCCAATTTACAGAGTTCATTGTCAACTGCCCATTTTACCAGTTTGTCATCAATTGCCCATTTTACACAGTTTGTCGTTAATAATTTCAGTCAATATTGGTTATTATGGGAAATACTGCCTGATATTACGTTGTCAATACTGGTTATCATGGGAAACACTGTCTAACAACATGTTGTCAATACTGGTTATCATGGGAAACACTGTCTAACAACATGTTGTCAATACTGGTTATCATGGGAAACACTGTCTAACAACATGTTGTCAATACTGGTTATCATGGGAAACACTGTCTAACAACATGTTGTCAATACTGGTTATCATGGGAAACACTGTCTAACAACATGTTGTCAATACTGGTTATCATGGGAAACACTGCCTAATATATTGCCAATACTGGTTATGATGGGAAATACTGCCCAACAGCATTTTGTCAATACTGGTTATTATGGGGAATAAGGCATGAGAACATGTGGTTATTATAGGAAATAGTGCCTGACAGCATATTGTCAATACTGGTTATTATGAGATATGATACCTGACAACATAGACAGAGTATGTAGGAACTACGGTCACGCTGAAGTTGGATGTGCTGGGCCTGTCTTGTCAGTTGCTGAACGGCAGTGCAACGCATTTTCGTTCATATAACAAACAATAGTTGCTGAGTGTTCGACAACGACAACAACGACGACGACGACGACGACGACGACGACGACGACGACGACGACGACAAAGAAGAAGAAGAAGAAGAAGAAGAAGAAGAAGAAGAAGAAGAAGAAGAAGAAGAGGGAGGAGGAGGGGGGGGGGAGGGAGAGGAGGAGGAGGAGGAGGAGGAGGAGGAGAAGAAGAAGAAGAAGAAGAAGAAGAAGAAGAAGAGAGGAAGAAAAGAAGAAGAAGAAGAAGAAGAAGAAGAAAGAGAAGAAAGAACAACAACAACAACAACAACAACAACAACAACAACAACAACAACAACAACCAGTATCTCAACAATTGCTCTGGCCTGCTCCTATCAAAACTTTGGTGGAGAGAACACAGAACAGACACAACAATATTAATTTATTCATTTTCTGTCTCCTCCTCAACCAACAATTCAGATACATGTGGGAGAAATGAGACGTCACTAAAGGGGCATAAATCTCAGAAACCAGACAGTTTTGACGTGTCTATTTTTCCCGGTGCTCTGCTCTCCCCTTAGAGGATGGATACTAGTGATGGAAAGAACGGAAGAGATGGAATAAGGTTGGGAGGGGGGGGGGGGGGGGGGGTCGACAGGGATGTAAGTAGTATTTTGGCGGGACAGGAAAGGGGGGGGGGGGATCTTGCTGAGGAGAGAGAAAAATCGGGGGTTGGGGGAGGGGGATGGGGGGGGGAGGCAAACTAAATCCAATTTTCCAACCAGTTCCTCATTCTGTCTATCAGCCCACACACTAGCATAGGGCTGGTCGTTTGTGTTGTCCTTAAACTGGCTTCCTTGTCACTAACTGGATTCATTCTATCTGCCCAACACTAGTATAGCACAGAGCTGGTCGTCTGCGTTGTCCCTAACTGGCTTCCTTGTCACTAACTGGATTAATTTGCTTTGATTGTTTTTACAAGATATAGCGCTATATAAATTCCATGTATTATCTTATTAATTCTATCTGTCCAACACTAGTATAGCACAGGGCTAGTTGTTTGTGGTGTCCTTAAATGGCTTCCTTGTCACTAACTGAATTCATTCTATCAGCCTAACATAGCACTGAGCTGGTCGTTTGCTGTGTCCTTAACTGGCCTCCTTGTCACTAACTGGGTTAAGGCACTGAACTGGCAAAACTGGTTACTAAAAAAGTAAACGTGCTTTGTTGTTATACCTCAAATCACAACGCTTTACATCAACGCATATGAATAAAGTCAATTTTAAAAAGATATCAGATAAATATTTTTTTAAAACACAGCTGGGAGTACGAACATAAAACAAGTACTCCCTTACCAGCTATAGTACGCAGCATTGTACAGACAGCCTCCAGACCAGGAGGAAGGAGTTTATGTCTCAGTTCTGCCTGGCCACTTTAGGACAAAAGCCACTTAACGACATCACAGTCGTTTCTTCACGTCTGTGTGCTAGAGGAAAACCCCTTTTCTATGGCTCGGTTATTTAAGATCTGCTAGATTTCTGTCTGTCTGCTGCTGCCTGCCTGCCTGCCTTGCTGTCTGCCTGTCTGTCTGTCTGTCTGCTGTCTGTCTGTCCGTCTGTCTGTTTGTCTTCTGGCATGTATTCTAAGAGCTGATGGATTCTGTCTGTCTGTCTGTCTTCTGGCATGTGCTCTGTGTGTTAAGATCTGCTGAATTCTGCCTGTCTGTCTCTCACTCTCTCTCTCTCTCTCTCTCTCTTGTCTCTGTCTCTCTCTGTCTGTCTGTCTGTCTTCTGGCCTGTGTTCTATGAGCTAGAGTACAGGCTCAGGAGCATGATCTTTCTTTTTTCTTTCTGTTTTTTTTTTTCATACTCGGCGTGAACTTAGGGATACTGCCAAGATTTGAGATTTTGCGTATGCGACAATTCGTTTACCATTAAGGAAGCCGCATTTCCACTTCGGGGATGATGTCCGAACACGACACCAGTGTGTATGTCTTTTTTTAAAAACGTTGTCATTGGTTTCTGCTAGTATGCAATGGCTTACTCTTCTGAGAGGCGGAAGGGTTTTTAAACGTGTGTGCAAGATGTTCTACGTGCGTTTGTACACAGGACCTCAGTTTAAATTTTATCCGAAGGAGTTTCGGGGGAGTGGACCCAATACTGATGTTAACTTCGGGGAAGGGGGGGGGGGGGTCCTATCGAATGAGTGTCTCGGTGGTGGTTTGAATCTGCGCCGCCAGATCAGCAGTAACGCTCTAACCACTCGGCTATCCAACTTCCCTGGGCGTGATCTGCATGAGGGTTGTGTATCTTTATGTCCTGAGAATATCTGGATTTTAAAGAGCTCTCAATATAAGACAGACAGACATCCATGCAGAAAGCGAGACTGAGTTACACACAATTTAGAGAGAGGGGGGAGGGGGAGGAAAGGAGGGAGAGAGGAGAGGAGGGGGAGAGAGAGAGAGAGGAAAGGAAGGGAAGGAGAGAGAAAGGGGAGAGAGAGGGGTGAGAGAGAGAGAGAGAGAGGAGGAGGGGGGGGGAGAGAGGGGGGGGAGAGAAAGAGAGGGTGAAAGAGGAGAGAGACAGATTAACAGACAGACAGGCAGAAAAGAAAAGGACAAAAAAAGGAGGGGGATAATCCAATCAGGGAAGGTATATAAAATGTTTTTCTCCAGCCACCATCACCCACCCCATGTCCTAAACCGCCATCACACACCCACCCCACCCCACCCCCACCCCTACACCCCACCCCACCCCACACCCCTATCCCTGAAGACCCGGGGAGAGATCGATGTGTCCACAGTCTGTCCTTCCAGTTCCAGCCGGCACGGTCGCTCTTCACAGGGACAGACGCAAGAAGGAGGAAAAGGTCTCCACACCAAGGTCAAGGACGCTCTGGAGGGGACACCGCACACACAAGAGAAGGGGAGAGAGTGGAGGTTAGGGGAGGGGGGGGGTGTGCTGCGTGAGACGAGAGGGTGTGTGGGAGGAGGGGGTGGATCGGGATTTGATTTTTTTTTTTTTTGGGGGGGGGGGGAGAGGTGTTGGGAATATGAAGCTGGGGGGCAGTTTTGTGTGAAGTAGGGACAACAGAAGAAAAGAAGAAAGAAAAAAAAGGAAGAGAACAAAAAAACAAAAGGCTATAATGGGGTTTGAAGATGGTGGCTGTTCTGAGGAACCTCAGGCTGAGAGACAGCAAAAAAGATGGCAGCTTGCTGACTTGGGATCGAAAAAGAGAGGGGTGAAAGACAAACAGACTGACAGACAGACAGACAGACAGAAAGATAGACAGACATACAGGCAGGCATAAGGCAGAAAGGCTGAGACAGAAGGACGGACAGACGGTAAAAAGGCAGAAACAGACAGACAGGCAGGCATCAAACAAACACAGAGATAGAGACCAGAAAGGACACAAAAAGAGACAAACAGGCGGACAGACAACAGACAGACTGACAGACAGGTAGTTGCACAGACAAAGACGGATAGGCAGACATAAAAATCAAGCAAAACAAACAGACAAAACCAGAAAGGCGCACGAGAAAACAACAGACGGACAGACAGACAGGCAGGCAGGCAGGCAGACAGCAGACAGACAGACTGGCAGACAGGTAGTTGCAAAGTCAAAGACGGACAGGCAGACATAAACCAAGCAAAAACAAACAAGAACAAAACCAGAAGGCCACGGAAACAACAGACGGGCAGGCAGACAGAGACAACAGACTGAAAGACAGACCGGTAGATAGACAGACAGACTGACAGACAGGCAGACAGATGGACAGGCAGACAGACAGGCAAGCAGGCAGGCAGACAGACATAATTGTGAGGCAAGGGAGTAAGCACAACACTCATTAAACATCAGACCCCTCACACTAATTTCAATTCACAATTTGTCCAAAATCACATAATGTGCATGGACGTTGATTCAAAGACTACTACTACGATAATTTTCTGCATGTTCAAAAACGACAAATTAATTTAAGCAAAAATGCTGAGGATCTGTAGATTAGACGCGTGAACTATGAACTGTGAACTAGTCTAACCACTGAGCCAACAGTTATACAAGAGCAGGCCTGTTCTGAGTCCACACAATCATGATCACGATCATGATCACAGCTGTCAAACTTGTATCAGTCATCTGCCATAGCCTCATTATCACCTCAAACTGACTTTTGACAGTGATGGAGAAGAAGATGGAAAAAGAAAAGAGGAGAGAAAGAAGCAAATTGAACAAAACGAAACTAACTACACTTGATCTTGTTTCACGAGGGTAACGATTGAGCACAGACAGGTTTTTTCTGCATCCAGCTCTAAGGATATATATGACTGATGACTGACTGACTGACTGACTGACAGACAGACAGACAGACTGACAGACTGACTGACTGACTGACTGGATGACTGGATGACTGGATGATGATGGATGACTGGATGATGACTGAATGAATGAAATGAGCTTTGTTTTTCAAGGGTTACAGATGAGAGAGAGGAGAGGGAGGGAGAGAGGAGAGAGAGAGAGAGAGAGAGAGAGAGAGAGAGAAGAGAGAGAGAGAGAGAGAGAGAGAGAGGATAGAGGAGAGAGAGAGAGAGGGAGAGAGAGAACTGCTGCTTCATTATATTAAAAAAACTGGAAACATTAAAGTGTACAGGACCATATTTTGTGAATATGTACGGTGTTATGCAAGAAAGTGTGTGTGAATATCATATTATATATATATATAGCTACTCATATGCATATAGTTACTCATTCAAATGCTACACCACCCACCCACCACACAAATACACACACACGTACGCACGCACCACACGCACACACACACACACACACACACACACACACACACACACACTTAGTACGCGCACTTTCCATAGAAGGCACACGTGTTCGTTCTCCTCTCTCTCTCTCTCTCTCTCTCTCTCTCTCTCTCTCTCTCTCTCTCTCTCTCTCTCTCTCTCTCTCTCTCTCCTTCCCCTTTTTCTCAACATACACACACACACGTGTGCATTTTCCATTCACTGTCGAACCTGATTTACTTAAACCGTATCAACCCAGTAACGTTTTGGGGATGATTCACACTGGGAGCTTGAACAAATATTGACTGATAAGGTTTTTACGTTACAGGAACGTCTGATGCTGTTACCTCTCCGCGGACACTTCGCTTATTATGTGTCCGACATGATGCCTGTGTAGGTTGCTGTGGTTATGTTTGAGGTTATGACTGTAATAATTTATTATTTTATTTTATACCACTTTGTGTCACAGCAGATTTCTATGCGTGAAATTCGGGCTGCTCTCTCTCCCGGGAGAGCGCGTCGCCACAAGTGCAGCGCCTACCGATTATTTTTTTTATCTTAATTACGATTGATACAGGTCTGACTGACCGTGGGTCATTCTGAAATGGACATGTTGGGGAGATGTTATAATATGGGGAGTAGGAAGTCATTTACAGTCATTACTGCTTAGACAACACTATTTGCCGTAAAAGACACATACATACACACTACGCACGCGCGCACACACACGCACAGACACACACCACGCACACACATACGCACGCACGCACGCACGCACGCACACACTCACACACACACGCACGCACGCACGCACGCGCACACACACACATACACACACGATACACATACACACACACGCACGCACGCACGCACGCACGCGCACACACACACACACACACACACACACACACACACACACACACACACACACACACACACACACACATTGTGCGCTCTGTCTGTCGATCGGTCTTTTTATCTTTCTCATTTTACCATCATTGTTCTTTGATAGTCTATTCGCGGATTTCTTCATGTGTATGCTGTGTTGTGCACACAATGCGCTGAACATCTCTGATCTTATACAGTTTTAAATTTAATCAATTAATCAATTGATCGATCAAGGAACCTATAAATCAGATACCTTTATGAACCGCGTTAATAACGGTGTACCCGCTGCTCTGTTTGGTGTTGTGTGTGTGTGTGTGTGTGTGTGTGTATGTGTGTGTGTGTGTGTGTGTGGCGTGCGTGGTGCGTGCGTGCGTGCGTGCGTGTGTGTGTGTGTGTGTGTGTGTGTGTGTGTGTGTGTGTTGCGTGCTGCTGCGTGTGTGTGTGTGTGTGTGTTTGCGTGCCTGCGTGCGTGTGCGTGCCTGCGTGCGTGTGCGTTCGTGCGTGCATGCGTGCAGTGCACGTGCGTGCATGTGCCTTTGGGCGTGAGGTTTTTCGTGCGTGTGTGCACATCCGTATACTCAGTCTACAGCACAGAAATGTTGCTATTTTACCAGTTTTCACACTTTTTACCACCCAAAGCCTCTCTGTTGCTTTTCCTTCTAAAGTAAAAGTTTCCGGAAAAAATGACACTGACCCAACTTTCCCGTTATCTTTCCTTTCTAAAGTAAATATCGCTGGAAAAAGCATACCGACGCCAAAATATGACACAACTTTCCTGTCTAAAAGTATAAGTCGCAGGAAAATTCACAACAGATGTGCCTACGCTGCGTATCGTCCTGATTTCATATATCGGTGCTACGTGAATCTGAACGACCGAACGAAATTGTGTTTAAAAGCAACCTTAACTCCCAATGAAAAAATTGATAAACAGAACAACAACACCGCAAATTCACTTTGTGATCATTTGTTACACAACAGCTCCCTGTCACCCATTATGGACGTGGTGATGTGACCACTGTAAAACAAGGACAAGACAAGACAGGCAAGCACAGGACAACAAGCTAAAGGGGCACTCACTCACAGGGGCAATCCAGAAAAGTACAGGGACAATAGTACAGGACAACAGTACAGGACAACAGTACGGACAACGTACAGGACAATAATACAGGACAATATACATGACATAATACAGGACAATAATACAGGACAATATACAGGACAACAGTACAGGACAATAATACAAGACAACAGTACAGGACAATAATACAAGACAACAGTACAGGACAATAATACAAGACAACAGTACGGACAATAATACAGGACAATAGTACAGGACAATAGTACAGGACAAAAATACAGGACAATAGTACAGGACAATAATACAGGACAATAGTACAGGACAATAATACAGGACAATAGTACAGGACAATAATACAGGACAATGATACAGCACAATAGTACAGGACAATAATACAGGACAATAATACAGGACAACAGTACAGGACAACAGTTACAGGACAACAGTACAGGACAACAGTACAGGACAAAAGCACAGGACAATAGTACAGGACAACAGTACATGACAATAATACAGGACAACAGTACAGGACAATAATACAGGACAACAGTACAGGACAATAGTACAGGACAATAGTACAGGACAACAGTACAGGACAATAATACAGGACAATGATACAGGACAATAATAACAGGACAATAATACAGGACAATAGTACAGGACAATAATACAGGACAATGATACAGGACAATAATACAGGACAAATAAACATATACAGGACAATAATACAGGACAATAATACAGGACAATAATACAGGACAATAGTACAGGACAATAATACAGGACAATAATACAGGACAACAGTACAGGACAACAGTACAGGACAACAGTACAGGACAACAGTACAGGACAAAACAAGGACAATAGTACAGGACAACAGTACAGACAATAGTACAGGACAACAGTACAGGACAAAATACAGGACAACATACAGGACAATAGTACAGGACAAAAGTTCAGGAAAAGTACAGGACAATAGTACAGGACAACAGTACAGGACATAATACAGGACAAAGACAGGTAGAGAAAAGACAGGTTAAGGAGAAGAAGACAGGTATAGGAGAAGACAGGGGCAGAACAGACATACGAACAAGACAGGTACAGAACAGACAGGTACAGGACAAGACAGTACAGAGAAGACAGGTACAGAACAAGACAGGTACAGGAGAAGACAAGTACAGGAAAGACATAAAAAGGAAAACAGTTAAGGAGAAGACAGGTAAACAAGACAAGACAGGTATGGAGAAGACAAGTAACAAAACAAGAAGGTAGGAGAAGACAGTATGGAAAGACAGGAACATGACAAGACAGGTACAGAGACAGTAGTTCAGGAACGTAAGCACAAAAAAAACAGCAGTAGAGCAGACAGGACAATAGTACAGAACAAACAGTACAGGAGACAACACAGTACTAGGGGAACAATAGTACAGGCATAGTACAATAGGAAACAGTACTGGACATCAGACAAGCACAAGAACAACACAAGCCAAAAGAGAAGACACTCACTGCCTGAGGAGGTTGTTGACCTGCTCCTGCAGGTTCTGCAGACGGACCTCCAGCTTGTTCTTCTCCTTGTTGGTCTCCTCCAGCACGTCACGCGCCTCCTTCAGCTCCGTCTCGTACACCACCTTAATGGCGCTCGTCTCCTTGCCCCACTTGCCCTTCAGGTCGTCCAGCTCGGACGCCAGCTTGCGGTTCTGCGCTTCCAGGAAGCGGACCTTCTCGATGTAGTTGGCGAAGCGCTCGTTCAGGTCCCTCAAGTCCTGCTTCTCCTTCTCACGGGTGTGCTTGACCTCCGTGACGCGGTCCGAGCTGACCGCGCTGTGCCCGAAGCCTGGCATGTGCCCGGTGGAGATCTCCACGGTGCGTTTGTAAGAGCTGCCCCCGCTCACGCCGCCGCTCAGGCCGCCCAGAGAGGCGGAGGCTCTCTGCACCGTGGCGCTTCTCGGGTGGATGTTGGACTTGTAGTAGAAGTCTTCCGCGCCGCCGCCGCCGCCGCTGCTGCTGCTTCCGCCGCCGCCTCCGCTGAGGTCCATGGAGCTACCGCCCCGGGAGGAGGAGGAGGTGGTGATGACGGTGCGGCTTTCCTTGATGCTGCTTTGCGAAGACATGATGTTGTTGTTGCTTCTGCTGCTGTTGTAGGCCGGATCTGGTTTTCAGCTACTGTGCTGTTGCTGTTGCTGTGTCTGTGCTGTGCTCAGGCAGGGTCTGTTCAGGTCTGACAGCGCTGTTGCTCACAATGCTGCTGCAGTTGTTGTTGTTGTTGTTGTTGTTGACCAGGCAGTGAAATGGTCAGTAGAGGGGGTGAGGTAGCCCCTGGTGTGTCTGTGGAACAGAGGAAAAGCATGTATAGTAGTAGTAAGTAGTAGTATAGAGTAGTAGTAGTAGTAGTATGTAGTAGTAGTCAGCAAGAGGCAGCAGCAGCAGTAGTAGTAGTAGTAGTTAAAGTCTGTCCCGAGCCTAAGGCTCATCAGGCCGGTGCTTATCCCGGTTTCTGTGGCGTTAAGCGACTGAGAGTCATAGACTCCCCCCTGGATAGGACGCCAGTCTATCGCAGGGTTAACCCAAAGGTTGATACCCCTTTTACACCTGGGTGGGGTGAGAAAATAGCCGTAAAGTGCCTTTTCCAAGGGCACAACGCCATAGCCGAAAGCTGGGATCGAACCCGCAACCTTTCGATTACGAGTCCAACGACCCTAACCACTAGACTACAGCGGCGGCTCAGTAGTAGTAGTAGTAGGCACCTATCAGTCTCGGAAGACTATGGAGTTGCGCTCTAGTCTTTAGAGCGCAAAGCGTGGGTAAGTAAGTATGGAGGGTAAGCATGTAGGATAACGGAATTCGTTACCCAAGAAAGCGCAACGCTGCACAGATTTGTTGGATAATCTTAAGAACGACAGCAAACGTCATGATCTTGAACATGGATAGGTCAGAAAAGAGAAGAATGCGAAGAGTGCGTAGAAGAAGAAGAAGAAGAAGAAGAAGAAGAAGAAGAAAGAAGAAGAAGAAGAAGAAGAAGAAGAAGAAGAAGAAGAAGAAAACAACAAAACAACAACAAAAACAACAACAACAACAACAACAACAACAACAAGAGATAAGGGGGGTAGAGAGAGAGGTAGCCTAATGCACTTAAACTCTGTTCACTTCTTGCCTGCAGTAGTCTTAATGTCAGTAACAATTTAGCTATATACATATCAATCATGCAAAGCCTTTCAAGTATAAGAGCCATTACGAAATCTTCATTTTTTTTCGTTAACATTGTTTGTTTTTGCTTTTGTCTTCCTGTTGTTTTGTTTGGGGTTTTCTCCATAGTAATTGTTATTTATGCTTCAGTAATTGATGCTTCCAGAGACTCCTTCGCATCTCCTACAGAGACCACATAAGCAACGAAGAGGTGCGTAACAGAATCCAGCAAACCATTGTCCCTACGAAAATCTATCAATCGTAAAGAAGCGTAAATTTAAATGGTACGGGCATGTCACAAGATCAAGAGGACTTGCAAAAACAATATTGCAAGGCACTGTCCAGGGAGGAAGAAAAAGAGGCAGACCAAGGAAGAGATGGGAGGACAACATCAGCGAGTGGACAGACCTAGAACTCAACCCAATTTTGAGAAAGGCAGAACAGAAGAGGAATGGAGGGAACTGGTTGCCAAGTCTTCAGGGGTGCCCCCACATTCGCCAGAGAAAGGATAGATAGATAGAATTATTATTTTCCCTCACTGTAGATTTCCCTGCATTTGTTTGCCATGGCTGTACTTTTCGGAGTGTTGTCATCATTAATCATTGAATGATCAGCAATCTCTCCGTGTATGGGCCAAAGGCTTTTTTTAGAATGATTCTGTTCAGAATTCATATCTCTCTCTCTCTCTCTCTCTCTCTCTCTCTCTCTCTCTCTCTCTCTCTCTCTCTCTCTCTCTCAGTTTTCTCTCACGAGTTCATGGTATTGTTATTCCGTCTAACAGGCTGTAATGCGTATGGGTTACAAATGTCAGTTCAGTTGTGTCTCTCTGGTGTATTAAAACTTATACATTGTTCACTGGCTTTAATATAATGGGGATTATTTTTTTAATTTATTTTCCGAAGGCAAAACGATTTGGAAACAGAAAATAAATAGCATTGCTGTGATAAAGAATTGCACCACTGATCAGAGATCAAAACCTTCAAAGTAATCTTTTTGAAAAGGCCAATCTAATCAAGAAAACTAGATCGAAACTAAGGTATTGTTTGATGATGCAAACGACTTTTCTTGCAGCATCAAGATACAAACTAAATTGGAGAGATATAATGTTTATTTGTTGTTTTTAGCTATGCTTGCAACCGATATGAATGCCCGTGCTTTTATGGTAATAAAGAGTTGGTATTCGTATACAATTTTCCTTGACTATGAAGTGCATTGAGAAAACAATACAACGCTGGATACCACCTTTCACTACCCATCCATTTCTTCCTTTAATCCTTCTCCTTAGGAATATCAGTTACATTTTTCTGGCATTTAATCTTGTCGCAGTAAACTGCCAAAGACAAACATTTCTTTTTATTGTTCTAGCCTAATCATTTACTGCACACTAGCCTAATTATTCTGTGTGTATGCTTCTGAGTGCCACAAACTCTTACAGACAAAAAAAATAAAAACAAAAAAACACCCGAACAATCAAAAACAAAACCACATACATCTCTTATAATTACAAGCCTACTGTGATAAATGCAGACCTAGACTAAGTCTTTAAAAAAAAAATGATAATCAGTTTTCTAAGAAGACGATAAAAGTACTGCACACCAAATCTCCCCTTTCTTTCTTACCAAAGACTGGCGATGGACGGATGAAACAGAAGACTTCAAGAAGGATGTCACGATCTGCTGAAAGATTTCAACTCGGACAGCAGAAATCAGCGAAAAAAATGAAATAGACGAAGAGTGCAGTAGCGTGAGCAGCGACAGTGAAGAGACAGACTGACTTATGTCAGCAGACGACAGAGGACTAAATGGTACAGCATGGAAGCCCCACAGGCATAAAATATGCAAGGTCGGGGCGTAACGCGCCTTCTGATTGGTCCATCGCTCCCCGGCCTGTTCGGCAGCCGGTACAGTAAAACTGTTGGTGGGAGTGTTGCTGGGAAGTTGCTAGGTTCAGGAATGGGGGGAGAGGAGGTGGGGGGGGGGTGAGGGATGGGGGAAAATGCAGAGGTGGACAAGTTCTTAGCCATGGTGGTTGTGATGATCGGAAGGTGCTACAACCTGTTAGTGCTGTTCTGCCGTGATGTGACCGACCCCTCCCTACTTTCGAAATTCATGGACAATGTGTGGGAAGATGCTTGGTGCTGAGTTCACTGTGAGTGCAGGCCCCTTTTTGCTCTTCAATAAAAGAGAATGTTTTTGTGCAGGCAATAAAAAAAATATATTCAGCAGAACAGGAAAACACTAGAATCACTTGTTCGTTTTAATCGTTTGGAGAATTTGTGTGTGTGTGTGTGTGTGTTGTGTGTGTGTGTGTGTGTGTGTGTGTGTTGTGTGTGTGTGTGTGTGTGTGTGTGTGGTGTTGTTTTACAGATTAAGACCAGACATTTGAGACAATTATCTTTCAGACGATTTGAAAATTAAATTCTTTCAGGCATTTGTGGGGAGGAGACACCCCCCCCTCTCTCTCTCTCTCTCTCTCTCTCTCTCTCCCCTCCCTCTCTTGATAGATGGGGTTAAGATTACGTTTTCAGTTGATTGAACCGTTATGTTTTCTTGTTTGAATGCATATTTGCCGATTTTTTAAATTATCATTACCATCATTTGTTTGTTGTATTTTTAGTTCTCTTGATGGGTACTTTTTTGCTGTTTTGTTATTGTTCTTTTTGCTTTTTTTCTTTTATTGTTATTCTTGTTTCCTTTTCCTGTTATGTTTTAATTGCGTGTTGCAGTTGGGATTTTTTAATCTTGGTGTTATCCCTGATAAGGGCAGGGACTGATTGAAAAAAAACACATGAGGGCTTATTCATTATCCTCGAAATAAAAGAATTTGACTGGACTTATTTTGGATTGACTCTCTCTCTCTCTCTCTCTCTCTCTCTCTCTCTCTCTCTCTCTCTCTTCTCTCTCTCTCTCTCTCTCTCTCTCTAAGTCCTTCGGA